>PVJO010001142.1:0-186978 GCA_004026905.1 Hystrix cristata
TTTTTTTTTTTTTTAGAGTAGGAAATTTATTGAGAGAGAGAAAGAGAGCTCCTAAGAGACAGGAGGGGACCCGAGTGGGTTACCAATGAGCTGACTTTTCAGGGGAAGTTTTATAGAGCAAAATCGCGAGGTGGGTACAATGTGTGTCAAAATGATGATTAACCAATAATAGTGCAGTCGCTTAGATAACATTGATCCAGTGGAGAAGAAGGTCACATAGAAAATGAACTTGGAATGAGTAAAGACATTCCAGGATGGGGTGGATCTGAAGGTCTTGGTCACCCACCTCAGTGACCTAGACTTTATCAGATCAGATGAGTGTGATCATCAGTTCATTGTTTATCCCTCGGCCTTATCTTGAGGCCTGATCTTCAATGGATGCGCCTCCAGCCATAGTTGTAGCATACCCTCTTGTGTATACACAAGAGGGCGCATCCCTGTCTGACTGCCTATAATATTTCTACCTTACTTTGCTGTCTATAATATTCCCCCCTCTGAAGAGGTACCCTCACTGCGGTTAGGGGAGAATGGGCGATGTTTCCATCTAGCTGCTTCGAGCTGAGAAGGGTCAGTGTTGGGAGACCGCAGTCAGTGACCTCTGGAGAGCTCATCTGATGGGCCTGTGTAGAAGTCATGTCGCAGTTTAGCAGTTATGAACTCCCTTCACAAGTCGATCCAGTGGGTCCCAGTGAAAGGAGGCTGGCATATTTGTAGTGGGTTCCATCTGTATGATCACTTGAAGTTTGGCATCCTCTAGGTGAGAATAAACAAATTTCCTAAGAAATTAAACCACATATGACCAGAGTATGGAAAGGCAGATTGGAGAAAAGAACCACATCCAGCTACGGCATTGTTTTATGTATCTTTTGTTATACTTTTCTGCTAGGTGTTTAAGACCAAGTTAAAGTGAGACCCGTGCTAATAAAAAGTGACCTCTTGCTATCTATCAAGGTCAGTTTAGGCTCCGCAGGCATCACTTTTGGAACCACATGCAGAGCCTCTCAGCTCCTCTGTCAGTGTCAGCCGCCAGGATGGGTCACGGTCTGGCTTGACCACGTGGCTTCCTTGAGACGGAAGACTTTTCCCTCTCAAGTGACCCTCCTTTTTGGCTGTATCAATTGACTCCTTCTCTGGTGTCTAACAATCTCCCTGTTCAGGAGATTGGGTGACTCACCAAAGCTGTAGGATCTTGTAGAAAAGGTTCCTTACATCCTGGGTCCTTGTTGACCTTGGAGGGCCAGGGCCAAAATATTGGCTATCCACTTAGCCCAGTTGTCTTTCTAGTTTTGGCCTCTAAACCTCAGTGGTTGAACACCCAGGAGAGAAGATCGGTTATATCGGTATTATATTTTACAACTTTATCTGAGATATATAGTATAACCAATGAACCTATTTCCTTACCAAGCATGGTTGCCTTAGAAGTGGAATCCATATGTTCTCTTTTGGCTAGCACCATATCTAGATAAATGGAAAAGATAGCAGAGGGTCTTGGGGGACAATTTTGGGGGGGATTAATGTGCCATCTTGGTACACGATCCAGGCTGACGAGTTTACCGCAGTTGACAAAAGGCAGCAATGCATGTTTTTGTGCGCTCTCCTTCAGGAGGATGTGTTAGATGTGGTTTTGTTGCCAGCCAACACAACAGCTGCAGAACTATTTGAGTCTTCGAAGGATTATATATCAGAAAAACTGAATTGGTCATTTTGTGATGGTACGTGCATGGACGGAGTGGCTGCCACAACTAGACAGCTTTCCGGTTTCACCACACAGGTCCAAAAGGTCATTCTGAATGTGTCTACAGAGTATGTCATCCACAGAAAAATAGCCAAAAAACATCACCTGAACTTAACTATGTTCTCCATGATGTGATTAAATTATCAACCACATTAAAGTACACACCCTTAACTCACATCTGCCTGTACACCTCTGTGCAGAACACACACTCCTCTTCTCTTACACAGAGAATTGAGATGGCTTTCTAAAGGCAGATCACTGACCAGGGATTGTGAGTTATAAGAACCACCCCACGATTTTATTTTAGGGAAACAGTCATCACTGGCAGGATCTTTCAGTGACACAGAACAGGTTGCAAAATGTGCTTTCTCAGGTGACACGTTCAGCTTGGCTCACTCAGTCTGTCACTTCAGGGGAGCAAGACAACTGTGTTCGAGTCAGTGGATAAAGCAGACGCATTCAAAGCCAAACTTGAATTATGGGGTGACAAGCGAACATTGGGTTTTTTGATGTGCCTCAAACAGTAGCAGAGATTTAGAAGGAGACTGAGCCCTGCCCTTCTTTCTCCTGGTTGATCCATGATCACCTATCTCAGCTTTCAAGAGTGTGAGCATTGTTTCCCAACTACAAAAGACCCCCAAACTGGGAAGGAATGAATCCAAGACCCATTCGTGAATAAGCCAGGCGAATCACCTTTTTCCATGCTAGAAGAGGTTGCACTGCTTGAGGTTGCAAATGAACGTGGCTTTAAACATGTTTGAGACAACTTCAAATCTCCATACGTTCTGTATTAAAGTCAAGTCAGGGTATCCTGTGTTGCCACAAGGGCACTGAAAACCCTGTTTCCATTTCCAATATCCTGTCTTTGTGAACCAGGGTTTTCTGCAGTGACAGCAGCCAAAATGAGATTATAGAGTAGACAGGACGTAAGCAATACACTTTAGGAGCCACCGTCTCCCATCCCCCGCAATGAGACCATCTAGCTGCAGAAGGAGGGATGGTCTCTGGATGATTCTTCGAACATCACATTTCTTGTGAACTTTATTTCTATTATTATTATATAGTGATGATTAATGGAAAAGTTGTCTCCCATAAAACCAATCCCTGGGCCAAAAATGTTAGAGAAGGTTAAGGAATAGCTTTCTCTCTTCCTCCTCCATCATCCCACTGTCCAGAGCCAGTCCAAGTTTTACTGCTTTCCCACACCCGAACTGTCCTCCCTGCCCTGGGGTTTCTGGAGCTGAGGCCCCTCTCAACAAGTGCTGCTCAGATGTGGGGAGACCTGGGGGAGAAGGAAGGGCACCCCCCTCTGCACCCCGGTGAGCTAGGAATCCTCCCCCACAGCCCCACCCTCTCCTCCCATACACACCCCTCACTTCTCCCCTTTCAGAGCCATTGATCCTGACTCTCAGGACAAAAATAAGTTTATTGGCAGCCTTTTCCCTCTCAGGAGGCACCTGACCCTGAGTCTCCATTCTTTTCTCTTCCTTCCCTCCCTGTCCTACCCTTCCTCCCGCTCTCTCTCTCCCTCCATTCCCTCCTTCCTTCTCTTCCTAGCGCCTTTCCCTCCTTTTCTCTCCTTTCCACAAAACCAAGGACAATGAATATTAATAATTTGAGCCAGAAAAGGAATGAGATGTGAGCTCAGACCAGCAACGAGTAGCCAGAGGGGAGACTTCTCAGGGACAAAGGAGAAGCTCTCTGACCAAAGGGGCTTAAGGTTTATATAGGAATTATGGTGGAAAGGGATTGTGGGCATTGACAGGCCCAAGAAATTTCTGCAAGGTAAGGTATTTCTTTGTTCTTCCTTATCTTGAGGCTGTGGGCCTTGGAGGAGCTGGAATACTGTGGCCTTGGGAACGTCTTGGGAGCTGAGAGTTGGTTGTTTCCCGTGGGGCATTTAACTTTACAGCCATTAGTGTTTCTGACTAGGCCTAGTTAGAAATGTTTGGTGATCAGAATATATAACACTGAGGCCAGAGCTGAGGACTGTCATGGAGGCAAGTCAGAAATAGGGCCAGAAGCTGCCAAACCCCTTGGCAGGGAAAGGCTGGAGCAGGTACAGGCCTAGGAGCCCCTTTAGCGGCATGGTGGGCAGCCACACAGGAGGCAGAGCAGGGTTGGCAGCGTGGCAAGGCTGCCTGGCTGGTGCAACCATTTGCTGGCACAGAATGTGGAGGGAGTTGGTGGCGATGGGGAAGAAAGTGATCGCGGCTGGCGATGCTGAGTGGCCTGGGACTCTGCGAGACATGGTATGGATAGGCTGGGGAGGCGGGAGGCAGTGGATTGCAGAGACCCTAAGGGTTGTGGGGAAAGGCCGCGGCTTGGGCAGAGTGGAGGGGTTGGTGGGATCACCTGGCCATCCAGAGAGGAAGTGGTGAGTGACAAGAGCCGACCAGGCAGGATGCTGGGGGAGTTACCACACTTACAGGAGCCAAACAGAGACCAAATAAGGGACAGGACGGGCCATTCATCTAGAAGTTCCAGGGAAAAAGAAGGGGAGGGGGTAAAAAGAAAGAGAGAGAGAGAGAGAGAGAGAGAGAGAGAGAAGAGAGACAGAAAAACAAAGGAAGCAAAAAGCAGAGGGTGGAAGTCACAAAGGAGATGTCACTGAGCAGAAGAAAGACAGGCATCTTCTGATTGGCAGGGCTCTAATATCAACAAAGCCAAAAACAAAAGTCCTAGACACAGCCTGGTGAGATCGCGTCACTCTGCAAACAAAAAAAAAATCCCTCAAAGTGGGGCAGCTGGGTGTGTCTGAAAAACACTTCAGGGAGTTTCTGGAGAGAAAAATGGGTCATCTGCAAAAGAAGAAATATTCAACCAGCATCAACTTTGTCAACAATACTGGATTCCAGAAGATATTGAAACAACGCCTTCAGGATTCAGAGTTTGGATTCTATAATTATATGTCTATGTGCATTTTTCAGGAAAAAAAAAAGTCCAAAGGTACTTGCTAGCAAAACCAAAAAGGAATTTAGACACATAGCAAGACCCTGCCTCAAAAGCCAGAATAAATTAAAAAGGAATTTAGAAAAAAATAATGATTCAACCAAGGAGCACAGTGAAGGGGGAAAAAAATCCAAGAATGCAAAGTTACAGGTAAAATTAGAGTAGGAGGTCCGGGAGTTACAGGAGAAAGAAAATTGGGGTGGCAGATACTGAAACCGGTCTCACTGTGTAGCCCAGGATGGCCTCGAACTCACGATCCTCGGGCCTTGCTCTCCTCCTGAGTGCTGGGATTACAGGTGTGCACCACCATAACCAACAAAAACTATTTCCAACCTGGGTGTGATGGTGCACACCTGTACGTAGTTCCAGCACTCTGGGAGCCTGAGGCGGAAGGATCATAAATTTGAGCCTGGATAACTTAGCAACTTAGTGAGATCCTGTCTCAAAAATGTTTAAAAAAGGACAGGAGATGTAGCTCAGTGTGAAGACCCTGGACTCAGTCCTCGGTACTGCTCTCCCTACTCCCACAAAAAAAATATAAATTTTTTTTTTCTTTTTGGACTCAAGAATATTTTCTGTTCTAATATTATAAGTGATATTACTGATGTCTTGGGACCGAGGGCATAACTCAGCAATAGACTGTGTGCTTAGCATGCATGAGGATCTTTGGTGTTGCAATCCCCAGCACTAAAAAAAAAAAAACAATGAAAATTTAGTGACTTAAAGCAACACAAAAGTCTACTCTCTCACCCTTGTGGAGGCTGGAAGTCTGAAGTCACAGCTGACAAGGTGCGGTCCCCTGAGACGCTGCTTGCCTCCCCCCAGGTGTGGGGAAGAGCCCTTTGGCTTGCGGTCTTACTGCCACAGTGTGCCATAGCATACTGACTCTGTCCTCACAGTCATGTCCATTGCCTTCTCCCTTCGCCGCACGCTGCTCTGTGTGTCTCAGGACCCTTGTCCCGGGATGGAGGGCTCCCACAGATGACCCAAGATGATCTCATTTTAGGACCCTCAGCGTGGGCCAGAGCTGGGCCGAGTGGCGGAGCTGCTCATACAGCCTGCACAAGGCCCTGGCTTCTCTCCTCAGCACCACCACAAGACAAAACAGAAAATGTCCTTAATTACATTTGCAAAGACTTTTTTCCAAAGAAATTCATGTGTATAGTAGCGATACCACACGATGAATGTATTTATTACGTATTGCAAACATATACTAATAAAAAAAAAGAGAAGAAAAATATTAAAATGAGGAAATAAAAAAATAAGGTCATATTCCTAGGTTCCAGAAATGAGGAAACGGGCATGTCTTTGGGGGGGCTACCCTAAAAGCCAATCTCTAGACGAGTATTGCCAGTAGGAAAAAAACATGAACCACATATGTTATTTTATTTATTTATTTATTTATTTATTTATTTATTTATTTATTTATTTTGGTGCTGGGGATCGAACTCAGGGCCTTGTGCTTGGTAGGCAAACAACTGAGCTAAATCCCCTGCCCCACACATATGTTATTTTAAATGTTCTAGTAGCTGCACCACAAAAGGAAAAAGAAACAGGTGAAATTTAATTTTAATACCATTTTTATTTAATTAAACATATCCAAAACATTATCATTTCAACATTTAACTGAAGTAAATATTATTAATGCAATATTTTAGTCCAGGCTGGCCTTGAACTCAATATCCTCCCACCTCAGCCTTGAGAGACAGTGCTGGGATCAAAAGTGTGCGCCACCATGCCCAGTGTGTTTTTATTTTTTGGCACTAAGTCTTGGCATTCTGATATTTTACATTTACAGCACATACCAGTTCAGAGTAGCCATGTTCAAGGATACCATGATGGACACAGCTAGTCAAGATACACAGAATAATGTATTACCCAGTGTATGTTCATGTGTGTGGAATAGTTTATCACAGAGGATAAAATGTGCATCTTATAAACACTGACAAAGTAGAAGTAATGGTATGGGCACAGAAATGAGTAGATGTGGGGAGATAGCAGCATGAACAAATTTTTATTTTTTGTAATAGGAAATGAATCGATAATTAGATGCTTAAATATAGAATTTAGAATTATAAAGTAGCCATTCTCAGCAGTTACCTACTCCTGTGTGATGAAACGACTACCATATTTAGGGGCTTGTAATGCCACCATTTTGTCTATGTGGGATTCTGTGAGCCAGGATGGAAGCAAAGCTGGCCGGGTAGCTCTGTTTCTCTTGGTATCATCAGAGGCCCTGGACAGTGGGAGACTCGGAACAGCCAGCCACGGGCCAAGGCCTAGCAGATACTGGCTGGCAGGGCCTCAGCTCCCTCCTGCAGGCCTCCCCGCTGGCTCCATGGCTTCCTGCAGGAGCTGGCTGGGGTCTAAGTAGGAACTTTCCAAGGGACAAAGGCAGACTGCAGATTGCTTAAGGTCAAATGATCACTTTTCTTGCATTTTATTTACTGAAATAGAGCCAGCTAACATTCAAAAGAAGAAAAATAGATTTCACCTCTTACTAGAGGACAAGCAAATTAACATTGCTAAAGAGCTTCTAGAGTGACAGGTCTAGTTCGGCCAACTTTAAAAACGTAATCTATTGAACCACTAGAAGAAAACCACTAGATAACTGACATTAGGGGAGAAGAAAGGTGGAAAGGGAGTTGAGAGAATATGAGTTTGACAATTATTCTAGATACAACCAAAAGTTGATAAATCAGAAAGTATGAAATATAACTCTAGGAGGCTGAGGCAGGAGGAGATGGCAAGTTCAAACCCAGTGTGGGCAATTTAGGGACTGAATGAGACACTGTATCAAAATAAAAACAAAAAAGGGGTAGGGATATAGCTCAGTATGAAGGCTTTGAGCTCAATCCCCGGTACTGCAAAAAGTAAAAAAATGAAAAAGAAAGAAATATGAGATGAAGACATTATTTAGTGTGATAGTTATAACTGCCAGAAGAGCTGAAAAACAGATGGTAAGAGGGCTGCCTCTGGGTCTTGGGGAAGATGAAGCAGGAGTCTGATGTTTCGTGTTATACCTTTTCATACAGAAGTAATTACTATTTCTTTATGGAGTTCATGGGTTATTTTTTTTATTTTTTTATTTTTTTTTTTGGTGGTGCCGGGGATCGAACTCAGGCCCTTGTGCTTACAAGGCAAGCACTCTAACCACTGAGCTAAATCCCCAGCCCCCCACATGGGTTATTTTTATAATATAAATAGGTGTCTCATGAAGCTAGGTTAAAAACTAATCTAACCTCTGAAGCAAGAAGATATGTGCTATGAGAAAGAAAGAGTGAATATAAACTAGCAACACAGAAGAATTAATACATCACGACTATGTGGGATTTAGCCCAGGCAGGCAAAGTTGGCTTAACATTGAAAATCCATCAATATAATACATCATAATAACAGAATAAAGAACAAAAAATACATGATCATCTCAACAGATGCAGAAAACGTACTTGACAAATTCCAGCACTTTTTCATGATTTTAAAAAGACAAGAAAAAAACCTCAACAAGAGGAAATACAAGTGAACTTGTTTGGGCTCAGGGTACAGCTCAGTAGCAAACACAGCTGCCTAGCAAGTGAGAGGCCCCGGGTTTGATCCCCAGCACCACCAAGGGAAAAGGGGAGGAGGAGAGAGGAGAAGCGCCTCATGCAGATACAGAGCACCTATGAAAACCACACAGCTAACACCAAGTGCCGGTAAAGGACTGAATGTTTTCCTACTAGTATCAGGCATACGACAAGGATGTCGTCTCTTATCGCTTCTATTCAACATTGTGCTGAAGGGTCCAGCCAGAGCAACTTGGAAAGAAAAATAAATGAAAAGCATCTATATCGAAAAGGAAAACTTGGGCCAGGGCTGTAGTTCAGTGGTAAAATGTTTGCCTGGCATGTGCTAGGCTCCCACACCACACACACACACACACACACAGACACACAGACACACACAACAGACACACACACACACACACACAAGAAGAAGTAAAACTACCTCTATTCACAGATGACATAAGACACAATTACAAGAACTAAAAACAGGCACAAGAAATTTTCAGGATACAAGACCAATATAGAGTTATTATTTTTCTTTTTCGTGGTAATGGGGATTGAACTCAGGGCCTTCAGCCTAAGCTACATCCCCAGTCCTATTTATTTATTTGTTTATTTAATCTTTTTTTTTTTTTTAACACAGTCTCACAGAGTTGCTCAGATTGGGCTTGAATGGGCAGTCCTCCTGCCTCAGCCTCCAAGAGTTCTGCAATTACAGGCATGCATCACTCTACCTGCTCCAACCATATTTCTACACACTAGAAATAAAAATCCAAAAATGAAATTTAGAAACCTATTCCATTTATAAATAGCATAAAAAATAAAATACTTAGGAATTAAATTTAACAAAAGAGGTTCAAGATTTGCACACAAAATACTCAAACATCATCAAAAGAAATTAATGAGCTAAATTAATGCAAAGACATCCCTTGTCCATGGATTGGAAGTCATGTGTTGTTAAAATGGCAATACTACTCAAACTGAGGTACAGGTTTAATCTAATCTGTCTAATGTATTTTGTATTGCTATAACAAAATACTTGAAGCTGGGTATTTATAAGTAATAAAGGTTATTTTGCTCATAACTCTGATGGCCAGGAGGTCTGAATGGCATGGCACTGACATCTTGGTGAGTGTGCTGTCTCACAAGATGGCAGAAGAGTAGAAAGGGAACTAGTCACATGCAGAAGAAACCAAGCATGTAGTGTGGCTTTGTTTTCTAGCAATCTGCTCTTGAGAGAACTGATCTACTCCTACAAAACCCAACCTACTCTGCTAGAGCAGAACAAACCCCTTCATAAAAGTGGAGCTGCTGTGACCTAAGCACCATCCACTGGGCTCCACCTCTAGAGGTTCCACCATCTGGCCACTACCACCCTGGAGAGCCAGCTTCCAGCACAGAAATATGTTGGGGACACAGTCCCAAACTATATTGAAACTGTTACACTTTAGATCTGAAATGTCCTCCAGAGGCTCCTGTGTTGAAGGTTTGGTCCCCAAAGCAATGATACCAGAGATGGGACTTTTAGAAGGTGCCTGGATCATGTGGGCTCCAACATCAGTGCATTAACCCATTCATGGATTCATAATTTGATGGCATTATTGGGAGGTGATGGAAACTTAGGAGGTGGGCCTATTAAAGGGAGTGGGTCCTGGGACAGTTCCCTTAGGGATAACATCTTGTTTCTGGCCCCCTCTCTCCAGCTCTATCTCTATTCCTGACTGGCGCAAGGTGAACAGCTGTCCTGTACCACACCCTTCCACCATGGTGTTTCGGCCTCACCACTGGCTTGAAAGAAATGGAGCCAGGTGACCACAGACTGGACCCTCCGAAAACGTGAGCCACAGTAAACCTTTGCTCCTTTAAGTGACTATGCTCAGGTATTTTGTCACAGGGAAAGACAGCTGACTAACACACAGACCAAAGAAAAATCTCTTAAAATTTCACCTTGAGTTCGATCCCTGGCAACCCCCCCCAAAAAAAATTTAGCTGCCTGTTTGACAGAAATTAAAATTTACACAAAAATGCAAGGGCCCCAGAATAGCCCAAAATAATCTTGAAAAAGAACAAAGTTAGAGGATGCACATTTTCTGATTTCAAAACTTGTGACAAATTTATAGTAATCAAGATTATATGGAACTGGGCTAAAGATAGACACATAAATCAGGGGAGCAGAACTGAGAGTCTAAAAGCAAACCTTCATATTTATGGGAAATGGATTGTTGACAAAGCCCATTCACTGGAGGAAAGACACATCCTTTCAACGAATGGTGCTGGGACGACTGGACATATACAGGCAGGAGAAAAAAATGAAGCTGAGTCCCTGCTTTGCACCACATACAACAATTAACTCAAAAAGGATCAAAACATAAATGGAACAGAGGCAAGAGCTAAACTTATAAAACTCTCAGAAGATAGTTAAGGATTGATCTTAGTGATCTTAGTATCAGCAATGGTTTCTTAGAAACAAACAAAAGAAAAAGTAGGTAAATTAAAATTTATTAAAACCAAAAATCTACAGGATACTATTTAAACATGTGAAAAGACAACCCACCAAATGGGAAAAATATTTTCAAATCACATGTCTGATAAGGGTCTAATAACCAGTTTATACACAGAGCTCACATTTCAACAGCAAAGACAACTCAAGTTAAAAAAGGGCAAAGGATCCGAATAGCTGTTTCTCCAAAAAAGATATGTAAATGGCCAGCAGGCGCACAAAGAGATGTTCAACACCAATCACTAGAGAAACACGACTCAGAATTGCAGAGCTACGACTTCTCACCCACTAGGTGGCTGTAAGGAAAGAGACAGATAATAAAAAGTGTTAGTGAAGCTAGGTGAGGTGGCTGAGGCAGGAGGATCACAAGTTTGCGCTCAGCCCAGGCAACTCAGTGAGACCCTGTCTCAAAATTTCTTTAAAAACATTTTTTTAAAGGATGAGGATATATCTCAGTGTGAAGGAACTGGATTCAATCCCTAGTTCAGCCCAAAAAAAGTCAAGATTAGAGATTGCAACCCTCATACACTGCTGACAGAAATATAAAATGGTACCACCACGTTTAAAAACAGTGTGGTAGTTTGTCAAAAGATCAACCATAGTGTTACCGTATGACCCAGCGACTCTGCTTCTGTGTACATAGTAAAGCCTGAGAAATGAAAACGTATGTCTACATTAAAACTCGTACACCAATGCTACACAACAGTATTATCCACAATAGCCAAAAGAGGAAACAATACAAATAGTATCAACGGCCGAACTGATAAACAATGTGGTATATCCATACAATGGAATACTACTCAACAATGGAAAGGAGTGAAGCACTCATATATGCTACGGCATGAATGAACCTTTAAAATACTATTCTAGGGGTAGAAACCAGTTACAAAGTGCCACATTTCACATCATTTGCATTTATACAAATGCTGAAAATGAGACATCTGTAGAGACAGAAAGTAGATGGTTTCAGGGCAAGGGGTATAAGGAGTAACTGCTCTTGCGTGTGCGTGTCTCTTGGGGTAATGAGTTCTAGCTAGATACCGAAGAATGTTGCACAGCTCTGTGAATACACGAAAAGCTACTGAACTGAGCATTTTAAAGGAGGAATTTTATGATGCGTGAAAAAGGAAAGAAGAGAGAATATGTACAAGTTTGAGGGAGAAAGAAAAGAAATGAGTAAAGTAAGCCTTTATGTTCTCAATGAAGCAAGCGTTCACTCTGCAGAGCTAATCCACTGTGTCTGGGGCACTTAGTAAATGCCTCCTGACCCAGATGCGGGTCCACAGTTGCTCATCCAAAGAAGGCAAAGGGCTCTGCTGATGCGGAAGCGCTGTGGTTAAGGATCCAAATGGGGACGTTTCATTAAGCCTTCTTGTTTTTCTGAAACAAAAAGGGATATTGAACGCAGGGCCTTCGCACTGCGCTACATGCCCAGCCCTTTTTCATGTTTTATTTTGAGACAGGGTCTCACTAATTTCCCAGGCTGGGCCGGAACTTGCAATCATCCTGCCTCAGCCTCCCGCAGCGCTGGGATGACAGGCACCTGCCACTATGTCCAGCGAGATTCTGATTTAATCAATCTGGGTGCAATTAGGACACTGGGGTTTTAAAAGCTCCCCAGTAGCAGTCAAGGCTGGGACCTGGTGACTTAAACTTGGCCACTCCACTCATCCAAGGGTCCCGGCTTGGAAAAGCCAACCAGGGTCCATTCTGCTTTCTGATATGAAGGGATTATTTCTCCTTCTGGTACTGGGGCTCGAACTCCCTGCTGGGCAAGTTTGCAACCACCCTGGCACACCCCCACCTGGAGGGACCCTTTCAAAAGGTGCGCCACTTCCTTGACCCATCCCGCCTTCGTCCAACCCTCCCTGCTCCTGAGAATCTGATGAGATTCTCACAGCAGTCAGTGCTTTTAGTGCCCACTGCCTGAGAAAACATTTTTGAGAAATTGCGGCTACGGCGATGGCTAGTTCGGGGACACCCGGGTGCTTCAGCCCCGGATTCGGTGCCAGACTGAAATTCCTGGGGGACTCGAGTGTGCCGTCTGTGTAACCCAGGACTCCAGGCAGAGGGAGCCCCGCTGACCTGTGGCCTCCAGTCCCAGTAGCTCCCACAGTCACAGCTCATTTAAGGATGTTACAGTGATGAGGTTGGCCTGTCCGGTTCATGGAAATGGTTGTTACTCTCATCACCGCTGCGGCATTTCTCAGCTCCTACTATGTCCACGGTGCTTTTCGGGAACTTTTAAACACCACCAAACAGTGCCCCCTGCCCTCCCGAAATGTACAGTCCCACGGGAAAGGGGATATTAACACCAGAACGTATGAGAAGATAAAATTAACCTGTTTTTATTAAAGCTGATTGAGTGTCAGGCACTGTGCTGCATGTCTTTAAACCCAGTATTCGCAAGACTGAGGCACAAGGATCATGAGTTCCGGGCCAGCTTGAGCTACGTAGCAAGATCCTGTCTTTAAAAAAACTTGAGTTGAGCTCTTTTCTTTTCTTTGGGATACTGGGAATTGAACCCAGGGCCTTCCCGCTGAGCTGTGACACCAGGTCTTTTTATTTTGAGACAAGGTCTCTTTAAATCACTAAGCTGCCCAGTCTGGGCTCAAACCTGTGGTCCTCCTGGGCCCTTCCGTCCACCAAGGGATAGAAAAAGACAAGTCTGAGCTGAGCTGGCCTCAGGGACTGCTGGACCCAGGACTACAATGCCAGGAGGAAGTTCTCTGTCCTTTCCCCTCACTCCCATCCAAACCCCTGTTCCTGGACTTTGCCTGCAGCCTTCCGCTTTGTACAGAAAGGCTTTCTCTGCACAGCAGGAAATATAGCCCCGAGCTCTGGACCGTGTCTTTGGCCCCCTGACAAAGAGGAAAAGAAATCTTCCGGTTCCATCTAAACAAAACAGAAGTGGACAAGAAGTGTCCCTCTTCCGGGCAGGAGGGCAGAGTGCTTCTATTGACAGTCATCTAGAGCCATGTAGCTGGGGCTGGGGAAAAGTGTCCCCCAAAAGAAGCGGCAGAGTGGGCTTAGCAAAGAAAACTAGGTAAGTCAGGAAAGCATGTGGTCATTCTCTGGAATGAGGGTCCACAGTTTCTAAGCAACTGCCACAGGCGTCTCCAGGGCAGATGTTTCGTCTTTATCCTCAGAGGAACCCTGGTGGGGTTCGCCACCCTCATTCTCCAGCAGGGAGCACATGGGGGGTGCGGGTGGCCAGCCTGAGATGACAGGGCTGCGCGGGCGTTCCGAGCACTCAGAGGTGGCGAGCAAGGGAGGTGTGGGAAGCAGAACTCCAGGCCTGATTTGAAGTGCAGGGCCAAGAAAACCACTTAAAAACGGATGTAGTAGCCAGGAATGGTGGCACATGCCTATAATCCCAGCACTCTGGGAGGCTGAGGCAGAAGGATTACAAATCTGAGCCCAGCCTGGGCAATTTAGTGACTTAGTAAGACTCTGTCCCCCCCAAAAAAGTAAAAAAGGGCTGAGAATGTAGCTCAGTGCAAAGGCCCTGGGTTCAATCCCCACTACTAAGAAAAAGAAAAAGAAGAAAGAGAAGAAGGAGGAGGAGGAGAAGAGGAAGAAGAAGAGTATAGGGACAAGAAAACACGAAGGAAATGGGACTGTTTTAAAAGAAGAAGAAAGAAAGGAAGGAAGGAAGGAAGGAAGGAAGGAAGGAAGAAGGAAGGAAGAAAGAAAGAAAGAAAGAAAGAAAGAAAGAAAGAAAGAAAGAAAGAGAGAAAGAAAGAAAGAGAGAGAGAGAGAGAGAGAGAGAGAAAGAAAGAAAGAACGAACGAACGGAAGGAAGGAAGGAAGGAAGGAAGGAAGGAAGAGAAAGAAAGAAAGGAAAGAAAGAAGCCAAAGTCAACAAAGGCTGGTGAGTGGCTCCAAGGCCCACGGACGTTTGTGCCCTGGGAGGAATTCTGAAGAACAGGCAAGCCCCACCTGACTGGAAATGGGTGACGGTTGTTCCGATTTCCCAAGAGGAGCAGCAGCTTCCAAGAACTGCGGGCTGGGACTGGACAGGACCCTGGAGCCGGCTGGGTAAGGACGCAGCGTGCCAGGCACGCAGCTTCTTCCATTTTAGGGAAATCCTGGCTGGCAAGTTCTGAGGGGAATCTCTGGACTCCGAGGCTTCTGGTTCGGTGAGTCTGAAAAGAACATTTAGGGGTCAGAAAACCAGGCTGACCGCGGCTGGGGTGCCGCTCAGCGGCAGAGTGTGTGTTGGGCACGTGTGAGGCACCCCCATTCCATCCCTGGCACCAAAGCAAACAGAAACCAAACCCAGAAATGGCAGGCAGCCCCCAGATGAATTCACCCCTCACCGTCCAAGACAGTGAGGAAATTCCCCATCGAATCTGCCTGTCTGGCCTGGCCATGACCCTGCCTGCTCTCCCGCCTGGTAGCGGTGTCCCTGTCCCCAGTGACCAGGACACACTTGCAGCTTCTGGAAAAAGGCCACATGAAACCAAGCTCCGAGCCCCAGCGCAGGCCCAGACATTGACAGGCTTCATAATAGGAAATTGCAGATTCTGATTCAGTGAGAGACATCAGGAAGAAAGTTAACATACCCGTCAGAGACTGGCAAAGTACAAATGCGAAGTAAAAGACCAAGAGGTTAGCCTCAAACATATAATCAGGGAAAAAAAAAACCAAAACAAAACTATAGGGACTTGAAAAATGGGCAGACG
This sequence comes from Hystrix cristata, assembly GCA_004026905.1. Classification (NCBI taxonomy): domain Eukaryota; kingdom Metazoa; phylum Chordata; class Mammalia; order Rodentia; family Hystricidae; genus Hystrix; species Hystrix cristata. The sequence continues at coordinate 15,421 of PVJO010001142.1, forward strand.
TTGTAAACAGGTCATTGTTAGACATTAAAACCCAGAAGGCTAGTGAACATTCAAAGAGATGCTCAAACTTATTTGTAGTTGAAGAAGTACAAAGGAAAATAATAGACATTATGTGCACACCCATCAGGCAGGAATTAGAAGGCTGGGCCATGTCCAGGGCTGGCAGGATGTGGAGGGGGAAGGATCCTGAGTCCCAGGCGGCTCCGGGAGTACAGGCTGCTGTGGGGACCAGGCTGGAACTCTTTAGTTCAATAACAGCCGTACTCTAAACAAAAAAAAATAAAGTAGCTGTCCCGACCTGCGGGACAACAACGGGGACCGAGGAGACCACCTAGAAGAATGAGAAGGGACAAGGAGCGCGAAAAATGGAGGCAAGACAAGGATTCTGATCAAGCCTCAAAATTTTTATTGCTGTAGCCGGATATATATAGCTAGGGCAAGCAGGGCAGGGCTGGATACGTCATAGGGTGGCTAGGTGCTGATTGATTCTAAGCTGGTGGCGGGGTTTGAATATCGGCGCGCGCGGGCTCTTTGAATACGGAAGTCACGAATTATGTTGGACTTTGCTGAAGTGGCTTGCCTCTTGGCTCCCGACAAGTAGCCATACTCTATTTTCCAGCAATTCTGCTCCTAGCTTAATTTCTCCAAGAAATTCTTTTACAATTTCATTAACTATATACAGTAATTTGACCCTGTGAAACGCAGCAATGGCTTCAGGTCACACAGCCTCCACAGTGTTCAGGAGCATTGTGACAGCAAAGAGAAGCAACGGACGGGTATTTTCAAATACAGTGTGGAATGAATACAAAAGAAATCTAATAATCCCCATCAGACGATACATCCATGGAAATGAAGAGCACATGCCCATAAAATAGCACTACACGTTTTGTAAGAATACACGCAAATAAAAACGTACACATCAAACACATTTGAATGGCTGTTTTTGGAGGGAAGGGGATGCAAGCAAATGCCGCAGAGTCCTCTGGGGCTCATCGCTGGATTCTCCTTTCCTCCCAAGCTCCGGAGGGTTGTGTTTCTCAGGCTCGGGCAAAGGCATGGGGTTACTTCTGTCTGAAGAGCTGTGGGCGGAAGACAAGCATGATAAGTGGAGACCAGAACCCGCCGTTCACGGTAGGAGACTGTCGGTGCTCTGGTCCACCACTGAGGTGGCCACGGCCTCAAGAGCAGAGAGACTTCCTTGTACACGGAGCCCTGAGTACACGCAGGGGACCGGCCCGGCCTCCCCCGCTGCCCTGCACTGGACCGTAGGGACTGCAAGAAGGAAATTCTTGTTTTAATCTCCGTGGACTTGAGGCTATTTGTTGCTTGAGCATAATGTGAACTGATTGTAATTAACACAGAGAACAGTCAAGTATTTTAAACAAGAGCTGGAGGCCTGATTAACTGGATCCTGTGAAATTCAGCTGCTTCCTGCCCCACCCTGAGCTAGATAAAGGAGACACAGCACTGGCCTCAGGTCACACCACCTTCCAGGAGGGCAGTACAGCCGCGCTCAAAAGGACGAGTCTGCCGAACCCTGTGCCCGCCTGGACGTCAGCAAGGGCTTGGCAACGAGCTGGCTCCCCGGGACACAATGCGGACAGGTGGTTCTTAGACCAGAGACACCTGGGAATTTCCTAGAAAATGCACATTCTTTTTTTTTTTTTCTCCTTTTCTGTGCTGGGAATTGAACCCAGGGCCTCATGCATGCTAGGGGAGTGCTGTACCACTGAGCTGTGTTTGTTTGTTTTGAGAACTGAACCAGTCTTCACACTGAGCTACATCATCAGCCCTTTTTTATTTTTTATTTTGAGAGAAACTCTAAGTTGCCCAGACTATACTTCAACTTGCAGTTCTCCTCCCCCAGTCCCCTAGAATGCTGAGATTACAAGAGTGCATCACCATACCTAGCTCCCACCCCTTTTTAAAAATTTTATTTTGAGAAGGTCTTGCTCACTTGCCCATGGTGGGCTCCAACTTGCCATCCTCCTGCCTCAGCCTCCCAGAATAGCTGAGGTTACAGGTCTGCTCTACTGTGCCCAGTTTAGAAGTGCAAATCAGGCCTCGCCTTGCTTAATGAAGCAGAAACTTCCAGATGGAACCCTGAAACCTACGTTAGAGCTGTAGGCAGCTCCAGCACACACTAGGGTTTGAAAACTAACATTTTAGACCAACGGGCCGACGCCAGCAGCACTCCAATTCCACAGGATGTCAACTTCCTCATCCTCCCTAGCCTTCCTCAGCCAGTAGTGAGGGGAACCCCAGCTAGGAGCATAAGTTATTTAACAACATTGTAGGAAAAGCCCAGGACTTTTACACAATTCTGTTGTCTTTCCTTTTTTCTTGTTTTCTTTTTGTTGTTGTTGCTATAATTTCCAAGTGAACTATTGGTATATGATTCAATCTTTCTTTCTTTCTTTTTTGTTTTTTTTTTAATTTGAGACAGAGTCTTGCTGAATTGCTAGGTTGCTCAGGCTTGGCTAGAATTTACAACCTCTCTGCCTCAGCCTCCCAGAGTGCTGAGATTACAGATAGAAGCCATCAGGACTAGCCCAGTTCAAATGTAAATGACAGTAAAAATGATGTCTCCTACCACTAATAGGTCCAGCACTGACTCAGGACAGCAGGAAGGTGTGAAAGTGATATCAACGAAACAAACATACGCTGTTGGACCAACAACCTCAGTTCTATGTTTTCTTTCAGGGCACCCATGCGGTTTCTCAGAAGGATTCATTAAGTCATTAAACTGCTGGGGCTGGGCTCAAACTTGTAATCCTCCTGCCTCAGCCTCCCAGAGTGCTGGGAATTTACAATCCTTTCTACCTCAGCCAACCAGCTGCGCCACCACGCCTGGTTCAACACCTGTTTTGTGCCAGTCCTGCTAGACGCCAGGGTGCAGCGATGAAGGCAGCCTGGTGCCCGCCCTGTGCAAGTGTGTCATTTGGCAACTTGGCAGTGCCACATCACAGCCCAAACTGGTCGGCAGCACCCAGGGCCTCACCTGGCCGCCTCAGCTGCTGCCCCATCTACATAGCTTAGCTCAAGTTTGTTTTTAACGTCTATATCATGAAATAAATTTTAAGAGGCTTTGAAAGGAACTGAGCGGGGCTGAGAACGGTGGTGCAGGTCTATGATCCCAACACTCAGGAGGCTGAGGCAGGAGGATCACAGATGGAAGTCCTGACTGGGCTACACAGTGAGTTCAAGGTCAGCCTGGACTATATAGTAGACTCTGTCGCCAAATAGCAAAAAAAGGAACCAGGAGTGTAAGTGGGGATGGCTGCCACCTGGTGGGTGCCCAGGGAGATGTCCATGTGTCAGGAATGGTCCCTTTTTTCTTTTCTTTTTTTTTTAATTGCACACTTACTAGATCCAAGGCTCTGAAGATGGAATTCTGGGCCCTGTTAAGCTTACAGTCTAGGAGATGCAAACACGTAACACAGTGTGGTTTGATATGTTGTCTGCCAGAAGTTTACGCTGAGCAGGGCTGGTGCATCCGAGGGCCGGCAGCCAGGGCAGGGCTCGGGCAGGGCAGCACTGCCGGGCTGGGGTCTCCCACACACCCGCCGCGCACCACGCGAGGAAGCGGGACGGCATTGCGGCAGGGGGCGGCGTGGGCGAATACTAGAGCGGGTAACAGCAGCGGCGCTGCTCACAGTCAGGAGACCAGAGGTTCTTTGACATGGTCGTTTGATTCCTGTCTCCCCGACTGGACCGCAAGGTTTCGTTTGCTTTTGTTTTGTTTCGTTTTTGGTGCTGCACGCTGAGCACCCCGTCTATCACTGAGTCCCACCTCAGCCCCGGCTGTTCACTCCACGAGGGTGAGGGCGGCTTCTGTGTTTGACCACACTCGGTCCCCAGGGTGGGTCCATAATGACATCCAATAAATATCTGCTGGGAGGATGGATGGCTGTAAGACGCAGGTCAAGACCCAGCCTCTCTCCGGGCTCATGCGTAGACGTGGGAGGAGGCCACTAAGGAGAAAGCCAGGCAGGGGCGCATCTCAGTGCCCTGCTGTCACCTGCAGACCAGGCTGACCCCCCAGTTTGGCAGGTCCCACCTCCACAGGCCCTGCTCGGGTGGAGCAGGTGACCACAGAATAAGGAATTGGGGACTTGAAGAACACAAGTGTCTTCCCCTGCCTGGGATCAGAGGCACAGCAGGGACCTGGTGTAGGGGGAAGGGGCCTGGAGAGGGTGGAGCTACAGGTCACCTGGGGTGCTGGGCTGGCAGGGGAGCCCACTGGCCTTTCTCCTTGTCACCACCGTCATCTACGTCACCAATATCTACTGTGCCGTCACTGTGGTACTTACTTGGGGGTTTCTGGGACAGAGACTTGCCACATAGCCCAGGCTGGGCTAAAACTCTCAATCCTCCTGCCTCGGCTTCCCAAGTACTGGCATTAGGTATGTGCTACCACTCCAGGCTCTCACAGCCCCTTTTCGGGGGAGGGGGGTGCTGGAGATCAAACTCAGGGCCTTGTGCTTGCTAGGCAAGCTCTCTACCACTGAGCTAAATCCCCAGCTCCCCCACCCCCCTTCTGAGACTGCAGCCAAAGAATCACAGGAAGGGGTTTGTAACATGCTGAAGGACACGCAGCTGCTAGGTGGAGCAGCCGGGAGGTGACCCGGCAGCCTGGCTCCCGAGCCTGCTCAGAACCGTGTGATCCTGGCCAGGACTCGCCATCTTCTGCGTAGCTCCCAGTCTTGCCCTTATATTTTCCATCAAGTCAGTGCTTCAGCCTAGAGACTGGCTCGGTGTGGCTTGGTGGCAGAACACTTGCCCAGGACGCACCAGGCCCTGGGTTCCATCCCCACTCTGAAAATGGAAAGAAAAGCCCTCGCTTTTGGAGCACCACTCTACTCCCCAGTGGGCCACCGCCTCCGGAAGATTCCTGTGCGCTCCTTCCTGCAAATGCAGCCCTCCTTTCTGGACCTTTCCTGCGCCTCCGGCTCACCCCCCTCTTAGCCCAAGGTCAGCATCCCTGGGTTTTATGCCTGCGCTGACCACTGAGGTGAGCCCTGGGGGCCGCCTGTGCCCTCTGGTTAAGGCTCTCCCAGCGCCACTGTGTGGCCAGGAAGCGCGAGCAATATGCCGGTGGAGAGGACAGACAGCAGTAGGGCATGGAGTCCCTCAGAGGGTGGCAGCCACCCTGCCCGGCTCTTCCTGGCACCCTAGACTTGGTGAGTTTGCCACAGACCCAAGAGCTGGGGCTGAAGGCCATCTAGGTGGCACAGATATTTTGACATAATCATCTCTGAATTTCTCCCCTGCCCCTATGTTTGTCTCATTTTTGTCCCCCAGCTCCACAGGTAGGGGTGGCTCATGCTCATTGTCACTGACCATGGCTGTGAAAGGGCAGAAAATAAAACCGCCTAGTAAATTTCCTGAACTATCTCCATAGTTCTGGCCTATGGCCCCAAAGTGGGGAGGGTAAACTGAGGAGACAAATGGCGTGGAGAGGGGCAAAGGGACCCAGCATCCATCCTGGGGGAGGCCACAGCAGACCAGGCCTGGCTCCTGGGTGGAGCCCAGCGGTTGCACACAAGACCCCGGGGAAAGGTGGCAGTAGGGGGTGGCTTCGAGGGAACTCCCACAGTTTCTGAGCTCGCAGGTCAGGGGACAGGGGTTACGGGTGTCTCGAGAGTAACCAGATGGACAATTGTCCAATGAGGAAATGGCTCGGCACTGTCAGGATTTAAGAACCAGCACACCTCAATGGGCTGCAGGACGGGGAGGAGTAGGGAACATGTCTCCCAGAACTTCGGTGACTTTCCCCCCAGCTGAGCAGACATGGGGGCTTAGGGAAAGTGAAGTCAAACCTCACATGCCCCTGAATTTGTGGACTGAGGTTTCTACGCGCTGCACATGCCCTCCCACTGTGAGACCCGGGCATCCAATCTGTCCAGCAGGCTGGCAGGCTCGCCAGGTCCCATCTGCTGGAGGGGAGGTGAAGAGGAGGGGCTGGCTCTCTCTCAGGCAGCAGATGACTGCTCCCCAGGATGCTAATTGTGTCACCTGCGCATTCCCTGAGCTTGGCGGGTGGGCGCCCACGAGTCAGGGAGCATGCACCGGTGGCCAGGAGATGGAGGGAAAAGGATTAGGGCTGGCTACAGGAAGACTGGCAAAGAAAGGGGTGTGACATCAATTTAAGGGCATCGAGTATGCCAGGTTCTGGACTAGGTGCTGGGAAAATATTCAAGAGAGCCCGGACACCTCATTCTTCCTGGAAGACGAGGACAGCACAGTTTTGCCCTCAAGGATCCTGCAGTCCTGGAAGAGGGCCAAGGCCTTCACACACAGCTCTCTGAGACCCAGGTAGAGCAAGGTATGCACTGAGCCCAGTCCGAAGACCCCAGGGACTCTAGGAAAGCAGAGGGGCCACCTGCCTGAGGCTTCACAGAAGAGGCACCCAGGGAAGACTGAGTGGATTTACGGGGGAGGTGGGGACCAAAGAGCGGAGCAAGGGACAGGACTCCTGAGAAGCCATCTGAAGACTGAGCTCTGAGAGGACACATTCCGGCCCTTGCCAGCACCCGGAGTGAAAGTCTGTGTGCAAACCAGTGGTTTGGTATATGTGCCACCGAAGTGAGCACCAAACCGGTGATTTGGAACTAGGAATGCATTTTCCCTGGGAAAGCTACCGGAAATGGAGGATGAAAACAGATCTGGTCCATGACATTAGCCAACAAGATTACTCATGGTCACTGCTGGTTCGGGGTTCAGGGAGACGGGGCCACGCAGCACAGCTCCTTCCTGTGGGGCTGGGACTGCCATCGGCCAAGTTCTTTCTGAGGGGAGTGTGGTTGATTAAGGAGGGCATTAACTTTGAGACATCACGAGGCTTGTTTTGATTGTATTTAAAACAAAACTCTCAGCTGACATACATGTATAATTACATGTTAGGGTATTCAGTTTGTAGAAGGTAGTGGTGAAATAAATTCTAAATTACTGCCCAGTCAGCAGGTAGGTGAGTCTTAGAATTGCCCCTGGCCAAAGCAGTGCAGTTTATTGTAAATGCCTGTTAATGGCCTGAGTATGCTGGGGTCTGTGTAAAAGGGGGCATTGGACACAGGGTCAGACACACCCAGCCTATGTGAAGAAGAGGGTGGAATCAGACGATGTCTCAACAATCCAAGGAACTCCAGGGATTGCCCAGGGGAGAGGCATGGAATCGATTCTCTCTCACAGACATTGGAAGAAGCCAACCCTGCTGACACCTTGGTCTCAGACTCTAAGGCTCCAGAATTATAAAACAACAGATTTGTGTTGTTGGAGCCACTCTGGTCCTTTGCTGTAGTAGCCTTAGCAAAGAAATAAAGACCCCAGAGCAGAGCAATAGGTCGTGGACAGCCTGTGTACTCCCACTGCCCCAGCTGCAGCTGACTGGGCCGGGAGTTCGGGCAGAACACAGCCGGCCGTCTGCAGGCTCCTGTGCCCTCTAACGTGGCCTGGTGCCGGGGCTGTGCCCAACAGCTGCTCCTGATGCTGGCTGCCCGACCAGATCACTTCGTGGGGGGAGTTGAAGAGAGCCCAAGCCCCTGGAGAAGAGAGGGAGAAGAGCTGAACAGATATATGGTGAATGTTTAAATGTTACATTTTTATCATGGTACAAGACACATTGTATTAATCCCTGACCTCAAAATACTCCCCTTGGCTTTGAACTCACTTATCTCATCTTCCTGCCACTTTCTGAAGCAGCTCTGGAAGTGCTCTTTCATGAGTGTCTTTACTAGATGTGATCAAAACTACGGTGAATGCTCCTGCCATCCAACAGAAAGGCAGCTCGTAAAAACACGATGCAGTGTCCTCATCCACCTATTCACCAGATCTGCTACTGTGCAACTTCTGACTCTTTCTCAGACAAAGTAACCATGAAAGGTGAATGTTTTGAGTCAGTTCAGGACATCAAGGCAGCCGTGACAGTGCAACTAAAGACACTCATGAAAGAGGACTTCCAGAGCTGCTTCAATTTAAACATTCACCTTAGTTTCTAGTCACACCGCGTACAAGTCATAGAGGGAGCTGAGACAAGAGAAGGAGGCCTGCAGGAGCCGGCCACGCAGAGGAGAGCAGGAACCATGAGAGAGAGATAAAAATGGACCAGGACACACTTGGGCTCACAGTGCTCTGAGCCGGAGTGCTCCTGCCACCAGAGGGTGAGGAGATGGTCACCCGCCGCTCCTCGGGGGCTGGCAAGCGCCACTGCTGCCTTTGCCCTGAATCACGTGCACCTACGTCCCAGAGGCCTGGCGTCCTTATTGCCCCACGGAGCCTGAAAATAGCCAGGCAAGACGCCTGCGCTATCTCTGCCACCCGAGAGAGCCTAACGGTTCCTCTGACCCAGCTAGTGCATGGCCCCTCTGGGAAACGTAGGGAACAAGAAAATAAAAGTCACCTGTAACTCCACCATCCAGCACTATCCACTGTTAACATCTCAGTCTTTATTCTCTAAGCTTTTTATCCTATGCAGATAGTTTCCCAAAAATGCAATGCTATTTCTGCTCATTTATACCAGGGCTTTTCTTCAGACAGCTTCCAATAAACATTTTTCCAAATTAATTTGTAGGGGGCGTTCATGGTGTGGGATGTGCTGAGTCATCCTCCTTGGTTGAAAATTGCTGTCCCATTTTAACAAGTCTGTCCTTCAGTCTGATGAGGCTGTTTAGGGATTTATCCCAGCAAAGTGATGCACTGGTTTCCAAGGATGTATTTACAAAGATGGCTATTGCAGTTCTGTTGGTAATAGCAAGAAATCACTAGAAAGAACCTAGATGTTCACCAGGAAGAGACGGAATGATTCATGGTGCATTCGGGCCATGAGGTTTTACACTGCTATGAGCAGTGAAAGGGATAAATATTATTTGTCAAAATTATCATGATTGCCAGGCACGGTGTCACACACCTGTAATCCCAGCACTTGGGAGGCTGTGGTAGGAGGATCACCACGAGTTCGAGGCCACCCTGGGCTACATACCAAGTTCAAGGCCAGTGTAAACTACGTAGCAAGACCCTAACTGAAAAAAAAAATTATCATGATAAATTAAGTGAAGAAATGCATCACAAACTAATCACTTTTTTTTTTGCTTTTGAAAAAATTTTGTAAAATGGGTGATACTTCTATGTATTTTTACAAATTTGCATCTATTTATATCTCCATAGAGTAAATAATGGAAACTCACAAAACTATAATATAGTCCACTTCAGGAGATGGCATAGGAGACATTTGACTATTACAATATATTGAGTTTGCAACTTGAATATCATAATAAAAAACATTTTAAGAAGTAACAGAAGAGCTGCATGTGGTGGCACAGGCCTGTGACGTCAGTACTGTGGAGGCTGAGGCAAGAGGTTCACTGGGAGTTCAAGGGCAGCCTTGGCTACATGGTGAGTTCAAGGACAGGCCAGAATGCGTAGCAAAGGCCTGTGTCAAAAAACCAAACAAGTAACAGAAAAAACATTATGGCAGAAATTTGAATACTTAATCCCTTTAGAGTAGAAGATAGAGTAGGGTAATGAAAATAATCAGATAGACCCAGGAGTGTTCCCTAGTGACCTTGAACAAATCATTAGCCTCCTTGGGCCTCAGTTTCCCTATCTGTAAAATGGGGCGAGAGCCATTTCTATCTGTCAGGGTTGAAATGCCAGCAATACCAGGAAAGAGAATAAATAGACATTAGCTTTGTTCCACATTATTAACCCAGTTTAATCCGTAAGTGGGACGATTTAAAATATTGGTCAGTAAAAGAGGGAGACTACATATTTAACCTTATTTGGGGCACGCATGAGCTCGTGCCCAAGTCAGCTCATCCACCCTGCATCTCTCTGAGTTACTCGAGTGCTTGCCGTGGTGATGGGGGTTTCTGACGATGAAGAGAGGGTGGGGGTTACACGGAAGCCCTTGGAAGTTGGGGCCTGGCCTCCTCCAGGGCTGCAAGGGCTGGTTCTCCCCATTAGCAGACAGCCTGTGCACAGCAGGCTCCCAGAGCCGGCCCCTTGGGCGGCTGCCCGGTTCCTGCGGCCGTTCCCACGCTGGCCTCGGGGTGGCGCTGCTCCCTCTCCAACGACGGCCGTTCATTGCTGCCTTCCCGCTTAGCTGTCGAAACGGCTGGAGCTTTCCAAAGAGACTGTCCTAAAAACTAACGAAAAACAAAAAGGGTATCAATTCATAGATTACGCCGAGTTAAAGCTCTGGTTCCCTGGGACTAACTTGCTCCCTGCAGCTCACAAGCGCTTACCTGTTGGCCAGGGATCCCAAGACTTTCAAATCCCACTTTCGAATTTTAGGCCAGCAAAGTATAGGAGGCTACAAAGCGTAGGGCAGAAGCACAGTGGAGGCTCATGTGTTCTGTGCCTAAATATTTTTCATTTATTAAGTCAGGCTAATCAACTGTTAAATGAAGTACATTCCAGTCTTCCACCCTGAAATCCTTCAACCACCAAAAAGGTCAAGTTGAGTGATAGTGCACACCTGTGATCCCAGCACTGTAGAGGCTGAGACAGGAGGATGGAGGGTTAGAGGCCAGCCCAGACTACATGGAGACACTTCTTAAATATATTCATATGTGTGTACGTACTTATTTTTATATTTGTGTACATGACCACATAGACATTTAGGATGTCCAGGCTCCTTGGAGACCCACGCGCCGGACCTCCACTTCCAGCCCTAGACCCGCCCCATCCTCTCAGATGGCAAAGAGCCCGGCCTGACGTACATTTGTGGCGACTTGGGTTCGTACATCCAAGCTTCACCCACACCCACCGCCCTACAGCCCTCACAATGGCCACCGCTTGGCCACTCCTGGGACCTGGGGCAGAACATTGGTAATGGTCCACCTTGGGCAGAAGGACCTGGAGAAGGTGCCCTTGCTGAGGCTGTGGGAGGACTCGCTGCCCTCTGGGCAGGAATCTGGGGTCCCGGTCACAGTGTGCAAAGAGACTGTCCTGGGGGAAGCGGAGCAGAGAGTGGGGACTTCTCTTGCGCTAAGCAGGGGGATGAGGACAGGGATGGGTGGCATCCTTATCCCCTCCGTTACCAGATCGCCCCCAGAACTCTAGACTCCTAGACTCTAGATTGTGAGTGGCCAAGTCCCCTCGTAGTTCCTCTTTTCTGCTGCGGTGCCCCCTCGTGTCCCACGACTGGCACCAGGAAGCCTCACCCCTCTGGCAAGGCCACAGTTGCCACCCCAGAATCCCATCTGTCTCAGCCCCGAGAAAATCTCAATACAAACAGCAGCCCAGTGTTCAGCAGAGGCCTGTGGTAATGTGCGGCAGAGAAAGCGGTGCCCTTTCAAGAGGACAGAGCACCGATTCTTCCTCCGAGAGCAGATAATTCTGGCTTTAATGCAGCCTTGCATCTGACCAGTCTCCAGCCGATGGGAAAGCAGCCTCCTGGAGCAACCCCAGCAAGAGATATGGGTGCTCGGCCTGAAATGAAAAATTCATGGAGCCAAACTAGCGACCGGGCACTCGGAGGCCGCCAAGCTGCTGTGCTCTGGGGACATGGCGAGAAGTTCCGACAGCCAGGTGGAAATTGTCTTTCCTCTCCAGCACAGCTCATCCTGCTCCCCTTCCGTGTCCCCCCGCTCCCCTGATCTACCTGGCCACACTCTTCAGTCTCACCGATGCCCATATGCCCAGGTATTCAGGAAGAGGGGTCCGCTGCCCACCCAGACCAGCCACATGGCACCCAGCCAGCAGCCTGCACAGAATGTGCCTTGTGGCTAGACCAGCTGGCATGAGTTTGACCACCTGCCACCCAGACCTGGAAACCCGAACTGGCTAATATTTGTCCCCTGGGAAGAACCTACAGAATACTTCCTGTTCCAATTTCCTAATCAACAAGTCTGATCAAAAGTCGCATGGTTGGTTAGATGGTCCTGACCCACAAGTTGGGAAAGAGCCCTGAATTTCTCATCACCACGCTGAGCAGCCAGGGGCTGGGACAGAGGTAAAGGGAACAGAAGAAGCAGAGGGACGCGGGTGTACGCAGTCCAGTGGGGGGCACTAGTGAGCGTGTGCTAGACCCTGGGTGCCGTGCAGAGCAAAAAAAGTTTGGAAGATTGGGCTGGGGATTTAGCTCAGTGATTAGAGTGCTTGCCTTGTAAGCACAAGGACCTGAGTTTGATCCCTGGCACCACCAAAAAAAAAAAAAAAAAGACAAAAAAGTTTGGAAGATTTTAACTCTCTCGTAGGGATGGGCTTGAGGATTTTGACTGGCCAGCAGATGATAGGAAGCATGATCAAAAACTAGTGAATGTTGAAAATTTTTGTTTTGTGTTGTTTTAGAAGGAAAGAAGGGGAAAAGCAGAAAGGCAACAGGGGAAAAAGAGGGGAAAGGGAAAGTGTGGAAAATGATGAATGAACCTGCTGTAAATAGGGAGGGAGGGTGCAGAGGGGAGGGGGGGAGAGGGGGGAGAACCAAGATACATCATGTATGGGTACAGAATTAATGTAATGAATGTGACCATTATATGTAGAATGTACCAATACATGTTCTTGGTTTAAAATAAAAAAAAAAATGAATATCTGTTTTTAATTTTTAAAAAACATACGTCACAGGGAAAGACGTGTTGCCACACATCCCCCTCAAACTGTTCTTCCTTGGTTCCCACAACTTATCCCATTGTTCTTGCCACTTTCTGAAGCACTTCCGGAAGTCTTCTTTTGTGAGTGTCTTTAGCTGTGCTGTCCTGGCTGCCTTGATGTCGAAACTGATTCAGAATTCAAAACATTTAGCTTTCGTGGTCATTTTCACTTTGAGGAAGAGTCCGAAGTCACGCAAGGCAAATCCAGTGAGTGAAACTGGAGAAGAACACGCTGTAATGCTTTTCTGAGCTGCCTTTCTGCTGGGTGGCACTCGGCAGCAGCATTCACGGTAGCTTTGATCATACCTCATAAAGTCACTCTGGAAAGAGGACTCCAGAGCTGCGTCAGAAAGTAGTAAAAAATAGTGGGATACACGTGTTCAAAGCAAGGGGGCGTATTCTGAGGGCGATTCACGGCAGTGAATCTTTTACTGTAATGAATTTTTTTTAATGTAAACATTCACCGTATATTTTGATCGCCTCTTGTTTGTGGAATGGCATTCTAGCTGCAGGCACCATTCAGAGAGCGCCCAGGGCAGGGGACCCCCGGAAGGAGTCCTCTCACTCGACTCCGGGCAGGGAAGCTGGGGGCTCTTCTTCTTGCTGTTCCTCTTCCTCCCTGCGTTGAGCCCCCAGGCCCTAACCCTCAGCCTCAGGGTCCCAGGCCCTTGACCCTGGGACCTCAGTTCTCTAAGGCCTTCGCACAGCCGCTTCCACCCAGAAAGGCACCTGGGTGCAGGCAGAAAAGCCGGACTGCCGCCCAAGCCGGGAGACCCCCACGGCCGCCGGTTAACACCAAGCCCCAAGCCCGTAGGCGGACTGCTTTGTGGTACAGACACCCGAGGGACTGGGGCCTGCCGTGTCCGGGCCACCCAGACAGACCCTCGCAGGCTTCTAAAGAGAAGCCCCGCAGTCAAATCGGGTGCCAAGTCCAAGCCTGATTTAATGTTTTTCTTCTTTGATGTGTGCAGAGTCTTTTGAAGTTTTTTCTTCTAGATTACAGAAGTGATTTTTACTCACCATGGAACATTTGAAAAGTACAAGTATAGCGACAAACAAAGTGGGGGAGTGTCTGCAATGTCATGACCCAGAAGAAACTATTAACGTCTTGGCATGTTTCTTTTTCTTTCCTATTTTTGTTCTATCCTTTGCTTTTCTTTTTTGGTGGTGGTAGTGGGGACTGAACCCAGGACCTTCACACCGAGCCACACTCCCACTTCCTTTTTCAAATTTGTATTGTTCACTGTGAGACGAGGACTTGCTGAGTTACTAAATTGCCTGGGCTAGCCTTGACCTTGGGATCCTCCTGCTTCAGCCTCCCCAGTACTGGGATTATAGATGTGCAACACCACACCCACCTTGGAATGGGTTTTTTTAAAAAGACACTTAGGAAGGGACTCAGGGTGGTGGGTACAGACAGGGGAGAAGAGAATCAGGTCATTGCCACAGATGTTCTGTTGGGGCTCAGTATGGCAAAGAAGAGCCACTAACTCTGGCCCCTCTCACCCTATCGATTTCTGCTGCTTACTGGGTGCGTTGCTTTTACTGGAGAACAGTTTCCTTTTAATTTTCTTTTATCTTGCTCATTTGACTCTGTCAAGTCTCTTTAATCTGTGCCCATTGCTCCCTCTCAATGGAACACAGGATTCCTTCCTTTTTAAGTCAGTTTTTTTTTCTTATAGAAAAGCATGAAGGAGAAAATAAAAATCATCTGTAACTTGATCGCCGAAAGATAACCACTGTCGACATATAGATATAAATCCCTCCAGATGGTTTCTTATTCTTATGGATGTACTCTCAGCCTCTCTCTCCTCTTCTCTCTCTGTCTCTCTCTCACATACACGCAGAAAGATTCACACAGGAAGGTAAATCATACATACACATTGTGCCTTGCCTCTCCCCTCCCCTCCTCTGCTCTCCCCTCCTCTCCTCTTCTTTTCTGGCAGTGCGGGGCAGGAAACCCGGGGCTCACACATGCTTTGCAGGGGCACTATTGCGTGAAGTAGAATTTACCATCGTAACCATTTTTAAGCATGCAATTCAGGGGCATTGAGCACATTCGCGGTGTCAAGTGATCATCAGCACCATTTACCTGCAGAGCCTTCCGCCTTCCGTGGCTGAAACTCTATATCCGCTCAACACTGACTCACCGCTTCCTCCACCAACTGCTCTTCCACTTCTGTCTCTAGGAGTTTGGCTACTCTGAGTGCCTCACCAAGGGAGGTCATAGCCTACTTGTCCCTTTGCAGTTGCTGTTTCACTTGGCAGAGTGGCTTTCAGTTTCATCCATTTCATTTCCATGTAGCATCTGCCAGACTTTCATTCTTTTTAAAAACCAAATAACATTCCTTTTGGGGGGGTGCTAGGGATGAAACTCAGTGCCTTGCACTTGCTAAGCAAGCACTCTACCACTTGAGCTAAATCCCCAACCCCAAGAACAATTGATATTCCATCATACAGATGCACCACCTTTCATATACGATTTTATCCACTGATAGACACTTGGTACAGATAATTTTTAAGCTGCCTTTTGGCCGCTGAGGCAGAGATTAGGGATTGAACCCAGGGCCTTCGCTCTGAGCTACGTTCTCCCTCCTCCCTCCTTTGTCTGGTTTTTTGTTTTGTTCTGTTTTTAAGATAGGGTCTCTCTAAGTCACTAAATTGCCCAGGCTGGGCTCTAACTTGCGATCCCCCTGCCTCAGCCTCCCAGAGTGCTCTGATTACAAGCATGTGCCACCATGCCCATCTTTTAAGCTGCCTTTTTATAAATCATAGACACCATTTCGCATCAATAAAGTAAGCTGACATTATAATTTCAATGGGCCATTCAGTATTCTGTTAAGATAGCGATGGTAATTAACCAGATGGCTCATCATGGACATTTGATTATTTACAGATTTTTATTTAATGAACTTTTCAGTGAAGAACAATGTTTACAATAAATCATGCATGACAGGATGCAATGTACATGTAAAGTTTAAAAGATAATAATAAAAGATTCCCCTCTGTATCCCACTCCACCTCCCTGTGAGGGGACACGGTAGCAGTGCAGTACAGCACCCTGCAGACCTTGCCCCGGCTCACCCTCGCAGTGGCACCATTATCCCAAGCTCTGCGTTCGCCATCCCGTGCTGTTCTCTGTATTTTTAGCATACGAGTATGTGTCCTCCTTCCAAGAAAGTGGATCCTACATATGAGTCTACAGGACAAAAGAAAGAACAGGGATGTCGGGGGCATCCCACTTCCGGCTTCCTTTCCAGCTCAATGTGTCCAGTTCTCTCTCTCTTTCTTTCTTTATCTTGGTGCTGGGGAATCGAACTCAGGGCCTTGTGCTTGTGAGGCAAGGGCTCTACCGCTGAGCTAAATCCCCAGCCCCTATCCACATCGGGGCACTTTGATCTGCTGACTTTCCTCCTCCTTCAGCAAAACCTCCTTGCCTGCAGTTTGAAGTCCCTCTGGAGCCCCCCACCCTCCGCCTCCCCCCACATTCAGCCATCAGCGTGGTCCTACTTGGAACAGTAATTGTCTGCAGTTCCTGGAATCTGAAGGAGGGGTCTAGAACCAGCCACGTTGGGGGCTCAGCAGAATCAGCCGGGGAGGAGCCTGGCGTCTGCAGATTCACTCCTCTGGAGACGGCCTTCTGGTGTACAGCAGGCCTCCCTATTCCTCCTGAGACGCTCGTATTTCTTCGCCTGATAACCTGTAGGAAGCTCTTGGATAAAATAAAAAGGGCGCCTGGTGTAGCTAGGTGGTAGAGCAGACACGAGGCCCTGGGGTCTATCCCCAGCACTGCAAAAATAAATTCATTTAAAAAACCCACACAAACGCTTCTCTCCTCACAGTAGACAATGGTCTCAGCCACTCTGTTGTTTAAATGCAGATTAAGGTGGCATTTGATTGAATGTAGCATAATTGATTAAGATTTCTTCTAATCCAAGTGGATATAGACTTTTTCATGATTATACAGAGAAATTTAGCATTCTCCTTTGCCTCAGTCTCCTTCCATACAGACTATAGCTCTGGCTATCTTCAAGCATCTGCCGACCCGTCCTTCTAGCAACCCCCTACCCCCAGTGAAGCGGTGACTGTATGTTTGGATCCTGGAGAAAGGAAAGCTCCTTGCTCATTTCAGAGTACGGACTCTGAAACTAATACGTCCATTTAGTTACCATTTGTGTAATGCGTGCATGTTCCCGGCACTTTACAGATACTATCTGAGAGTAAATTTTATTTCTCCTCCAAAGTGTGAGCTACAGTGAAACCTTTCTTGATACAAATTGATTATCTCTGATATTTTGTTATAGCGATGAAAGCTGACTAATACACAGGCCTCTCTCCTGCCTTCTGGCAGTTGCCGGTCAGTCTTGGCATTCCTTGGTTTCTAAACGCACCACTGCATTCTCCACCTCTGTGACTGCATGACCTTCTTCCCTGTGTCTCTGTGTCTCTGCATCCAAATCTCCCTCTCCTTTTTCTAAAACGACACCAGTCACTGGATTTAGGGCCCCTCCAATCCAATGTGACTTTATCTTAGCTTGATTACATTCACAAAGACTGTGTTTCCAAATAAAGTCACATTCACTGATACCAGGGGTGAGCACTTTCTCATATCTTTTTGTGGCACACGGTTTGACTCACCAGTCTGCACATTCCTGTCGCCACGCCATTCGCCGGCCCTATCTTCTTCCACAAGCAGGCAGGAGTGCGGCTCCCTGCTCAGATAAGCAAAGAGGAGGTGCTGGAGGTTCTTCCCCAGGCCAACCCACACAGCAGAGCTGTGCACAGTGTGCGCTGAGCAAAATACTTTTCAGTGAAAGGAGCCCATGGTGGCAGGGGCGAGAGAGCCATGGGCGGCAGAGCTGGCCCAATGCGAAGCAGTTCCCTTCGGCGTCCTCAGGAGAGGGCCACAACCCAAGCATGTTATTCCTCCTCCCCAGAGTGCTCGCCCTTTGGAACATCTGGGTGGATTCTTGTGCGATCACCAGGCTTAGGGTCTGGATGAACGAGGAGGCAAAAGGTTTCGAGATACACTGCTTTTTCCACTCCAGCTTCTGTAGGCTCAAGAATGGAGGTTTGGATCAACTGAGGGGCTCCACAGCACCTTGTACCTAACACATATCCTAATGCCACTCAAGGTGACTTCCTTTTGCTTCTGATCCATCTTCCTGCTCTGGACTTTGAGGGACCAACCTCCAAGCTGGGACCATGCTTGAGTGGTACACTTAGAGCCAGGCTCTTTCTGGGTGATCAGCAACTGTTTGACGAATGAATGACTTCTTCGATGAATGAATACATGAGTGAAACAGTCCACTGGGATCCTCCAGCTACAAATACTAATTTTCTCCTTCCTTTACCATGGAAGAAGGATTCTTTCTCAGAAACCACAGCCCCGGACTTCATAGTCTTTTTTGTTTGTTTGTTTTTTTTTTCTTTTTCCATGGAAGGACCTCTCTTTTCAGAGCCCTCCACAGGGTGTTCTGTGGGCAGTCTACCATCGAGTGTGTACAAACTCATTTTTAAAGGCCTCAGCTGGGATCTGCATGTGTGGACAGACAGTCCCCCTGAATTAAGATGGTTTAACTTATAATTGTCTGGCTTTGTGATGGGTTTAGCAGGGTATTAAATGCATTTTTTTTCAACACGGAGGACAGAAACCAGGACCTTACACAGGCCAGTATTCTACCACTGAGCTACCACCCTCCTTGCTCCCAGCCTTTGAACGTATTTTTGACTTATGATATCTTTGGCTCACAATAGATCTATCAGAACAAGAACATCTGTGTGTTTGTGTGCAATTTAAGTTATCTGCATAAGAAACGACCTCAAAATTTAGTGGCATAAACAACCACCTTATTATGCTGATGGGATCTGAGGTCAGGAAACTGGACAGAACCAGCAGTGGTGGCTGGCCTGTACCCCTGGCGGCTGGGAACCCTCCCACCACTGAAGACACGTGGAAGCAGAGGTGACTCAGCAGACTAACCTGGAGGCGTCTTCACCCACATGTCTGGTGGTTTGGCTGGAGTCGCATCCAGGCTGTCAGCCCAGACACCTCCGTGCTCTCTGCCTGTGGTCTCTCCATCGGCCTGGCTTGCGCTCCCTCAGACCAACTGGTAGCTGGGACCCTAAAGGCAAACTGCTCACAGCAGCCACACAGTTCGCCCAGGTTCAAGGCACAGGCATTTGTCTCCCTGGCCCCCAAGTAAAAATAATCACTCTCCTCACTTATTCATATTCTTTCTTTATTATTTTGCCACCTCATGTTTGTTCTTAAATATTGTATTGTTTAGCTTTTCCTGCTTGCAAAGCTTTATATGAATGGAATCACACAGAAGTATTCTTTGGTAGCCTTATTCGTTTACTCATGTATTGGGCACGATAGGCCTGATTGTGTCGTAGTAACAATGATCACCATGATTTCTGTGGCTTCCAACTATAAATAGTTGTTTCTCCCTCATACTCTGTGCTGTGACTGGCGGTAACTCTGCAGCTCTGCTCCGGGATCCAGGCCGCGGGAGCAGTTGGTATTAGGTCCGCACAGAAGACCAGCCAAGAGCGGTCATGTGCACACTCTTCAAAATCCTTCTCACTTTCTCTTGGCCGAAGCCAGTCACATAGCTGAGCCTGAGATCTGTGAGGCTGCAAATGTAACCCTCACGGAGGGAGCAGCTCTGGAGAGGCTACAGGCGTTTTGAATAGCAACACAAGCATCCAGAGACTTCTCCTTGGTCGGGGTTATTTGCTTTCCTAATCCAAGCTACCCTAGCACCCGCCTTGGCCACAAGTATTTGTTCCCCACTTTCCTGCAAAACAGTTCACTCTCTTACGGATACAACCCAAATTCCCAATTGACTGCAGCATCAGACTCCAGGTCTAGGCTGTCCTGATAGTTCCTACCTCAGGTCCAGATGCGGGTCCGCTGGATCTGGAGGTCTAGAACTAAAGTGACAGTGATTATCTGTCCACACCCAGGGGACAGGGAAGTGCAGGGATGGGTAAACCACAGGGACACTCCGCTTAGAATGGAGGGGATGCGCACCAGGGCATTTGCTGATGACGTTGCTCCAGAGACCCTACCGTGAGAACCACCGTGTTAAAAGAAACTTTGTGAACTGGGCTTCATGGTGCCCAGCCTGGGCAATTGAGTGACTTAGAGAGACTCTGTTTCAAAATTTTAAAAAAGTTTGGAAAGGGTTGGGCATGTAACTCAGCGTAGAACCCTTGGCTTCAATCTCATGTACTGAGAGACAGATGGAGGGACAAAGGGAGGGAAAGGAGAAAAAGCGATAAAGAGGAAAAGGTGGGGGAAGAGAAGGGGGAAGAAGAGAGACAGAGAGAGAAAGAAGGAAAAAAGGAGAGGAAGGAAAAAGTATAGGCTTTGGAATTGGCAGATCTGAGTTAAATTTCATCCTCGGAAGCCAGCTACCTCTGTCAAATTCCTTACATGGCTTCTCCACTCTGACTATGCTGGACTCACCCAAAGAACTTAACCCAGGTGCCAGTGTTCTTGCCCAGATCTAACTGAGTTAGAAAATCTGGTAGTGAGATCAGGTCCAATATTTCACCAGGTTCCCAGGTGTTTCTGTTGTGTAGCCAGGTAGAAAACCACCGAAATACTTTGAGCCAAGCTTATCTGAAAAATCACTGCCGGAGGGTCGAAGTACACATTTGTAGGGTCTGAATCCGGCATGAGACAGACACTCTGGCTGCTGTGACCACTCCGCTGTGTTTATTTGTTTGTTTGTTTTGTGGCACTGGATATTGAACCCAGGGCTTCAAACTGAGCTACATCCCAAGCTGCTAAAAATTTTATTTTAAATTTTGAGACAGGGTCTCTCTAAGTCATTGAATCGCCCAAGTTGATTCTGAACTCATGGTCTTCTTGCCTCAGCCTCCTAGAGTGCCTCCTCTGTCTTTTTATTGACATACAACATGTCTACCTATTTAAGGGGTACAGTATTATAATTTGATACATGTAGATAATGTATACCGATCAAATCAGGGTCTTTAGCCTTTCCATATCCTCAAATGTTATCACTTCTATGTGTAGAAAAACTTCAGACTCTTCTCTAGTTATTTTGAAATGTGTAATTAAGAGCTTTAGATTATGGCAACACTACTGTGCTACTGAGCCTTAGAACTATTGCCACCAAG
Organism: Hystrix cristata; assembly: GCA_004026905.1. Taxonomy (NCBI): domain Eukaryota; kingdom Metazoa; phylum Chordata; class Mammalia; order Rodentia; family Hystricidae; genus Hystrix; species Hystrix cristata. Next base: position 36,165 of record PVJO010001142.1, read on the forward strand.
AACTGTATTTTGGGACCCACTGTCCTCTCTCTCCCTGCCCCTCTTTTTTCCCCTTACGATCAGCTAGTGACCTCTACTCTACTTCTATGTGAGAACTTTTTGGCTTCATAGTTTTTAGCTTCATATTCTCACTTATCTCACAGATACGTGAGTATATGTGACATTTGTTCTTCTGTGCATACTTTATTTCACGTAGTATAGTATCCTTCAGTTCTAGAACATAATGTTCTCTGCTTCCATCCACATTGCCACAAATGACAGGATTACGTTCTTTTATATATAAAGACATTTCACATTTGTTTTCCATTCGTTCATCGGTGAACATCTCAGTTCGGTCCATATCTCGGCTATCGTGAATGTAGAGCAACAAATATTGGTATATGCATCTCTTCGACATAATGCCTTCATTTCCTCTGGCTAGATATTCAGTAGTAGGATTGCTGGGTCATGTGGCTGTTCTGTTTTCAGGTTGGCTGTTTGTTTGTTTTTTGAGACAGGGTCTCCCCATGAGTTCAGGCTGGCCTTGAACTCACGGTGATCCTCAGCCTCAGTCTCCTGAGTGCTGTGATTACAGGTGTGCGCCACCATGCTGGGCCCTGTTTTCTGTTTTGGAGGGAACGGCTGCACTGTTTTCCATAATGACTGTACTAATTCACGTTCCCATCGATGGTGTCAGAGAGTCCCTCTTCTCCACGTCTCTGCCAGCACTTGCTATTTGTGTCTGATAACAGCCCTCTACTAGCTCTTTGTATCCTTCCCTCCCATCTTGGAGGAAGAGTTGTCCCTGGGCCTGTCCACTTGTCCAGAGAAGAAGACCTGTCCTTCTTTGCCATTTGTTTCTGGATCCGTGCCTCTCCTCATCAGCATTTTAAGTCCGCTTTCCACTGGCTTCTCACTATTTGTCTTTCGAAATACTCTGAACTCCTCTATCACTCAATCTCTCTGCCCGCATTTCCTGCCTCTGCTCACTGCTAACGTTCCTCAGGCAAGCGGGCCAGAATGACACCAATTCCTAAGAGCTCTGTAACCCCAGGAAAAAAGCCCTCTTCTCTCCAGCCCTGAGCCCAGTGCTCACAGTGCAAACACCCGCAGGTTCCCAAGGGTGTCGGAATGGCCAAGCCCGAAGTGCCTTTCTCAGTAGTCTCCTTCAATCCAACTGAACCAACGCACTTTAGTGCCCATCGTCACTGGAGTACAAAGGTGACCGAGTCACCATCCCTGACCTCACAGGGTAGAGCCGGGGAGCGGCTGTTGTGTAATCCAGTCGTGCTGTCGGTGAGATGGCAGCTGCAATGGGCTGTGTGACTTGTGCACGTGCGCAATTGTCCTGGCTCCTGCCTGAGCGCAGGGCCCCCCCATGAAGGGTTACTGCATCAGCAAATAAGCGAGTGATTGGATGAGTGAGTGAAGTCCAAAGGAAGACGAGGCATGATGACTGACAGAGGGAGTGACTGTCGCAGAGTCCTGAAGCACGAGTAGAGTATCCAGGTGGGGTGCGTGAGTGGGTGTTCCAGACAGAGGCCGAGGTCTGCGACTGGAAGCAGCGTGGCACATTCCAGACATACCGAAAGTGTAACTGGCTGACGTGGAGGGGGCGAGCGGAGGGCATGGGAGGGGAGGAAAGAGAAGCGAGTAGAAAGGAGGTGGATGTGCAAAGATGCTGTGGATTCTCCTCCAGTGTGTGCTGGGATGTTATTTGGGCCATGAGAACCTACTGTATTCTTGGCTTTTAACAGGGGAATCAATTGATCAGAACTGCGTTGTGATTATAATAATAATTAGTATTATATATTTTATATTATATCTTGTTATATATAAATAGTATACAATATAATAATAATATTGGGGTTTTGAGACAGGGCCTTACTGTGTAGTTTCGGCTGACCTTGAACTTCCTATGTGGTCCAGGATTTAAGGCGATCCTCCTGCCTTGGCTGCTCGAACGCTGAGACTACAGGCACACACCACCACCCCCAGCTCAGAATTGCATTTCTAAATAGTCTTGATACCCAGATAGTCCTGGCAGCGACTAGCCACTAGGAGAGCACAAAATCACTTGGAAAAAGGGTGTGGAGGAGAAGAGCGGGGAGCCAAGGACCGAACCCGGGGCTGAAGAAGCAGCTCGGGAAGAGGCACCCGCAGAGCAGACAGGGAAGCACGGGGCTGCCTTGCAGGCAGGGGGCCCGGCAGGCTGAGCCCCAGGCTGCCACCAAGTCAGGCAAGGAGGGACTGAAAACCAGCTGCTGGGCGTGGCAGTGAAGGGGAGCAGCTCGGTGAAACAGTCCATGGAGGCCTTGAGCCTCGCCCTGACTCTCACACTGCTCCTTCCCGGAGCCCCTGGGTCAAGGCTTGCCATCCTGTCAGTGTCCCTCAGAGGGGATGCATGTAAGTGTCGAAATAAGAAGCCACGGGGCCTGGAGCATGCTCCCAGCACTCGTCAAGATTCAGAGATACTTACTGATATGTTTGTGGGTGCAGTGAGACGATGCCTAGGATTTGCTTCCAAATCAAGAGGATGCGAGTGTAGAGACGAAACATGACAGGCCGTGGCTTGGCCGTGGTTGAAAGTGTATGGTGGTTACCCGGGTTTCCTTGCACTACGATTTGTGTATATGTTTGAACATTCTGTTAAGAAAAGTTTGAAAAGGAAGGGGAAGGAGAAGAGGGCGGAGCAGGGGAGGAAAGGGAAGGAGGGAGGAAGAAGAAGAGGAGGAGGAAGAAGAAGGGGAAGAGGGGGAGGAGGGGGAGGAAGAAAAGGAGGAAAGGAAGAAGAAAATTTGCATCTACTCTGTCAGCAAGGAAGTTGCTCTCCACGGCTTTTGGCGGGGCAGTGTCTTGCTATATAGCTTGGCCCAAGCCGGCCTCGAACTCAAGGCCAGCCTCCTGTTTCAGCCTCCCAAGTGCTGGGACGGTCTGAGGCTTCAATTCTGACTTTGCCTCATAGCACTTCCGTGACCTTGAGCGCATTCTTCCACCTTGAGCACCTTGATGAAAACAATGGAGCGCTTCTGAGGGTTCTGTGACGCTCTTAGAACAGCACTAGGCTCTTAGTAAGGGTTTCATAAATGTCAGCTAGGACTGTTCCTACCTTTTTAATGGTAACTTCTCAATCTCCTTTGCTGTTTCCCCCTCCTTTCTCCTGAAAGTTCCGTTCTCCCACGTTCACGCTAACCTGGTTTGCTTTCCTCTCTCCCAGCACTTACCTAGTCCCCTGGTTTCCACCGTCTTGCATGTGGACAACTTTGCAAAAAAGTTTATGTTACATAAAAAAGTACAAGGCCAACGCTCTTTGTCCAGAACACATGGTCCCTCTCCTATCCTCCAGTCCTGCCTTTCTAGTCCAGCTGGAAAATTAGGTCTTTTCCTTGACGATGTGTGCTGCCAGAATCTCAATGGATCTAAATCAGGTTTGCCTTTTTCTCCCCACCTTGGCATTACCTTAGAGCTATCTCAAACCTTCCTTCTCTCTTGCACCCTATATGTAATCCCTCCCAGGGAAGTCCCGATGAATCTATCTGCGCTATGTCTTTTTTTCTTTTTGCAGCGCTGAGTGACAAGTCTCTCCCCTGCTCCTCTGCCCCTCTGCTTGCCTCAGCCTCCCAAGGTCCTGGAATGGCTGATTCCCAGCTGCCTGAGCCCAGGACCAATGCTGACACTGCCAGGACACACACCCTCCTGCCTCTGGGTCACAGTGCCTGTTGCCATAGCCATAGACTCAGCCATTCTTGTGTGAACATTAACGCACCTAAGCCCATCTCACTCACCCCTACCTATCCACATAAAAGACCCAGCTCACTAAACTGGACTGGGACTCTCCATGGAGTTATTCCTGGAGGTCCTGTCTGGACATTCCAGTTCGGGCTGGCTGTGTTCTTTACTCGGTCATCAGCATTTACCTAACATCTGGTGCCAAAAACCCAGGAGGGAGCAGTCTAGAGCCCTCCGCCCCTGCTCTGCAGAGTGTGCGCCCCCATCTCAACCCCTTCCAGGTAGTAAGAGCCAGTGGCCTCATTGCCTCCAGCCCACCAGAGACTTCTCTCCCCAGCGCCTCCTCTGCCTAAATCCCACCACTGAGGACTGTGGGTTAAGTCCTCCCAAGGAGAAGTCGAGGCTGTCCATCCCTCTGGCCGATTGTCCAAGTCCCAATTAAGCCTGACCTCTGGCTTCTGCCTGGACACACCAGACCTAACTTGAGCACAGGCTGCTCTGTTTGTCCTTCTTGCTGGCTTTCGGTGTTCACCTGGGGGATGATCCCAACCGGAGCTTGATCCCAATCACCTTCTCCCTGTTGGACATGCTCCCTTACCCACCACGGAGGAACTACCTCTGTACCTCCTAAAGATGCCTCCTCCATAACCTGTCTCGACTTGCTTTCAAATTCTATCTCAAGCCAAAAGGCCTCATCTTTTTCTGTAACGTGGCCAGGCCACATTACAAGCTAGATAATGGCTCTTTTTGGCCAGAACATGGCTTTGTTCAATTTTCAAATCCTCTCTGACCTTGACCGCTTTCTCCAGAGTTCAGACAAATGGGAAAAGCTCCCCATGATCAGGACTTTTTTGGCGTCCCTTTTTGTCCCTCCCTCTATTCATTCTGCTCTACCTCGCACCAGATCATGGCTCCTCCCCCACCCCGTGCCACCCTTTGGCTCCAGACCCTTCCTTTCACAAACACTTTGATCGCCCAAACAAACCTCCCCCAATTTCACACCCCAACTTTGCATCGCCGCCCACCTAAGCCTGTCCCACTAGCCAGCCACCCTATCCACGAAAGACCCAGCTCAATAAACTGGACTCAGGGCTGGGGATTTAGCTCAGTGGTTAAAGTGCTTGCCTTGCAAGCACAAAGACCTGAGTTCGATCCCCAGCACCAAAAAAAAATAAATAAATAAATAAACTGGACTCTGACTCTCCTTTGCAGTTTCTCCAGGAGGTCCCACCTGGCACCCCCAAATTCAGGCCAGTGCTGTGTTTCTTATTGGGTCAGCACCATTTGCCTAACGTCTGATGCTGAAACCCAGGAACAACACCTACTCTGCTAGAACATGGCACACTCACCCCACCTGCCAGGTCCTCGCACCCGCAGCTGTAGCCATGTACTCCACCATTCAAAAGGCCACGCAGCGTATCAGTTTATATGGTGTATCCACAGTAGATGAATCTATATATAGAGAAAGTAGGCTGTGATTCCCTCGGTCTAGGGTCAGGGAGTGAATGTACCAAGAAAATGGGAGTAACTGCTAATAGGGAAAGTGACTCTTTTTTATTTTATTTATTTATTTTATTTTTGTCACATCAATAAATGAACCCAGGGCCTCATGAACACCAGGCAAGCACTATACAACCGAGCTACATTGCCAGCCCTTTAAATATGTTTTGAGACACAGATTCACTAAGTTGCCCAGGCTGGCCTTGAACCCACGATCCTCCTGCCTCAGTCTCCCAAGTAGCTGGGACTACAGGTATGCACCACCACACCTGGGCAAAGAAGAGTCTTTTCAGGGCAATGAAAATGTTCTAAAATCAGTTGTAGTTATGGTTGCACACTCTGTGAATATACTAAAAACCACTGACTTGTGCGCTTTAAGTAGGTGAAATGTATGGTATATAAATTACACCTCGATAAGGCTGTTAAAAATAATCATGATAACAATAACTATCACTTAGAGAGCACTTACTATATAATGGGTACTGTGGTGTTTCACATGCATTATTTCATTTTTTCAACATTGTTAGATGATTATCATTTTCTCTATGTTGTAGATGAAGAAACTGAGATTCATAAAGCCTTAGGTTGCTTGGCCACGAAAACAACTAGTAAGAACCACAGCCTATAGTTGAAGTCAGATAGATTCTTTGCTTTATAGCATATGTTCTTCAATTGCTTCTTTTTCTTTTTTCTGTCTTTTTTTTTTTGTGGTAGGGTCTCGCTGTAGGTTAGGCTTGTCTTGAGCTCACTGATTATAGTTGCGTGCCAATACATCTGGCTAATTGCTGTCTTTTAGTTACTAAGTAGAAGGTAAGTCTAATTCTTTCCATTTTATTCGATAAACATTATTGACTACCTACTACAAGTTAGGCCTTGTGTTTCCCACAGTAGATGAGGATGTATCACAAGTGACCTTGAAAAACAATTCTGAGAAAAAATGTAACTTTTTTTGATATTGTGGTTAAAATACATAGGACATAAAATTTACCCCTTAACCATCTGTAAATGCACAATTTACTGGTGTTAGCACATCCACATGGTTGTGCAAGCCTAACCACCAGGCATCTCTGGAAATTTCCATCTTCAAGCTGAAACTCTGTATCCATTAAACACTAGCTTCCCATTACCTGTTCCCGATAGTCCTATTCTCCTTTCTGTCACTGAATTTGACTATTTCAGGTAACTCATATAAATACAATCAACCAGTATTTGTCCTTTTGGCTTACTGTACTTAGCATAATGTCCTCAAGGATCATCCATCACATAGTATATGTCAAATTTTATTCTTTTTCCAGGCTGAATAATATTCCACTGTGTATACAGTGGCACACATGACATTTTATTCATCTGTTCCTCCATCAGTAGATGTGTGAGTTGTTTCCTCCCTTTGGCAACTGTGAATAATGCAGCCATGAATATTGGTGTGCAAATTATCTATTTGGATCAAACTTAACTTTTTAGGTGCCATGTCTACATTGTAGACCTTAAATGATTTTAGAGTAGCAGGTGAAAGAACATCTTAAAGTTTAATAGTTATGGTCTGAATTTAATGTAGTTAGAATGATTACGATCAGCACACTAAAGTTGCAGGATCACAGATATTATTGCTTCAGGCCACAAGGTTTCTCACCTCAGCACTTTTGACATGCAAGGCCAGATAATTCCCTGTTGTGAAGTGCTGCACTGCGCACTGGCAGAATGGTTAGTAGCATCTCCAGCCTCTACCAGCGTCCCCCTCCAGTCATGACCAGAAATTATCTTCAGACATTATTAAATGTTCCCTGTGGGGCAAAACTGCCCCTAGTTGAGAACCATTGGTTTAGGAAGATATTCAACTTAAAGAGTAAGTCAGACTAATGAAATCGTTAACAATGGAGCAAGGAGTGCAGAGATAGGGCCAAAATCACAGCGGTGGGGCGCAGACGCTGGGGTTCGGGATGCCTGTTCCACACGGCGCATGGACATCCAAGTGCCGGGTGGCTAAGAAGAAGCCACAAACTAAGAGGAATGCACCGGCTGGCTTCTGCCAGGGGCCCATCCACCCATTCCTCCCCCTCCTATTGATTCTCCACTCGGCCTCTATTCTGGACAAACTCCCTTGAGTTCTTCCACTCAAGGTCTCCGCTGGTGTTGTTTTAATCCTGAAATACCACCCGCCTCCACCACGTTCAGCCCCGTGGATCTTCAAGGAGCAGCTCAAACGGCCATGAATCCAAATCTGAGGACATTGTTCCCTCTTCTGCATAAGGATTTATGACATTGACTGCGCTCTATTGCTTATGGCTCGGTCCTTTGAGTGCTGTCACCAGAGCGGCTCCCCTTTGTCCTGTATTCGTGCCCACGAAGGGTCGGACTTTGCTTTATGGTTCTGTCTCACAAGTACTGTATGTCTTGCTCAGTAAAAGTATTTACTGTCTTGTTAATTTAAATATATGGTAAAACAATCTAAGGGTCTTTAAAAGGATGTAAACAGCTTGAAAATAGACCAAGGACATGGATTTATACAGGAAAGGGTGTGCAGTGTACTTATTTAATGAACAGGTTTTATTGACTCCTTTGGAATTAATAGCATGAAGAATTCCATTTTTATTGCTGTAATTAAGGATGACATCAACAAGAGGAATGCATGGTGACTAAGAAGTCACCTTTAGCCAACCACCTGACATTTTGTAGGTATCCGATTGAAAGACCTGTTTTTGTGTGTTTTTGTTTGTTTGTTTGTTTGTTTGATTGAGACAGGGTGTTGCTAAGCAGTCCAGGCTAGCCTTGAACTCAATATGTAGCCTAGTCTGGCCTTGAACTTGGGTTCCTCCTGCCTCAGCCTGCTGAATACTAGAATTATAGGTGTGCATGCTGAGTTGTGACACCTTTCCACTAGCTTGTATGTGTGTGCATTTCATGTGCATTTTCAGGGTTGGGCCCTATGTAGGTAAGTATAAAGATTACCCTAACATTTATTGTCAAAATTGAGGCCATTTGAAAATCACTCCCAGCATACTGTTAAATTCTGTCAGGACCATCCATTTCATGATTTTATTATACACAACCTCACGTATAAGTTTAAGAAAGCAGCCCAACTCAGTGTCAAGGTTATTATTCAACATCATTTTGACAGTCCAGTGGGCGTTTTTTTCAAGAAACAAATGAGGACATGCTGGAACTTAGAACTCCTAAACGAGCTTTATGTCCATTACCAGCAGGAAGCCAGCCAGGACGCCTGGGCACAGGGCATTCTGAACCCACTTCCTGGACTGCCCACAAGCAGCACCGGGTGTGACAATAAAGTGACACTATTGGATTTCTCAGTCTGAATTATGTCAGGCCATCCGAAGAATCCAGGCTGAGCATCCAGGCTGCAGTTTTTTGTATTCTCTGAGGCTTATCCTACCCATCTCCCTCACAGTGATTATGCTGATGAGCTCTAATCTCACAAAACCTTAACTCAATCCTCTGAATCTGGTTTGGGTAAGGATAATCCAAAGGAAAATTTCTCCCACCAGGTGGTGGATTATTGCTAGTAAAAGAAAAAAAAATCCTACATATGTTGGGACAGGGTATATACAAGAACTCTCCCTACTTTCTGCTCAATTTTATTATAAATCTAAAACTGCTCTGAAAAATAACGCATATTATATGGTCACTATGATCACAACGATCACAGTATGATCACTATTTCCAAGGCAAGTAGAAAATGTGTTCGCATCTTAGAAGACTGTTCTTAAGTGGGCTTTCATCTTAACAGCAAACGTTCATTAAAAGCTAAGCGCATGCCAGGCACTGCTGATGTACTTTACATGTATTAACCCATTTGCCACTCCTGGGACTCCAGGAGAGAAGCACTTTCCTGTCAGCTGCATTTTGCAGAAGCGAGTGCTGCAGCGGGGTACCATCCTTGCCCAAAGCCACAAGGATAAAGAGGGCAGAACCAGGGTTCCAGCCCAGCAGCAGAAGGGCCAGAGCTGGTTGTTCTCACCCATTTCCCGAGGATACAGAGCAACTGACAATGCAATGGGATTGCTGGTCTTGACCAAAGAGCATAACCAGGGCACATCATCTGCGGACCACTGCTCCCCACTGTCCCCCAGGGTAATCTGAGGGCGATCTTGTGTTAGTGAGTCCTCAGAGAGTCCCGGCTGAGTCAGAATCGGTGCTACTTTAATGAATCCGGGAGCTTTAGCCAACCCAGAGTGCGGGGAAGTACGCGTCTTCCCCATCCCCCATCCTCCTCATAACAAGGCCTCCCGCTTCCGGAAATGTACTGTACAGCCACATCCCAATGCCTGGTTGTCTTAGGCTCCCCAATCTTCAATCCTAACAGGCTACTAAACTCGATGGCAAAAAGAGGGATATTATGTGTCCCAAATGGCCTCCCACAGAAATGCTTTACAGAATGAAAAATAATATGATTAAACAGAATATGGGAAGAGCCACGGCCCAGAGGAGGAACGGAAGCCAGAGGCAAACACAAGACATTTCTGTGCACTGAAAAATGAAAGTGGATCATTCTTTGAGCCCCCAGAGCTGCATGAAAGACCCATGTGTCTTTCACTCTTCCTCCCCTGCCTGGGCTTATCATGTACCTCTCTTCGAGTCTGGTGACACAACTGTGTTTGAGAATTCCTGAGCTAGATACACATTCTTTTCGAGAACTCCTGGCTGAACCTGTGGTCCTGAGATGGGAAGAAAAGTCCGCTTGCACAATGGTGAGTGAGCCCATCTGCAACTCTACTCCAAACAGCTGCTTTTTGTGGCTCTGGATCAAGCTAGAGAACTCATCTCAGCCCTCAGGAGCATGGTTAGAACCATGCTTCCCAGGTTCTAACAAGATGTCTCAGTCTCCAGCAGGAGCAGACCTGTGTTAGTCTCAGACGGCTTGCCTCGCATGCATGCAGCCCTGTATACGGCCACCAAGCAGCTCTATTTAAAGAACCAGAAAATTGTGGATCAGAACCAAGTGTGCACCCACAGGCACACACATACACCTCACACCCTTATCTGGCAACGAATCTATTTTTAAATTATTATTTTAAATTCTATTTTTAAACAACAAAAATTGTACATATTTGTGGTATACAACATTATGTTTTGATATATGCATACACTGTGGAATGGCTAAATCAAGAAGCTAGGTAACATATGTGTCGCCTTACATACTCATCTGGTGGCAAATCTAAGGCTCTTTTCTGCAAGTCAAAACCGTTTTAACAGAGTCAAGACTATAGCGTTCCCTCGCTAAAATCCTTTGTTACCAAAGCCTGGCTTTTTCTTTCCCAAAATGGAAGAGAAATACAGAGGAATAAATGCTGAGACAAAACTAGAGCTAAGAATGTTTCAGTATAGACTAGAAATTGAATAAAAACTACAGCAACAGTACAATCCTCCTTCAATCTGATGGGCCACTCCTCTGGGTTCTTTCAGAGGTAAACACGAAAGATCTGGGGCTAAATCAGCTCTGAGAGACCATTTCTGTCCACACTTCAAGATGTCCACACCTTCAGAGTGAGCAATGGGCTTCAGGGGGGTCTAACAGATATGTTTCATGCAGTGATTTCTGGTCCAGTCCTGACCAGTCTGAAAGGTCACACTCAGCGAAACTTCAGACAGCCATTTTTTTCTCATCGCAATCCTGAAGTTTGTGTTGGGAAAAAAATTACCATTTCTTCAAATACCACTTCTGGCTCTCCCATTTCGCCTCCTGCTCCGTCTCTTCCAGCCCCACTGTGCCTTGGCAATGTGTCCCTGTGTGCCATGCAGGAATTGCATTTCCAGTTACTCTAGTGTTCTATTCTTAGTGAAGCCCAATGCCATTGCAAAAGCAGCTTCAAGCTCAGGGAATTTTAGAAGCGAGTGGGTGAAGAATCAGTCTTGACAAATGCCTACTGAATGCCAGGCACTGTTCATATCTACCGGAGTTAATCGCATCAGCTACTACTATTATCCCCAGTTGCCAAAAGAAATCAGGGTGTATGCAGAGAGGTTACGTGACTCAAACTTTCGATCCTCCTGCTTCAGCCTCCCAGAGTGCTGGCCTAACCCTGCAGCCTCCAACTGGAAAGGATGAACAAAGGCTGAAAGCACAGTAGGCCGGCAACTGGGATGTAGACAGCCACAGGTCCCATCCCCTTCCCGAGCTGGAAGGACTCTGCTGCTACATCCTTTCATCCCTTTCTGGCCTGGAGACTCACTACCTCCCGTCTCTCTTCCCCTTTTCACCCCAAATATCGCCCCCTGCATCCCGGGCTACAGATGAGTCAGTCATTCGGTCTGGACTCACCAGAACCCCGCAGCTGAGCTATCAGCCAACCGTCCTCCTCCCACTCCCGGAGGACGCCTGATCTCACCCAGCCCCCTAAACCAGTTTGCAGTCACGACCGCCCCTCTTCGCCCCGCCCGCACTAACACAAAACAAGACCCATCCTCTAGCCCTGCTCCCTTTTTCCCCGCCCCCTCAGGGCAGGCCTTATCCAATAGCGTCTTGGCCCAGGGGCCAAAGACGTCAAAAGTAACCAATTGTCGAAGAACTCCCCTCTATGGGCTCCCGCCTCCATTCTGAGGAGCAGCTCTGCTGACCAATGAACTGCCAACAGGCTGCAAAGACGGCTCAGGCAAATAGAGTAGCGGCTGAGCTACCCAATGAACGACGGGGCCCCGTTGTTAGGGGCGTGGCAGAGGCGGTCGCCAGGGGCGTGGCAGCAGTTGCTTGGGCGGGGCCGGGAGCGGCGGGAGACGCTCAGGCCAGGGGTTCCGGCTGCATTTCCATGAGCGCAGCCGGCAGCGGCGGAGCTGCGGGACCGCGACTGGGGCGAAGCCGGCAGCAGTAGCCAACCGCGCTCAGGTAAAGCCACGGCCGAGCGAGCTCCGTGGGCTCTAGATCGCGCCCTGGAGCCGTCGGGCCCAAAACCCGAGCCCGCGGTCCCCAGCGGGGCCCGGCCCGTCACGCCGCAGCCTGCGCTCCCGGGGTCCTCGGGGGCTCTCGGGGGACTGTCGCCCGGCGCGCCACTGGGGTCCCCATGGTCGGCTCGCCCGGCGACGCGGGGAACCGGCCGTCGGGGGGTCCGCCTTCCGGAAGGTCCTTTGTCCCCCTCGTGCTCGGGAGCCGAGGTGGGGACAGCCCCGACCGCGGCCTCCCAGCGGCCATCCCCGCCCACGTCGTGCGCACTCCCGGGGCCTCTGGGGTCCGAGCCGGGGGTCTGCGGCCCGGGCTCGATGGCGGTCCAGGGTCCACAGCTGGAAGGAGAGGACCGCGGGTCTGATCGCGGCCCTGGAAATTCCAGGCGTCTCTGCGTTGGGGGGCTCCCGGGCGTACCCGGGACTACTGGGTTGAAGTTGTAGGGAGGCAGCTTTTGACCCACTCGGAGGCGCCTCAGTGAGCACGGCCCGCGCCTGGCACAGTTCTAGGCGCTTCGTGGGTTTTCCACAGCGAGAGCTGTCCAGCAGCGCTGCGGGAGGGCTGTCCGCCAGGCCAGCAGCTGGCGCCGCGACCTTGGATGTGTCCAGGCAGGGGCCGGATGGCAGCCACCTGTCGGGGATGCCTGGGAAGTACCCCCAAGGGAGGACTGAGTGATCCATCTGTAAGGCTCTTCTCCACCCACAGATACACTCTGGGTGACATCTAATGTCTAGATTGAGGCGGATACTTCTAAGGGGTCCATTAAGTTCGAAGTGGGTGTTGAATTCGCCCACAATAAATTCTGAGGTTTCAGCTCTCAAGTGTGAGTGTGAGCAAAGAGAATGGATGCTACCAAAAGATAAATAAGCCAAACGGTTTGTTTCACCACCATGAAAGGGCTTAATTGGAACTAATGTGGATTTGGTCTTCCAAATGCCTCTAATTTGGTGGCACCCATTTGTCAGTTTCACCTGCGTTCCAGTAACCAAACACAGAGGCAGCTTCCACGCTGGGAGAGGAACCTCGAGAGTCTGCGGGTTTGGCAGAGTCAACACAATCAGGCCCCAGAGCTTTTCAAGGGCCATTCGGTTACAGTCATATTAAGCAGAGTCCAAAAGAGGGACAATCTATTTTTCCCTCTTCATTACCTTGTCATTTGCCTGCAGAGAGAGGACATCATCTTCTGAAGGTCAGCAGGCAGAGAAGGAATCTTACCATCACTTGTTGCCTGTTTGAGGATGAGTTAACCTTTAAATAACCAGCCCTAAAGCAGGTCAGTCCATGTACTGCTGATTGTCAACATGCGCTTGTGACAGTTTTAGAGCCAAAGACCGTAGATAGAACTCATCCAATTCAGTCTTCTCACTGTGTAGACAGGGAAACTGAGGCTGGGGTGATCACAGGGCTGGCTGGTCCGCATGGAGCCATGACTAAGTGTCGATTTTTTGACCCTATGTCTAGCTAGCACAGGAGGTGTATTTCACTCCCAGTCTCTCTTAATTTTAATGTTTAAATTCTGGGAGAGCCCAGAGAGGTTAGGAGCACAGACTTTGGTGTTTGAGTACCTAGATTTGAGTCTTAGCCTGCTTTTACTAGCCGTGTGACTTTGAGTGAGTTATTTAACCTTGCTGTGAAAAAAAAAATGATAATGGTACTTTTGCAAAGTGTATTAATTATATTGGAAGCATTTAGAACAGTACCCACCACTTAGTAACTACATTTGCTAACTAGGATATTGTTGCCTTTTTTTTTTTAACATTTTTATACAGCTTTTTTTCCCATATCTAGCACTCAGTATTTTCCATGAGGAGCTAATTCCTCTTCATGCCCAAATCATTAAACATATCCTAGATTTCATTTTAATATGGACATCTGCGGTGGTTTCCAAGTCATTGCATTTTATTTCTTCTTTTTTTTTTTTTTTAGTACTGGGAGTTGAACCCAGGCTAGCTCTGCCACTGAGATACATCCTCAGCCCTTTTTATTTTTAATTTGAGATAGGGTCTAAGTTACTCGCGCTGATCTTGAACTTTTGATACTCCTGCCTCAGCCACCTAGGCAGCTGGGGTTACATGTATAGGTCACTGCATTTGGCTGCATTTTATTTCTTATCTCTTTTTCTTTTCTTTTTTAAAATTAATTTTATCGATACACTTTTTGATATGCATGATGATCACATTCATCATAGGGAATTTGTACATAACATATATTTTATTGACTCAGATAATTCAGTTTCTCTGTTAGTTGTCCCCTTGTAATTACTCTCTTCTTAGATGCCAGTTTTTTTTATCTTAGATGCCAATTTTTAAAATTATCTTTAAAGGAAGTGGGGAGGAATCTCTCAAAGTGATAGTCCAGTGTTCGCTTCAGCAGCACATATACTAAAATTCAAAGTGATAAAGTCTTTGATGACATCCGTCTCCACAATAGCCTTCCAAATATGTTCGGCCTCCCTCCCCAGTTGTCAGTATGATGCAGCTTGATTATAAATGGATGAACATTTTTAGATTAAGATTTCATGTGACACTGTATTAAGTGCTTTTTGGAAGTTCAGGGATCGTGTATCAAATGCATTTAAGCAAGTTCCTCAGTCATTTGAGTAGGGGGAGCTGCAGCAGGGCCTGCCCGGCCTGGTAGAAAGAAGCATGTGACAGTTCTGGCTGGCGATCTAGCTTGTTCACTGGCTTATCTGCATCTTGCCTGCTCTTTTCCAGAGCTTGAAATAAAACAAATGGCAAATGGAAGGGGGAGTTCTTTTTCTTCTCCTTCTGGCTGGAGAAGTTCCATTCTTCTCTTTTTACTTTCACTTTCATTCCCTCGCTCTCTGGTTTTGACAAATAGGCCCCTCAGTTTGCCAGCCAGTTCCCTTTCACGGGAGAAATGCCTGTCATCTTTTTTTTTTTTGCAGATACCCGGTCCCCTTTTATTTTGCATTTTGTGTTTTTTTTTTTTTTTACCCATTTTCTACATTGAACCAAAGATGATCGCTTTTCATCCATCACACCTTCATTTGTCTTATTTTTCTTAAGAGTTGGTTCTGAGTTTCAGCTTTTTGTTTAGGCCATTGCTTGTGCATTCATGCGGGCTCTTTCTTGTAGCGCTTTGGCAGAAGGGCTTCTTATTCCCTGACGTCCTTGCTTCATCCACTTCCCCTTTCTGTTGGTCATCTTGGGCAGGGCCCACACGTGATAGGTACACTGGTTCCTGCTGCCCTCACCCAGAGCTCCTGCCCGGGGAATGACACCTTTTTTTCGGTTCTTTGGAAGTCAAGGAAAGAGTCTGTTTTGTTTTTTGCCTAAAATCTGGCACTGTGAAAAGCCCTGCAAGAAAGACACTTCCAACATAATGGGAGTTCCGGATGGCAGCGTTTCTGCCCCTGCCTGCTCCTTACGATATTCTCATTCTTGTTGGGTGGGAGGTGTTGATCCCCCTTCGACCAGCTGGAGAGTGTAGGTGATGTGGGGCCTGAGTGCTTCACCTTTCTGTCTCACCCTGGGCTGAGCTGTCCCCAAGAACAAGCAGCGGATCTGCAGTGCCTCTGATGTGTCTGGCATGAGGATGTGGTCTGGCATTTGGGCCAGTGAGTGATTGAGGCGCTTCCAGTCCTGTGTGGACACCACACAGGTGCTCACATTATTTCCCCTAAGGGTCTTTTTCATACCTGCAGATTTATTTTTGTTGTCTTGGTTCCAGGGCATCATGTTTGGGGATTAAAGTTTCTCTGTTTATAAAACGGCTGGTGTGGACAGATGAAGAGCCCTGCAGGTGCCCATTAAGTGTGTGTGGGGGACCCAGTTAGGCCAAGAGCTCAAAACCCAAGACCATTCTCTGGGCTTTCATTGTAGTTGTTTAGCAGAGAGCTAAAGACCAGATTAAAGAATTGGAATATCAATGCCCTTAGCTTTGCCTGGTTTTGGATTTTCTTTTGTTGTCTCTAAGTGGAGGTTCATTACGTTCAACAGAGTGGTATTTGGTGTGTGCCAAGAACACAGTTAATGAGATTAATAATAAGAATGTTTTGTTGTATAAAAAGTATTTTGTTTTCAAATTGTTTATACACCTTTTTTAAATTAATGTTTTTAATCAAATTTTGTTTTTTCAAGGCACCTAATACATTTATGTGATGAAAAAAATATTTCAAAGTCAAAAAAGGTTATATACAAAAGTTAAATGTATCTCTGTCCACCCTTGCTCCCTGCCACCTGTTTTATCTCTCGGAGGCAACCAGCATCACTGATCCCTTCATCCTCCAGAGGTGGTTTGTGCACTACTAATATATTTATACATCCGGAATGGATTTGTTATGCATATTCTGCCTACCCATCCTTTTCACACAAACGGCAGTGCATTACACACATGCTATTTGGAACCTTGAGGTTTTTTTCTCACTAACTTGGCAGTATGAAAAGAGCTTCCGCATCACTTTTTATGAAGGCTGTCTATTTTAGATATCTGTTTTCTGTTTCTGAGGATGCTGAGAAGCAGCCTTATTCAGGCAGCAGCTTTGCAATGGCGATCATAAAGCATTTTGTGGCTAATGGGGAGCAAATGTTTTTCTTCTCTGCGTCCTGCAGCCTCAGCCTGAGAAGAGGCCGAGTGAGGTGAAGGCTGCTCCTCAAGGTCTTGGTGTGAAGAGAGAGCTGGGGCGTGAGGAATGCAGTAAGACCTTGGGTCCACTGCAGGATGTCCTAGAAGTGTTGGGGGGGGAGTTCTCTGTGTTCTCCCTGGTCTCTGAGGGAAGTCTCTCTGCCTCCCTAATGCACATCTCCAGCTTCCCCGTTGCCTCTGGCCCTGTATCTACACCATGGCACCCACTGTGTCCTCACCTTTGGGCATCAGAGAAGGGCCCTGCCCTTTATCACAGGACTTCCTGTTTGGGGAGCATTATTAAATGCCCCACCCCATTTTTTCTCTCACCCCAGGAAAAACCTGCTTGTGTACCCACCCCTCTGTAAAGCATCTTCCCCAAAGCATGCATAATTTATTTTGCTATCCTGGAAGTATTTCCCAAGATCTCCAAGTTACTTTACCCTTTCCAAGGTCTGCCCAGCACCAGCCTTGCTAACAAAGACTTTCAGAGGTGCTAACTCTTAAGACTAGAGTTTTCGGGTTCTTTGTGTTTGAATTCTCTATGGCTACGCTTGTATTTTAAATAACCACATTGAGTTAAACTTGGTCTTATGGTCTTTTGCATCCCCCAGATTTTGCCTATGGGTTGTTTTTGTTTTCCTTTTCGTTGAAAGTGGCTCAACCTTTATCTTGGTTTTATTTACCTTGAGTCTGATTTAGAGCACCTTGAAGTTGAATGTTCAAGGTTAGTCAGCCAGTCTAATCTAGAGGCCTTCCTTCCTGGACTTGCTTTGTGCTGGGCAGCCACGGTGTCCCTTGGCTGCACCACAGATGCCATGTTCTGTTCAGAGGAGAGGATGGTGGTGCTATTGCTGACACTTTTTCCAGTCTCTCCTAGATAAAAGATTAGGGGGAAAAAAATGCCCCATCGTATGCATGTATATGTACCATTTACTTAGTCATATTAGTGAAAGCAGTAAAAAACAAAAATCAGGAAATCCAACATAGAATTGCTGCAATTTTACTTTTCAAATAAGGAAATACACAAGTCCTGGCATCTCTTATCACCCCCATTTCATTTAAGAAGAAATGTTTCAGCATCCAAAATATTTGAAGGTCAGTATCTCAGAATAAAAAACACCTCCTAAGGACATATGGAGCTTGATAAAAAGGCGGAGTTGATAACCACTGAATTGTGGCATTTGGGAGGGCCTAGAGTGGAGAATCCTATTCAAGGAGGGGTTCTACATTTTCAGTTCTTTACACAGTGCTGGCTATTCTCTTGCTGGGAAGCTGGGCTGTTCATTTAGTCCAGGGAACCAGCCCGGGGCACCATCTGGTGGGGTCTTGTTTCCATTGTTTTAGGCAATGTGGGCTAGACAGCAATATGCAAATGTAGTATGTTACAGTGATAGGGACTGATATTTGAAATTCCTCTTTGGCTCCTTGAGGCCCAGCTTTGTTTGTATGTGAAATGCCTTGTTGTGGCTCTTAAAGGTTGAGGAGTCACGGGAGGCTAAAACTGGACCTCAACAACCAGCTGGAATTAATAAGGCCCTTTGGCAGTTCTTTTGAAGCATATGCTTAAGCATATTAAATTCATGATGTGGCATGTCAGGTAACGACTCATATTGTTTTTGAGATGCAGTGTGACTTCTCATCCAGGTCCCCAGCATGGTTTAGTCTCCTACAGCTCCATCACATTCTCCTTGAGAAAAGGAATTGCCTGTCGGGGTCCACAGTATGCTTTCGAGATCCTTGGAGTTCTCATTAGATAAGGACTCCTCAGACTTTTTGATCTCATGTTAATGATAATTGGAAGTATTTTAAAGGACTATCCTGGAATATGTGGGGGGACCCCTTAATTACAAGGTCCCCCCACATGACTTCAGTGCCCCCAATTTGACTGTGAAGCTCTAATGCATTCGAGCCAGGCAAACTCCACAGACAGGCTTAGCGCAGAACCCACGTGTGGCATCAAGAGAGGCTGGATGGCAGCCCCAAGCACGGTGCAGATGGAAGCTGCAGCAGCTGTCCCAGCATGAGAATGGAGTCGTTAAGCCTGCGCCCAGTTCCACAGGCTCTCGGGACTCCGGGGACCTGGCGGGAGCTCGAGGCCACACTGACATGGTTGGCAGGCGCGGTAGACCTGAAAAGTCTCATTCTCATTACACTAGTGTAGTTCATCTGAATTTTACTCTTTGCGTAATTTCATTTGTGCTTATTTGTAAATTTGCTTTGGTCTCCATAACCGTAAAAGTGTTAAAAGAAGTTTATGCCGAGTTTTAGGTTTATACTGTTTTAAGAAATAGCATGATAAATAATAATCAGATAAAAGTAATTAAATTTAAATTTAAGAATTGAATACAAAGTAATTTAATCAAGGGGATCTGGCAGGACTAGTTTTTCCCCTCAGCAAAGGCCATTTGGTTTCTAAATTTG
The DNA here is from genome assembly GCA_004026905.1 of Hystrix cristata. Classification (NCBI taxonomy): domain Eukaryota; kingdom Metazoa; phylum Chordata; class Mammalia; order Rodentia; family Hystricidae; genus Hystrix; species Hystrix cristata. The sequence goes on from PVJO010001142.1 coordinate 55,273, forward strand.
AAAGAGCCCAGTGCAGGCATCTGGGAAGCAGGGGCGTCTTTATCGAGAAACATTAGTTGAGTGAAAATGTAGGGTTAGTTGACCTCATTGGGTTTTTGCCTTAGGGAGATCCTGTTTGTTTAGACCTGGAAAGTGTCGATGTGATTTGGAGAACTTGAGAAATGCTTCCAAGCAGAGCAACAAAAATTATGGCTAGGTTTGGGAAAGATGCTCTATGAAGGCTGCGGGCATGCATAGCCAACACTCACGGTTCACGATAATGGGACGGGGGCCTCCCAGAGTAACTTGTTTATTTTTGGATTGAGCAATAAAGTTTACTTACTGATATTTGTGTGATCTGAACACTTGCCAGAATGGCCCAGCTGACAGCAGCCGGAAGCTTACTTGTTGTTAGGCAACTTCACTGCGTCTGAAAGTTGAAGGTGAACTTGGACCTCAGTGGCTGCCAATAATATTTGTCCTGTTGCTAAATAATCACTTTTTAATTTATTATCTTTTTATTCTGAGAATTATAAGGACATAAGAAAGAGACATTTATTGAAGCCCCGTAACCATCACCAGCTTTACTGATAATCAAGATAACTGGAGGTTCCTGTGTTCCCCAGGCCACTTCCCCCAGCCTGTATTTATTTTGAAATAGACCCCAAACTTCATACAATTGCATGTATAAATATTTCCATGATATCTTTTAAAGATATAGGCTACTCTATTAAACATCCATTATTACATTTTTAAAAATGAGTAATTATATTAATATCATCAAATATTCAGTCATTGTTCAAATTTCCAGTTGTTTAAAAATGTCATTATTTAAGTTTAATTTTTTTGAATTAGGATTCAAATGAGAATCACACTGATTTGTTGTTCTACCATTTATGTCTTTTAAATTTATGTCTTTTAAATGTCTGTAAAAGAAAGGGGTTCCCTTTTCTTTTCCTCCCTTCTTAATGAAGAAACTGGGTACCTCGTAGAGATTTATTTCCTTTGGAACAGGTAATACATTCACATGGTATAATATTCAAAAGGTGCATCATAATAAAGAGTGAAAACCCTTCTCTCCCAGAAGCAATGACTGTTCCTAGTACCTTGTATATTTTTCCCAATTTAGAAAATAGTCGCTTTCCCTCAGACTGTCATTAACATCACCCATCAGTGATTGTTATTGACTCTACACACAAAGCTGGATATTGTACTGAAATTGCCAAGTGAAATCTTGACTTTGTCACCATAGAGCTTCTGAGAGGCGTGTGGATGCTCCTCTGGGCCAAGTGTGGGCTGAACTATTTTATGCATAGTGCAGCAAATATGTGTGTTTACATTTCTATCTTTTTTCTTTTTTATATAACTGGTAGCATATTGCACACATTATCCTGCTCCTCACTTTAGTCACTTAACATAGAATGATACATTTTAACCAATTGCCGCCTGTGTTGTTTGGCATCCTACTAACATTTCTCGGATATCCAATTTATCCAAGTTATTGCACCCTAAAAATTGGGGGAAATATAGTATTCCTCGGACTGTGTGAGTCCTAGAATCTTCAGAATTGGGAAGATTCTTTCCCTTTCTTTTCATTTGTTTAGCAGGCATTCATGAGGCTCTTTCTCTGCTGGATGCTCTGCCGGCCTGTGCCCTCAGGATTGTTCCTGGGGCCTGGACTTGCTTCACCCACCGTTGGTGCACGCTTGACCTGGAGGAGGCCGTCTGTGAATGTGCACTGAGCTTCCGGCCCCTCACACCTCCCTGTGTGGCCTGCACTGTATTCGCACTGTAGGCTTCAGCCTTTCAAGTCCCAAATACCCTGGCTGCAATTCTCTCCTCTGTTACCATCATGTAAAATAAGCGCTCACTCATTCTTGTCAGTGACATTGAAAAATGTACCCTTCTACATAGTAAGATGATGGAAAATGCCAAGTAGATGATAGCCAGGGATATTTCCCCCAATTTAGAAAACAGTCCCTTCCCCTCACTTTGTCATTAATACCACCACCCGTGATTATTATTGACTTTACACACAAGGCTGGATGACTTTGTCACCATACAGCTTCTAGGAGGAGTATGAATTTCTTTCTGTCTCTCTTCTATGAGAAGAGGCCTTATGGGGCTCTTTCAAGGGGGCTGGAGTGGTGGAATCCCTTCAGTTCTGCAAGGGCCTTCTTAACCTGGCAGACACTTTCCTTCTCTGTATTCCTAGAGCCTACACAGGGAGGGGCCCCAGGCCTCGGTTTCCTTGCTTATATTCATAATAACTCACTCAGCTGTTGTGAGTACTGAATGAGATAATGTCTGAGAATACGTTTTGTGAGTGGTAAATTATGTTGCTTGGTCTCAGTTGTCAATGCCAGTGCATTCTGTGACTTGTTCAAGGAGTAAATGAGGTAATGTGTTAAAATCACAACGCTTGATAAACTGCAGAGCTTTCCCAATAGGAAGTTTTCTTGTCATCCACTTCTGTCCTTTGTGTAAAAATATGTGAATTGAAGATAATGATGTCAGAGCCAAAGAGCACTACCGTATCCCACCACAAGCCTCTCATCCCTAAATTGCGGGTGGCTGATACAGAAGCTGATGGTCTGGAATGAGGGAAGGAAGGCATGCAGGTGCGCAGGCTCCAGTCTTTACCTGTGCGAGATGGTTAGTTAAATTAAAGTTGGTGTGATTAATCACAAGCAAGTCAGAGACTGTACTAACCAGGCTGGAGGACCCCGACATTTATCTCTGGACTGGGATTCCCCCAGCCTTGGTGGAGGGGGAGCCCTTTCTTTGCCTTCTCTAGTGAGCATGCCACTGCATGTTCACACTGTGAGTGTTTTTAATTTTTATTGCACTAGCAGGATGCTCTGGTGTGGGTGCCTGACTAGCTGTGCCTCACATATGTCTCAACGACTCTTCATAGAAGGCCTTATATCCCCCCTTAATGGTAAGGACACTAAGGTGCCAGACCTTAAGGAACTTGCCTGCAGTCACACAACTAGTATGTGGTAGAGCTGTGACCAGGCCAGATGTGCCTGTCCCCAGAACCTGCAGGTAGCCTCTGTCCCTCGCCATCAGTGCACACCAGAGAAAGCCTCTCCACAAAGTGCAAATCTTTGTAACACCAGTTGTTCTGACCTCTTTCCACAAACTCGTTTTCAGAACCCCACACAGATATTGGATGGATGATTTTTTGGTTTCCCTTAACAGCTGAAAAGGGAATCCTGTTTTATAATTCCACCAGCCTTGTGGTCTGAGTCAACCTAGGGTTAATGCTATTCAGATTTATATTTTCCGGACCAAATAAGCTCATATTACACAGTTAGAAAATCCCATAGACAATTTTGTTGCATTGGATGCTTGGACTGAGTGGCGGGAGTCATAGGCATTCTGTGCTATTTCAGTGTTTATCTGAACACCAGCAGCTGGTGGGAAGGTTTCCACCTCCCCTCCCTGTTGGGGCCTTTTCTCACTCCTCCTACTTAGAACAGCCTGCTTTTGCTTTGAATTATCTTTCCTTGCTTATGAGATGCAGTTTCTGAAGTAGATTTGTGCCTTTTCCAGCCTGGTAGGATGCTCTTTAGACAGACAGACAGAAGAGGGAAAAAATATGGCCTTGAACAATAGCTCCCCTGAGTTATGGGAAAACTTTCATTTGGGGTGGATAATTATTTGCCTGAACCTCAAGATGTTCTTTAAAATGTCCAAAAGCTCCTGTTGTCACAGGTCACATCGAACTCTCTCTCAACACACTGGGATGTGGTGGTTACCTGTAGAGGCCCAATGGAATCATCTCCTGTAACAAAATTCTGTTCAAGGGATCTCAGTGGGGATGTTCTGAGCTAATGCCTTTCTCACAGACCCAGCCAGCCAGTAAACATTTACAGATGCCCACTACATGCTCGACGCCCTTTCAATTTGCGTGGAATTTAAATGCAAAGACTGAATTAGAAGGGCATCACCCAGAATGCCCAATAGCAGTGAAACAGAGAGGAATCATCACGTTTGTGTAGAGATGAGACTAGCACGTTTTCTAGTTGTGAGAGGGTATTTGCAGAATGTGCAGGAGGCAACTGTGATCTTGGGGCCTCGGGGGATGGGCCCCCAGAAAGGTGCCTGTCTAGTTCAGCAGGTGTAAAAGCTGGTTGGATGCCACTGAGGGCTGGCAGCGTCGCTCCAGTGGTGGATGACAGCATTTGTTCCACACAGCCACGGGGCCTGGAACATGGAGCCAGGGAAAGGCCCATCATACCTGCGGCCTTGCGTCAGTCCCTCACATGCACAGCATCATGCGCGTGCCCCAAGCACGTGGCCACGTAATCTACGTTTGGCACCATCTTCCCTGTTGATGCCTGGATTCCTCTTGTAAGAGACGCACAGCAGCTTCAGTCCATGATGACTCACTGTCCCCGCTCCAAGCCATCCCACTCGCCCCCTCGCCCATCTCCTGACTGCCTGGCTTTCTGGGCTCCTGGCTCAGCCATGAGCCCTGCCCAGTGTCTACACCCCTGCCTCTGCCTCTCCTGTGCTTCCGCCACTGTGAGTCTACCTCCTTCTTTCTGCCTCCTTTGAGTTTGTAGTTGGTATTTCAGGATTTGGCACTTGATTACACAGGGATTCCCACTGTTTCCTATGTTACAGATACTGCAGAGGCTGGAACGAAGCCAATGTCTTTGGTACCCATGGGGAGCAGGTGGACTGGCAGAAGGGGGTGCAGTTTGCTGAGCACACCACACTAGTGGTACTGATACTTTCCCAGTGTGTTCTGCCCTCTTCATTTTCCAAGCACTGCCTCATCCAGGAAGGTGCTCCCTACTTATGCAGGTGAATTAATTGTTGGTAAATGGGGTCATTTTCTTTCCCAGTTGTGAAGCACTTGTGCTATTTCTGCTGAAATTGTCTTCCTCGATGGCTGCTTCCTCACTCCCAGGAACCTGATAAGGCAACTCCGTGTGCTGGAAAAGCCCACCAGAGGGACAGCTTCTGGGCAGAGCGATGTGGCCAGGATCCTATGTCCCTGTGTCATAGGGGCACCTGCTCCATCAGGTGGCCTGTTGCATAAAGGCAGATCAGAGGTGGGCATGGAGCAGACCACTGCCTGTTACAATTGACGAAATCGAACAACAAAAGTTGGCCAAAACCAAGAGAGAGGTGGGCATTGCAGCACACACCTGTAAGCCCAGCCTTCAGGAGGCTGAGGCAAGAGGATCGCTATGAGTGAGTTCAAGGCCAGCCTGGGCTACATAATAAGACCCTTTCTCAAAAAACAAAACACATAAACAAAACCAAGAGGCAAAGACTGCTGGCAGGCCAAGGTGGCCTTTAGGACTTGCACTCAGGCTTGAAGGAAGGCAGAGGAAGAGCATCCATAGAGGGAGGCCAGAGGAGCCTGAGCCAGGACAACAGTGGGGTGTGGGCTGCACCCATCGGGAGACGCAGGCTTCTGAGGGTGTGAACTTCTTCTGTCTCTTCACCTGGAAAAGGAACCTATTTAGCTCAGATCACAAAATATACCAACGCAGAGTGCTTCCTTCTGAACCTCTAGTTTTCTAGATTGTTCGGTGTCCTTGGTACAGGAGGCCACACTCAGAACTGCCCAGAGGCCAACTCCAGTGCTCCTCGTGTGTTAAAATTCTTGTGCGGTTGCTTTAAAACTAACATTTTTCTAATCTTGAACTTTTTAATAAGGCAGTTTTTCTCTGAAGAGCTCAAAACATTTTGCAAACCTTATCTCGAGTGTATCTGTGGATAATTTAAAATTATAAAATATATTTTAGCCCATATAATCTAATCAACTTCTTTCCCTCAATAAGCCACAGTGGAATTTCCCTTCTCCTGTTTTTAGAAGAAAACACAAACTTTCAGAGTTTAGATGATTCATTCAAGATTACTTGGCAGAACCTGGGCTTAAACCCAGGTCCTCTGATTCTCAAACCTGTGTCACTCAGTTACACCATGTGGACTCTTTGGCTAAGCTTCCAGATTCCTACAGAGGGCAAGTGACCTGCCCAGAGTTGCAAGGCTTGTTGGCTAGGCGGAGAATAATTCTACATGCCACTGGAAGCAAGCAGTGTGGAGACTCAGGGGATCCCCTCCCTCCTCTGACATCCAGGATCCAGCACCTCCAGATTTTTCCGCTTGTGTCCTGGAAGGTGGGGCGAGGCCTTTCAGCTCTCAGCACAAGCTGGGCAGGGCTCCTGGGAGGCCAGGTGCTGGGGCTGTCTTTGTACTTGTACCCCAAGGCCCTGAGCACACATCTGTCCTCCGTGTTTACCTGCACTTTCCAGCAGCATCTGTCTTCTAAGAGTTGGTCACCATGGAATCCATGTGACCTCCCAGCGTGCTGCTCTGAACTTGCAGGAGATTCTCATCTACTCCCGGCATCTGAGGTATTTATAAAGCAGAAGTAAGGAAAGCATGCTTCAGATGCGTGCGGGGTATCTGCTGCTTCCCTCAGAACCTCCCCTCGGTGTCGGTGTCAGCAGAACACAGGCTCGAGCTGCTTCTGCTGTCCAGCCTCATGCTGCAGGGCCTGGTGGCCGAGGCTTGAGCATCATCCTTTGAGGAATACCAAGCTGGGAGGGGTGGGAGAGCAAGCGGGCAGCCCCCTTTCTCCTTTGGGGAGGCTGAGGGGCTTGCCTGTGGGTCAGGCCTCCACCCAGGTTCTTTTCCTGGTGGCTGCCAGGGTGAAAAGCAAGACGGTGGGCCTCAGGATTGCCTGCACCTGCTCATACTCCCACTGCAGGCCAGAGAGTGTAAGATACTAGCCAAGCTCCGTGATCTGGTGCCAGAATGGGGGTGGAAGTTAGACCTCTGCTCTTGCAGCTGTGGGTGAGATTGTCTCTGCCTGCCTCACCGAGTCCTTCAGGTCAGGGACCCTTCTGTTCAGGGCGGTGCCTTGCCCTAGGTCTCATCCTCCCGCCCTGTCCCCTTGTTTCTTCCTCCTACGCTTGCAGACATAGGGGTGAGGTGGGAATCCAAGCTCTGTGCTGTTCTCAGGAGTTGCCCCAGGAGCTTGTTTTGTGCCACAGATCTGGAACTACACTTCTCCTCAGCTGTACCTTTGAAAATGGCAGTAACTATCGGCGCTTTGAGTGAGGTTGTTGGGTTCTGGTAAACTGAGATATAATAGATATAACTTTAGCTTTAGATATAATAGAATTTAACTACAGTATAGGGTTTTTTTTTTTTTAACACAATGTTTAGAGCTGTGGAATCTCTGTGAAAGCACCTGCCCTCCTAGCAAGTTCTCGACAGAGGAAGCGCCTGGCTTATGGTTTTCTGGTTGTTCTCCGGCACGGATTGGTTTTTGGAGTGAGCAGAGCTCTGCCTGTGATTTTCCTGAGTGCTTTCTGTTCCTCCTGTTGAAGAAAGTCCAGTTCTGTTGGGAGGGTTCTGCGTGACGAGGAGAAGCTGCCCAGCTTCCCTCAGGCATCCTAGCAAGGGCAGGGGAACATGGAACGGGCTGAACCAAACACACGTGTTGAATTGGTGACTCAGTCTTCAGGTATTTTTAGTTTAGAGAGTTTCTGTTGTGAAAGCTCCTGGGTTAGTAGCCATTCCTGACATTTCAATGTAAAGTTTACATTTTCTTGCTTTGGGAAACTTTCCTTCTAGTGCTGGGAACTTGTAGGCCATTTTCTGAAAACAGGTTGAGTATGTGTGACCTTATGACTTTGTAGAGGAATATGGTTAGATAAACTCTTAGCACTTGAGTGAGCTTGCACAGAAAGGCAATTTCAACATCTTAATTTTGAACATACAGCAACATTAACATAAGTGTATTTAATTATCCGTCAATTCCTCTGCTTTTCTTTTACCAAACTGTGTCTGGCCTCGTAGGATCTGCTTGGTAAGTGCTGTTGGACTAGATCGGCCAGTGGCCGTCTGCTTCCTGTCCCTCTCCCCCTTCCTGCCCAGCCACTTCCCAGCACCACAACCTGCTTTGAACTCCCAGGGCCGCAGCTAGGTCCTCAGAGTTTAATGTTCAACACTAAATGTCTCTTGGCATCCCTTGAAAACAGAAGAGGAGTGGGCAAGATAGCGATGCCTAGAATCCCAGCACTCTGGGAGGCTGAGGCAGGGGGATTACAAGTTTGAGTCCAGTTTGAGCAGTTTTGTGATTTAGCAAGACCTTGTCTCAAAATTTAAAACAAGAAAAAAAGAAGGCCTGGGGATGTAGCTGAGTGAGAACAGCCGGGTTCACTCCCCAGTACCACAGAAAAACAAAAAACAATAACAATTAAAAAAAAAACCAAGACTGGGTGAAGTGGTCCACCCCCGTATCCCAGCACTCTGGGAGGGTGAGGCAGGAGGATCACATGGAGGAGCCTAGCCTGGACAACTTACTTAGTGAGACCTTGTCGCAAAATGAGAAAAAAGCGCTGAGGGGCTTCCTCAGTGCAAAGGCTCTGGATTCAATTTCCAGTCCCACAAAACCAAATAATACAAAAGGAAACAAGAAGCGGGATCAGCCCTGTGGTTGCCAGGACTTGCCCATCATTTTAGGGTATAAGCGGTGGTAGCAGGAGGCAGTAGGAGGAGGGTCTTTAGGAACCTGGAGTACTTGAGCACCCCATATTCTTCATCCCACAGGAGAGGGACTCGCGGGCCTAGACCAACATGGACGTGCCAGGAGGTGGTTCTGTGAGCTGCTGGCCAGAGACGTCAGTCCTGCAGGGAGTGGGCACAGGACCCGGGTTGTCAGGGACACACCATTATGGGCAGGAGCGGCCCCGTCTGGAAAGCCCCTACAGTCAGTCCCTCAGAGTGTCCCAGCCTAGGTACTGAAGGCCTCTGCGGGCAGAAAGACACGTCTAGGAGGTGAGGCTGGGCCTTCTAGCATCTTCTCTGGGTGTGTTGTTCAGCTCCTGCAGCGTGACTTTTGTTTTTTTCTACTATAACAGCTTTGATCTCCTTAAATAGCAGGTAAGGGGAGAAGCTGGCCCTTTTCCTGCCTGCCTTTTCCTCACACATGTCATGGTTCCTGCTTTAGGGTTGACTCCTTTATGGCCACAAAATGGCTGAAAGTTCGGGCTGACATAGGGTGGAGACAGACCATGTTTGTGTGGCAGGGTGCTGTGGCATCGTGGTGTCCTCCTGACACCCCACAGGTCAGTTGTGGAGGATGAAGCATGCCAGAGGCCCCTGCGCTGGCCTGCAGGGAGGAGGTGTGTGGCTGAGGGGCATTCGGCCCTTGGACAGAGGAAAAGGTGTATGTTGGGGGACCCTTTTTAGCACAGAAACAGGAACAACAGATCTTGAAACTATTTTGGGGGTGATCACCATCTCTCACCCAGGAACTTAGGAAATCCAACATGGCTACACTGTAGAAGAATCAAGAAGAGCATCTCCCAGGATTAGCTTTAGACTCGTTGGAAGAAGTCCAGTCAGTCAGTCAGCTGGGTGTTGCAATGGGACAAGGCCTTTGTGTAGGTTAGGAAAGCATGTCTTTTGTGGCAATTTCTCTCTGTCAGATTAGGTCACTTACAGAGGCAAAATGGAGACTCTGGTAGTGGCGATAGTGGTAACTAGTATTTTGGGGCACTTACTGAATTAATATGATGGAGTTATTGGCATAAATGGTGCCCCTAAAATGTATAACTGTTGAATTTATCTGAAGAGGTAACAAAGGCCCTGAGCATTGCTCATCCTGATCAGTTTTGTCGTGTATGGTCTAAGAAGTAGGCTGGAAAGCAGGGGCCATATTCTCTTACAAAGCAGAGATTTTTTTCCTGTGCTTTTTAGCCAAGGACTGCAATTCTATCCCTAGAATCTCAGATATTTTGAGCTGAAAGAAACCTTGGTTGGCATTACCTACTTCTAATTCAGTCTGCTCATTTTACGAATGAGGTCTTTAGGGCCCCAAAGGTTAAATGACTTGTTCAAGGTCAGCAGGCAGGAAGGGACAGAGCTGGCTAAACCAGCCTGCAGATTCCAGAACCCCAGATTGGAGCTGTCACTCCTGTTCTATGCCTTCAATTTAAACCGATGCTCTTGGCCGTGGTGAGCAGTGGGAAGTGACAGAGGCACAGCCTGGCTTCACCGTTGGTGGAAGTACTGGTCAAGCATGCCTTAGAGACCACTTTTAATGACCAGCTGTTGGGTGTGTCAGTGCCTTGGGTTCCTTTGTTAGTGTAGAGACTTCAGATGGGCTCTAACTATCAGTTACAGCCCCTAAGTCCCACTTCCACAATAGAGGCAGGGGTGTGAGAATTGATACAGGTGCACAGAAAGCCCGCAGTATCCTGAGGTATCCTGAGATGGAGACAGAGATGTGGTGGGTTGGGCGCACCCCCACTTTCCATCTTCACATACCCAGCCTACCAGCTTTTCTTTGTTTCCCAGTCTAGACTGCCTTGTGCTCATTTCCACTGGATTTCACCTGCCTAGAAGGGGGGAGGAACACACCAAATAGTACAGTACAGTCTGAGTTTATTATGTCTAGGACAAGTTCACAATATGAATATTTAGTGACAGGTTGGACTAGGAAAGAAAGGGCACCATAGAATAAAATACAAGATAAGCTGAAATGAATGTTAAGAGTTTTGTTGTAAAATTACTGTTAATTCCCGAATTAATACAGTATATAGATGGATAGATGGGATGGATAGATAGGCGGGGTAGACAGATAATTGGGCATGTATTACACAATTACACAGATGCATACACACACTCACACATATTTTTAAATCCTACAGTTCATTCACTAAAGCCCAGTTCTAGATCTGGCTGCTCCATAAATCCTCCTTGGTTTAATTTTTTTTCTGAACTAGTTGTTCTTGTCTCCAACTTTCTAGCTTTCACATAAACTTTTCTCCCCAGTTAAAATGCGAACTCCACTTAATTGCCATCCTGCACAATAATTGGCACACAGGAGGTAATCAAGCATGCAAGCTGGTTGACATTCAAGGGATGTGGCCACGGGGACATGTGGAAAAACTGCCCACCTCCTCAGTCCAGGCCCCAGATCCCAGCTGCATAGGTGGGCCACAGTGATCCTAAATTACTCCAGGGATTGCCTTTCTTGAATTTAACTGAATTTTAAAATCTTGGCCTTTTTCAAGGGTTAAAACAATTCTCTTCTGCATTTGCTATTTAAAAAAAAAAGTAGGAGGACACTGTCTATCACACCACTCAAGGTCCCCTTATATAAAGTCACACATTTTTAAAATAATTCTGTGCCCCCAAAACCCTGTTTCTACTGAGTATGTTATGTGCCTGGGGCAAGAACACTGTCTGGGTTTCCTCTTTCCCCTGACAGTCACTTGGAGACATTTGAAGCTAGATCACACAAGTAATTGTATGTGTTGATGTATGTATTTTGCTTGTACAGGGTTTCAACTTTTTTCTTATGTCTTATTAGCTGCTATTTTAAGACTTCTTTTTTTCTTTTTTCTCTTTGTGCAGTGCCCAGGGATTGAATCCAGGGCCTCATGCATGCTAGGCACCACTGAGCTAACCCCCAACCCCTTAAGGGTTTTTTTTTTCCTTTTTAATAACAAAACTATTTAAAATCACAGTGAATTTTGGAAAATAGAAAAAGAGAAATTGCTTGTACTTTATAACCTAATGCTTCAATTTAGGTATATAATATTTCCTTGTATATTGTTGGAAATTGCAGAATAAAAGGTCTAGGATGTAAATGATTCTTTCATGTAAAAGAAATCCTGAGGCAGGTGATCTAGTATGATATGGTGGCACCACTAAATTGTCAGGAACCCAAAATACTTTCTGTTCTGCTGTCATCATAATAGGGCCCTCAGAGTGACCTCAAGTTTACTCCATGCCCAAGATGGCTGTCAGAGTTGCACCCACATTGTCTGCATTCCCGGGAGGCAGGAAAGGAAAGGGAACCAAGGATTAACTCTGCCTTTTGAGGAGCCTTCCTAGAAATCAGACTGTTATGGTTTAGATCTAAAATGTTCCCCCAAAGTCTCCTATGTTCAGAGGTGGGGCTTTTGGAAGGTGACTAGACCATAAGGGCACCAACCACATCAATGGATCGATCCATTGCTGAGTTCATAGCTGAGTGGGCTATTGGGAGGTGGGGCCCAGTTGGAGGAAGGACGTCCCTGGGGATATGCCTTTGAATGGTGTATCGTGTCTTTGCCTCTCTTCCTGCTCACTTAGTGTCCCAGCTGCCGTGAGGTGAGCAGCTTTCCTCCACCAGACCTTTCCACCATGATGTTTGTGCCTTGGAACCAGCCATCTAGGAACTGAAACCTCTGAAACTGTGAGCCAAAATAAATCCTTACCCAAGATTAGTTTGTCACAGAGACAAAAGGGTGACTAATAGACCAACCCTTCCAAAATTGGCCAGAATTTAGTCTCATGGTCTCACCTAGCTGCAAGGGAAGCTGGAGAATGTTGCTTTTCTCATATTCCAAGTTCTTTGTTTCTGTACATTCTCAGGTTCTGTTGCTAAGGATGAGGGGAGATTTACTCTTGGGATCAGCAGTCAGCTACATTTCCAGTTCTTTCACATATGTTCAGTAAGGGTGTTTTAGTGAAGCCATCTCAAACAGTTAATGAAAAGAGCTAAAAGTGTAAGTAGAATTCAATGAATAGTTAAATATCAACCAACAAAAGGTACTATATTTTGTTACCCTGTAAGCTTTACCACTCTGTCCTTCCCTCTTTTTTGTATGAATTTTCATTTGCACTTATACTAATAACATATTTTTGAATATTCAGTCATTACAGATTTGTCCAGGGCTAGAAGGGAATTTAGTTTTCTCTAAGGGTTGCATATTCTGGGGCTTACAGGGCCCATTCAGATACTAGATACAATTAGAGTGGGCCAAGAGCCAGAGTTGAAGATAATAAGGGGGTGGTGGGGTCAGGACACAGTGCTGGAGACAACATGCCTTATCCAAAGGGGTGGCGCCGCTCAAGCCTGTTCTTTGTTGCTATGTGGGAATGCTGGCTCCATCTTGCCAAATCTTAGAATTTTTCTTTAAGTGAAACCAAAACTCTAGATTTTTATCTGAACTCTCCTAGCATTTGTAACTTGGCAAGTTTATAGCTTGGTGTGCCCTACCAGCCCGTAGCCTGCCAGTTTGGGATCTTGGGTCTGCCCTGTGCCTGTTTCTGTGCCGGAGCTGACCCTGGTGGGGTCAGGGGTCCTGTCATGTGGCCGGAGACTCTGCTTAGCAGCTCCCACCTCACCACAGTCCTCTGCAGCTAATTTGTCTCAGAATGTGAGGAGAACATAAGAATGTGAAGCTGAGCAAGACCACTGGGTAGGTTAATTGAGTCTCTCCTTTGACTGGCTGTTCTTCTTCAATCATTTTGCTGTGGATCAGAAGTGGGGTAGCTTGAATTCCAGTTCAGCTTTTACAGTGACTTTGGGCAAGCCATCCAGTTTTGTTTTGTTTTGATTTGTTGGTTTTGCTTACTTCTGTCTCTTTGTTGCTTTCAAGTAGCAGAGCATGATGGTTAAGAGCATAGTCTCTGGAGCCAGGGATGAATCCTGGCTTTTCTACCTTCTACCTCTCTGACCTTGGGCACATTAAATCATCTGTAAAATAGGATGATAATCGCATCTACCTCACTGGGCATAGGAAGGATTACAACAGTATTCTGAATTATGAAGATCAGAGCTTGGTGTATAGGAGCTCAAAGATAACACTACATAAACATTGGCTGTCTTCACATCTTCTTGTTTTGGCTTTCTCTGCTGAAGAGATTCCTCTGGGATCTAGATTTTTTAGCACATTTTCAAGGGGGCTCGGGGCACTAGCTCCTCAGCTCGCAGGGAGCAGCCAGCCCCTGGGACCCTCATCCAGACCCAGACCCGAAGGTGCTACAGCCCTGTACCTATTGATTTCAGCTCTGTCTCAAGCTCTGTTCTAGTTCCTTGCTTGTTTTTGAGCCCATCTCTGCCCTTGTACTTTTCTCAGTTCCCACTTTTCCTGTGGTGGCCACATGTACGTGTTTAGGAGGAAGGAACGCGTCAGCCGGCTGTGCCATCTTGATCTAGGTCTTCACGCAGGTATCTCACCGGCCATACAGATGTGGCGCCTGTCCTGGCAGGCGTTGCTGGAGGGCGTGTTAGGAGGGAGGTGTAAAGCAGCATGGGCTGGCTTCAGCCAGGGCAGGGAGCGCAGCAGATAACTTGTCCGGGAAGCCGAGGAGAGCCAGCCAGGCAGGACTTCTTCATCCGGCAGGTGTGAAAACAGCCAAGTGACCGAGACGATGGCGCACGTGTAAAGCCAGACGTGGTAGTGCACAGTTGTAACCCCAGTACTCAGGAGCCCAAGGAGGAGGATTGTGAGAACCTGTCTCAAAATCAAAACAAAACAAAATTGTCTTTTTCCCTCGGGACATTAATGCAGAAAAATTCAGACCGTTTTCATTTCAGTTAAACGGTTACTTTCTCGTTACTTCAACTATCACCCTCCAATCTTTTTTCATCTTTTAGGTTAATCTGAACAAGAGATCTGACCTGACCAGCCCAACTGTCTTCAAGGAAAATTAACATTTGCCCTTAAGAGGAACAAGCAGCATAGGTATGTACTGTTAAAACTCTCATTTTTCCTGCTTCTCTCCACCTCCTCATGTGTTAGTAATCACGGAGCCAAAGTGGGAAGGGGAGGATTTATTTTTCAACTCCATGAACGTCACTGCTCTAGACCCACACAGACTGGTAGCCCAGCCCGCTGCCTTGCTGGGCAGTACTTCTTCAGTGCTGGAGGTGGGACCCAGGGCCTCCCACAGGCTAGGCAGACACCCTGCCACCCCAGCCCCCTGCATTGCTCTGCTCCTTTCCAACAGAGGAGACAAGAACTCTTCTTCCGGCTCCATAGTACCAGCGCATAGTCAGAGGAACTTTGGAATGTCCGATAGGTGTTTATTATAGGCCTTCCACTTACTAGACTTAGAAACTGTAATTAACCAGCTGCCTCACCCTGGATTTTGTTGAGCATGCGTCCAACTAGCTTAGGTGACAGGTCTCCGGCAGGGTGAGGGTCAGGGCCTGCAGGGTGACCTCTCAAGGATCTTTAGGTGCAGTGCTCTGTACTTATTTAAGCCCTTTGAGAATCTGATTAATGCCATGAAGCCCCTCCCCAGAAAACTGCACATATGCATGTATGATTTCAGGGGGTTCCTGGACCCTCTGATCCCACAGGGGATTCACAGGCCCAAGTTAAGAATCCTTGTTTCGGAGGGTTATAGACTGTGTTAGTTAGGTTTTCTCTCGTTGCTGGGACAAAATACCCAACACCCAAAGTTAGGGGAAGAAAGGTTTATTTGGCTCACAGTTTGTAGAGGTTTCAGTCCACAGTCAGCTGGGTCCAAGGCAGGGTGGCATGGCAGACAGGCAGAAGTCAGCAAGGTAGCCAAGGAATGCAAGCAAGCGATGCAAGCAAGCGATGCAAGTAACTAACTAGCTTCTTCCTGTATCTTATATTTTATCCAGGCTACCTGTCTTTAGGGTGAGCAGTACTCCCACCCTTAATCCTAATACCCTTAATCTTAGTGTCACATCCTTGATCCCAGCAGAACCACGCCAAACCGATCAATGGATTAATTTAGTAATCACACACTCTAGATCCAGCTATCTCTTACCGCATGAGGCTTTGGGAGGACATCTAGACACAAACCATAACATAGACAGCCTTCAGAGAGGGGGCCTGACTGACCCCGGAAGAGGGATGGCGTGTCACAGAAGCGAGGGTTTCAGAAAACTGCCCGACAGGTCAAAGGCTGATGCAGCTGAGAGGGCATCCTGAGGTCTAGCCTTGATGCAAAATTGTGCCGGGAAGTTTTTAAAAATTCCTTTCACCAGGTGGTGGCACCTGTAATCCCAGCATTTGGGAGGCGAAGGCAGGAGGATTGCAAGTTCAAATCCTATCTGGGCAACCTAGCAAGACCCTGTCTCAAATTTGTGAAAAAAGGGCTGAGGATGAGTATGTAGCTCAATGTGAAGGCCCTGGGTTTATTCCCCAGTACCATACAACAACAACAACAACAAAACAACTTTTCTTGCCTTGATGGTAGAAGTACACTTAAAGAGCTGTGATATTAATCCCTTTCCTCACTGAGTTGGGAACTCTTGCCAGGGATTATAGAGATTATCTGCAGTGACTTTAGGTCCTGTATTGGCCCAAGTCACCTTGATTTTAGAAAAGGGTTTCTGAGTCCTCTCTGGACCTGCCTTAGGTCTCGGGGAAGTTGAGTCATTTATACCCCACTCCTGATTTTGGAGACTATTTTGTCCTTCCTAGTTTGTCTCTTGGCTGCCAGAGTTCTCAAGATGAGTGGTTTTCACAGAGGCTACTTGAAATCATTCCAGAATAAGCAGTTTCCGTAGCTACCTGGGCTGTGGGAGTCACCATTTTCTTCCTCTTCCTCCTCCTTCTCTTCTTCTTTCTCTTCTTCCTCTTCTTCTCCTCCTTCTTCTTCCTCTCCTCCTCTTCTACTCCCTCACCCTCCCTCTCCCCTTCCCCTCCTTCTCCTCCTTCCTTAGCTTGTGTTTCCCCTAATTCTTAAGGTAACATCTGATGGTCTGTTACTCAGCTCAGCAGCAAGGAAAATGCTAAAGTTTTGTTTCTGTTACCTTTGTTGCATGTGAGGGGTATGCGTGTTGTATGTCAAGTAAAGCTCCTTCAAAAAGTGAAATACTAGGAGTGCTTGGGGGGAAATCATATATGCATATATAGTTTCTGTGCTATAATTTTAAATTTTGGAATAGTGATTGAATTTGGTTTACCTTTAGCCTAATTTTGTGGACTAGTGGCTACAGACAGGCTCCTTCTGCAGAAAAAACATGGCACACTCCATGCCACACTGCCTGAAACCCCCAGAGCCTGCGACTCAGGCTGCGACTCGTGCCACACTTCGACTCAGGCTGAGTCAGAGCTGTACTCCAGCACCAGGGTCTCCGAAGAGCAGATGGCTGGGTCAGGCCAGACTTGCTTCCACTCAGCCTGCTCCGAAAATAGAGAGGTGGGGCAAGCAGGCAGGACAGCACGCCTGGCACTAGCAGTCCCTTCCGTGTATCTACCCAAGGCCATAAATACAACACTTAACACACACCAGCTGCTCCAGGTGTGGATTAAGTGTGCAGAGAGCCTTGAGGTGGCCTGTTAGCAGAAATCAACATACTACCCCCAGTCTTATGCCTGCCTTCTCACTAGTCTTGTTTTTCCTACTCTCAAAAAGACACAGTTCTGGGCTGGGGATTTAGCCCAGCAGTTAGAGTGCTTGCCTTGCAAGCACAAGGCCCTGAGTTCCAGCCCCAGCACCAAAAAAAAAAAAAAAAAGACACAATTCTCAGCGTTTTCCAATTTGCTCATCTTGGAAATGGTCATGAAATTAGAGAAAGAAAACCAAGCTGAGTACCCAGGGCTGTGTGCTTGTGATCAGGTGGCTGCTGGTGCATCAGTGGCTGTAAGGCGCTGATGGTGTCCTCTGGGGTGTGCTCTGTGGACACACATGTGTCCTGCTCACCACAGGACATGCGCTCCCTCCCTCCTCAGTCCTCTGCCTCTGCTCCCCAGATCAAGATGAATGCCATGATGGAGACCCCCGAGCTCCCAGCCATGTTTGATGGGGTGAAACTGGCTGCAGTGGCCGCCGTGCTGTACGTGATCGTCCGGTGTTTGAACCTGAAGAGCCCCACAGCCCCACCTGACCTCTACTTCCAGGACTCAGGGCTGTCGCGCTTCCTGCTCAAGTCCTGTCCCCTTCTGACCAAAGAGTAAGTAGATTGCGTGCCCTCCATGTGCCCATCTGCTGACCTTTTGCCTCTGGGTGGTGTTCAGAGAAGAACCTTCTCAGGCTGGCAGGGACCTCAGCGGTGGAGCTCTTACCTAACATGCACTGTGTCCTGGGTTCAATCCCCAGCATACCCCTGCCCTCCAAAAAGGACCTTCTCATACCATGTCCTTAGGTGACTGATGGAAGATGGCCTCGTTGGTGTTAAAACAGCCAGTCCTGACGGCAGCCTGGTGTTTAAATCCAGGAGGGTATGAGAGAGAATCAAATCTTTGTTGCCTGGAAACATCTTGTCTTCTGCAATGTGGTGTCATGATCTATGACAAGGACTTTGCAGAAAACAGTAGTCATTTTTAGGCAGACGTGGAAAACTTGACAGTATTTAGCCCTTTAGCTAATGCCCTCTTGCCAATCCTAGGACAGAGGAACCATCCTTACCCAGAATGAGTGATGAACAAAAAGACACAGACCTGTTAGTTGGGTACTCTCCTTGCCATATTGGAAACTGCACCGAGCATTGACTGAGAGAAGTCCCCTAAGGAGAGTGGCTTCACCCCAGTGGACCAGGTCTCCCTGCAAAGGCCACATCTGTGTTTCTGAGGTGGCAGGAGGGATTCTGCTTCTGACAGAAGAGGCAGTAGGGAACCCATATTCCAGGTCACACATGCTATCTTCATGCAGCGTGGTGTGAAACACCACTCCCACCCACCCCGTGAACATCCTCTGATTATCTTTGTCCGAATCTCATGCACACAGCATTTGTGCCCTCCCCATCAGGCTGAAGGCCCCTCCTCTCTGTCATTGCTGCTTCGCTGTGTGCCTTTTCCAGCTCACTCCTCTCTCCTGCTGTGTGTTGAAGGGCAGCTAGCTGCTCTGACAGCTCTCTTTCTGTATCTGTGTCCCCTCAACAAGAGACTAGCAGAGTTCCTAATACCTGATGGGTAGTAACATAGTCAAAACTGTCCCTTCACCCTCTTATGAGGGTTGGTGACACTGGGTAGTGATTCTCCCCTCCTAGCAGACCAGTGGGCAGCAGAGACATCTGAGTGTCTGAGTCTTGCTTTGTCTAGCTCATTGTCGCAGGCCATTAGACAAGAACGAAGACCTTCCACCATATGCTTTGGCATTTGGGTGTTCATGTGTTGTTTCCTTGTAGCTGTAAGAGCGACACCATAACCCCATGTCAAGAGAGATGGTGCTTAATTCTGGTGGAGCGTAGTGTACCACATAATGTCATCATATTGAGTCTGGAACAGGCCTGCTGAGGGACTGTATGTTGTGTGGCCTCCACAGCCTGGCACTGAAATAAAGATGTGTTTTTATTATGCAGTGTTTGCAATTAAAAATCTGCTGTGTGCCGGATGTGGTGACACATGCCTGTAATCCCAGCTATTTGGAGGGCTAAGGCAGGAGGGTCACAACTTCAAGCCCTGCCTGGGCAATTTAACAAGACCCTGTCTCAAAATTAAAAGTAAATGAAAAAGACTAGGGATGTAGCTTAGTGATAGAGCACCCCCAAGTTCAATCCCCAATACCAGAATAAAAAAGAATAAATTGTGATATTGGTTTTGCCAATACCACAATAAAAAAAGGTACCCAACATCATTACAAAAAGAAAAAAAAAGAAAAGAAAAAAAATCTGCTCTGTGAAGGGATGCATAGTAACTGTGTTTGAAAATTGTCCAGCGTCTTTCTTGCTTGTATTCTGAATGTTTCTTCAATACTTATTTAGATAAATCTCTAATTTGGACCTCCTGGTGACTTTTTACCTACTTTCAGATTAAGTGGAACTCTCATTTTTAGAGAGCTTTTAAAAACCAAGGTATGTGCACAGCCGTGTGCAGTGCTGCATGCTTGTAATCCCAGCCCTGAGGGAGGCCGAGGCAGGAAGATTGCAAGTTCAAGCCCAGCCTGGGCAATTTAGCAAGATCTTGTCTCAAAATAAGAAATTTAAAAAGGGCTGAGGATATAGCTCAGAGCGAAGGCCTGTTCAATCCCCAATACCACACAAAACGAAAACAAAGGTATTCGAAGCCCTGCAAGTTTACATGCAGATGAGTATTAAATTTGCACCCAGTGTTGGCCCAAGTAATTAAAGAGAGGAAGGCACAGGAAAGCTGCTCCAGAGAAACATTGTTTAAAGTTTGATTCTGTACTAATTGTTCAAAGTGTAAATAAAAGCTGGCTATGGCAGGTTTTAACCTCTTTTTCTTTTTTCCTTTTAAAAATAACCCAGAGACATTGAGTCCACAGTCCTCCTTTGCTTTTCCCTCCCTGGCACCGGTGTTTGCTGACCATGAGGCGCTGACCTGGTGTGGGAAGTGAGCATCCGCCTGTTGTGGGCGCCATCAGCACGGAGCCTCTGGTCACGGGTCATGGCCAGGAGGCCCCTGTCGAAGCCCGGAGCAGGGAGGTGCTGGTGGCTGAGGTTAACGGAGAGCTGATGTTGCTTAGGGACTAGCTGTAGTTTCAGGTGGGCATGAAAAGACAAGTTCCCCCCAAAACTATTTACTTTCAAGGCGTAGCCCTGTGATTTATAGGACCAGCCCTCTTGGAGCCTGTTAGGGCGTTGTATAAGCAGCTAACTCCCTCTGGTTTGAAATGACAAATGACTAGAGGGCAAAAGGATTCTTTCTCTCCCACTTTTAACTAACATCTTTTTTCTGATATAGATTCTAATTTTAGGATTAGCCGTATCTTGTGTTCATGTAGCACATTGGCAGAATGTTTTCATGTTGCTCTCTCTTACCCATGTCGTGGCCTTTGAAATGACATTCTGCCATTTAATCCTCTTAAAAATGTAAAGGTCAGATTCGTTTTTCCTATCATTTTAAGAATGGGGAAGCGCAGAAGGAAGCAGAACACAAACTGGAGCCAGTTTCCTTTCTCCTCCACAGGGAAGAGGACAGAGTGCTTTCCAGGGAGTGGGTTCGGGAGCTGAGGCCAGAGCAGGAAGAGCCCAGCTCGCAGGAGAGGCCAAGCAGGGCTGGCCTCCTGGTGGCCTTTGATCTCACGTGACCTCTTTCTATTTCCATCAGTCTGGTGGCAGCCACTGTCCTCTGATGTTCTGTCACAGCATTTCCATTTCCGAAATGGCCTCTCATGTGTTTGAAGCTGAGAGCAGGAAATGTCTGTTCCGGGTAAAAGTGCTCTCTTGGGACTCTGAAGCTGTTTTCCTAGGAGGAAACCTGTCTGCAGCCTCCCCAGTGCTTGCGCAGGCTGGAAGGCTAAGCTAACTGATTCACAGCGCGTCACTGCTCTCACTCGGTAGCCCTAACTGCGAGCGGCCAGTTACTACAACATAGGTACAAATCGAAACTTACCCTCTTGCTGTTCTGCGGCAGGAAGCTGGCTGATGAAAGGTGAACGTTGACAGCTTGCTGTGAAAGTAGGGCTTCTGCCCTTTTTTGCCCCTCTCAGCATTAAAGTCAGTTTTAGATCTGTTTAAGGTAACTGACCCAAGATATATCATAAGTGAATCTTTTATTGTCTGGAGAAAAACTTTGCTTCAGTGGGAGGATGAGCCTCTTGTTCACTTAGCAACAGATCAATATTTGCCTTGTGATTTACTTTTTGTTCTCAAGAAGTGTTTGCTTTTAGTGAAACAAGCAGACCAAAACTCAGTCATGAACTGAGAAAAACCTAGGTGGTGATACAAATCTCCATTTTTTTCTGCATAAAAAATTTAATGTATCTTTATTTTTTAAAAATAGAAAATAAAGCACATAAAAATCATGTATTATTCTACCCAGAGATAACATATCACTGCTATTTTAGTGCTCATGTCTGCGATATTTCTGCATAGACAGTATGTGCCCCGTACAGAATCGGAATGGTATAGCTTATTTTGTATTTGTGTTGTCTTGTGTTGTTTTCACAATGTCGGGGACCAAACCCAGAGCCCTGCGCCTGCTAGGCAAGTGCTCTACTATACAGCTCCCTGCATCCCCGGCCTGGGACACTGGCTAGGTATTACTTGGTAACCCGTCTTAACACTCCATAGACTGTGAGCGTTCACCCATGCTGCAGCGTGTCTTCTAACATTTGATTCTTTACAGCTTCAGAATTCTGTCATTCATTCAAATTCCCTCATGGCTTTTGGCTGCAGTGGTGTAGAGAAATTTGGAGTAGGATGTAAACCTAGGTCTTTTTCCTCTAGACTAGCCAGGGGACCCTAGAGAAAGCGCAGCCCCTCTGACCCTTAGGTTCCTTCTTTGTAAAAATCAGACGGGTACATCATGACCAGTGCCCTTCAATGCCAGCACCCTCTGCTTCCGGCTCCCTTGCTTGGGCAACAGCATCACAAAGTCCTCCTAGAGGGAGGACCCTGGGAGGGGGCCCTGACACAGACCAAGGGAAGAAGCTAAAGGGAAGAATTTTCTTGTGTGTCTGTCCCCTCCCAACTATTCCTGTCCCCCATGCTCTGGAACAGGCTGGCACAGTCTCCCATAGGCTTTTCTGAGCTATCATTTACATACAGTAAAATGCATAAATTAAGTATACAGCTCAGGACCTTTTACCTATATGTTCAGCTGTGTAATCTGCCACTCCCTCGGCCTTTTACAGGAGTGCCCCAGTCACCTCCCTGCCTGTGACCCACCCATCTGGCATAATAAATACCTCTTGGGTTGGCTTCCTCAAGCAAGCCAGCACCCCAGGCTTGCTGTGCCATGACCCCAGCCTGCCTGCCCAGCTCATCGCTTGTGACATCCCCTTGGTGCCAGGAAGGGCTGTTGTCCTCTGGCTGCTCCAAATCCCTTTGCCTCTCTACCAAAATGCCTCTTATCCTATAGAAACAGCTTAACAGTATCAGTCCTGAGAAGCTTTCCCCGATTTACCCCATCCCCTTCAGCCATGTGCCCACACATGTGTCACCTTAGCACATTTCATCTGATTTTGTGAGAAATCTTTTCCCCGTCGCTGGGGTGTATGTACCCCAGATCAAGAGCCACACACTTGCTGAGACGGAGCTGGATCCCTGGCAGTTCCCAGCTTCATGTACAGTGTCATTCTTTCTCTTGTTTGCCATAAACAGGTGTAGGTGAGTGATGTTCCCATTTTGGCCAGTGCGGTGTGCCCTGGGCAGAAGAAACTTGCCTGTCTGGGGCTTGTTCAGTGACGCCCTGGGGAATCAGTGTACCTTTAGCTCTCTCAGTGCTTTGCGTTTCTAGGAAGGCTCCACCCCATCTCTGGAAACAGATGAATTTTATTTATTTGTCTTAAATTAGGCAGGGCAGCCTGCATAATGGCAGTCTGCAGCCTCCGTCCTCCCCTGTGAGCCTTGCTGAAGTTTCCATCACCAGATCCAGTTTAGAAAGTGATGATAGGCAGCAGGTGTCTGTCACTGGAACCTGCTATTAAGATTTCTCTCTCCCCCTGTGGGGAGTCAGGCAGCTGATCTTTCCCTCATTAGCAGGCTTGTCAGTGTGGGTGGCCTGTGGCTAAAGACGGAGGTGTTTAGGAGAAGCGAGATGGAGCCTCGCTCATAGAAACCTAAAACTGAGCTGAAACGTCTTCATGGGATGCAGGAGACATCCGGGAGCCCCTGTGGAGTCCAGGGAGTGCTAGCAGTCTGATCAAAACCACAGCCACCTGTCTGTGGCTCCTTTCTTCCCCAGAGATCAAAACCTCATCACTTTCCTCTGCAACCAGCTGCCACCCGAATTCCTCAGAGCTGGTCCTTGCTGTTCTCCTGAAATTTGACTGAGGATCACGCCCCTTCTGACACCAAGTCGAGCTCACAGCTGGCTGTCCCTTGCCATAGTCCCCTCCTGGAGTGATTATTCTCGGAAGCTGCTTTATCGGTCACAGGCAACAGCAGAAACCCCACAGCCTTCTGCAGGTGGTGATGGAGTCCTCTTCTGTGGCTTCCCCACTTTCTCTCCTCGCTCACTGGAGCACAGGCCCAAGCAGGAGTTCTACCAAAGTGCTGTTCTTCCCACTTAGCCTGTGTCTTCAATTGCTCACCCCAGTCATCCTGCTGTTTTAGTTCGTGAACTTTGGAGGGTCTGCTTCTCTGAGACTCGACCATTGGGAGGGGTTTTTTTCAAAGATCATTTTTTAAAAATGTGTTCATTGTGATAACATTCAAGAGGTTTTTTTTAATTGGTTCCTTACAATCATGCTCCATACATACTCACTTCCTAACAGTAAATATCCATTTTGCTTTTATCTGCCCCCAATAAAAGCCCAGTTCTGTGTAATACATACTTTATTTGTCATAAATGTGCAAGATACACTATTTTGTCTTAGCATACCAAGGATGTATTAAATAATTAGAAACAGTCTTTTAAAAAGCGCTGATTTAGGTCTCTCTGATAGTGCAATGCGGAGTTCTTTCCCAGATCTAAAGAGTGAAAAAGACCTGTTTATAAACTCCCACTTTCCTGCCTTTTTCCTCTCTACCTCCTTCTAATAGGGCCAGTCATTTGCTGATCATTTGTAGTGCTCAAATACAGCGTTGCCAAAGCTGAACCTGGGATGAAGGCCCTTGGTAGGGACAATCGATGTTTTCTCAATCTCAAATATACCTCAGGCAAATACAGTTTCTCACACTCCCTTCCATTCAGACTGCCCCCACAAGTCCCCTGCTGCGTAACTGTTCTGGAGCAAGTTCAGGTTATGTATACTGAGTTAAAGCCAAAAAGAATTTCATTATTTTGGGCTTAAATTCCTCTTGCTCACAGACATTCCAGATCAGATTTAGCTTCTTTCCTCCCTGGCTGAACACTCAAGCGTTGTCCTTTTCACACAATAAACTCCTAATTGCCAGAAACCTTAATTCCATTGACCTGATTTTATCCATTTTAAGAGCTATACAAATATTTCCTTAGATATTTGTGGTAAACTGTGAACAATTGACAAGTGGATCTGCGATGCTTATGTACTTACTCTGTAGTCCTCAGACTCAGGTTACCTGGAAATTTACATTGTGAGAGAGTTCTTGAAAGACTCAATATCATTTTTATTGAAATTGAATATTGATGGGTAACTTCAACCGAGGTCATATTTTCTAGTGACTTCATCTTACAATTACACTTCCAAATTTTTTTTTCTTGGTGCTGGGAATCGAATTCAGGGCCTTGTGGTTGCTAGGCAAGCGCTCTACCACTTGAGCTAAATCACCAGCCCCACTTCCAAATTTAAAAAGCTGAACTATTGGCTCTGGAATATAGTACCTGTTTCCAGGCTGACCAAACATCCCAGTTTGCCTAGGACTCACAGGTTTCCTGGGACATGGGACTTTCTCTGCTAATACTGAGAAAGTCCCAGACAAACAAGGATAAGCTGGTCACACTATTCCTCACCAGCTTGGCGAATGGATGATGCGCCCTCACAGGGGATGTTTACTTTGCCAATGGTCAGGTGTAATTTAAATTGGATGTTGGTTTTCCTGCACCGTTTCTACCCTAGCAGGTCACTTACTCAAGGGGCTAGCCACAACAGGAAGGAAAGTGCCACCATCTTTGAGGCATCTTGTATTGAACCAAAGTAACCAACATTCAGTCTACTCTCTCTAACCTAGATCCAGATTGTAGATTCTTGTTAAAGACTCAATGCCTTCTTTTAGGAGTTTTTGAAGGCTGAAATATCTGAAAGGGCTCAGAATCCAAAATATTCAAGACTCACTCAATTTAGGTCGGGTGGGAAAAGACTTATGTCTCATATACCATGCACTCTAAAGGAATCAAATTCTAGTTTCCCAAAATGTACGCCCCCACCCATACTGCCTGCCCTATTCCTTAAGTCTGAGTTTATTTGGGGGAGCTCTACTATTCTTCAAAAATGCAAAAGAAACGTGTGCCACAGGATTCCATCACACATCAAATCTAGCACCAATGGAAGGGCAACTGGTTCTCAACTCCTGCCATAGATCCTTTTGCCGAATTGCCCCTCTGTTCCAGTCTTTCCCAGACTAGGCGCCAGGGTCAATCTTGGTCCACCAGCCATCCTTCACTGCTACTCTATTTAAACTATTGTCCTTAAACCTAACTTACTTTAATAGGTCTTGCCGAGGACCTGTGTCTGTGGTCCTTCTCAATATGTGGTTGCCTGAAAATTCTTCCAGTATCAGAAAGTGGACCTTGCTTTCTAGAGAGCCCAAAAGTTCTAAGTTTAGCCAGCTTTATCAGCTTCTCATGTGTTACTGATCCCATGATTTCTGTGGTGGCCAGTTTTGTTTTTAAGCTGCTCACTGCAGTTTGTGCTGCATCTTCACTGAAACAGCAGTGGGGAAGTACCCGGCTGTGGACCTGTATGTCTTCAGTTACACTGAGAGTTCCTGTCCCGCCAGTGGAGTCTGTTTGGGGCACTGGCTCTGGGGTCTGAATCCACTAGTGGGTAACAGTTACTCAAGGAGATCTACACCTCAGTGAAACTCCAGGAAGCTGCTTCTCACTCAGAAAGCTCTGATCCTTGTGAGCGTGTGTCTGGATGGAGCGCCACTGCTGTTCATGTGACCAGCTGTCACCAGACTAAACTCTTCATGTGCCCAGCTTGGCTGCGTGCACTGTCACAGTGAGCCAGGGCATCGAGTCAGCCATTGTGACAGCTGCGACTCACCCAGGCTCAGCTTCTAGGCACAGAGGGAGGGCTCTGGGTTAGCGTGGGTGCGCGTCCTCAGGCCAGGTGACTTGCCTTCTGAGGTGGCCATTAAAAAGTCTGTCTTACGAACCATTTGAGAAACCTCACCAGGAAGCCAGTGGCTGACCCAGAACCACCTGTGGCCTCCCAGCAGGGCAGAGGTCATGTATTTTCCCATCTTTCTGTGGAGTACTAAGGCCATCGCCACAAGCGACCTGACTCTCCTGTGACAGGTAGCATGAGTGCTCCTCCTGGTGATCCAGAATGTGTGTGTTCACTCAGATCACACAATTTTAAGCAGTGATGCCACATTAATATGAGATGAGAAACCCCGGAGAAATGTATTGTTGTTATTATTTTTTAAAAATTGAAGCCAACCAAGCCATTATAGGCTTTCACGTAGGAGTGCGCTCAAGGCCAGTCTTGCTCGGTTAGGGAGTTTAGAAGAGGGTTGGTGGGCCCGAGAGAGACACTGAGGACTGACAGCCAAGGCAGGCCATGGTCGAGGTGTGAGGAAGTCGGCAAATGGGCCGGGAGTAGACAAATACGGACTTTTTCTTCCTTGGCATTTGAATAAAGGAAGATTCTTTTTTTATGAATAACTACAAATATGTATTTTTATAATCCATCAACTGATAATATTTAGTAATAATGCTTAGTGGTCTCCTTTCCAGTCCGTCCACTGTCAGTACCCACGTCACCTTCTCCTTATACACTCACCATACTTTTCCTCTTATTTCCACCTTTATTTCTGTCCGTCAAACCCTCTTCCACCATCCCTCCAGGCTTTCTCAAGCCCTAGCTCCTCTCCACCCTATAATTTTGCCCTTCTGCTGTCCCTTCGGCTCTTCCCTAATCTTCTTCACCGCCTGCTGTGTTCTGAGAGGCTTGAGTTCAGAGACCCTTAAAACTGTGTGTTCCCATGGCTGTGCCTTTGCCAGAATCCATCCACACTGGTGTTCCTAGAGTGGTGAGGTGGAACATGTATTCAGGTGTCCTGATAAGTAATTCAGACAGGGAAAAGGAGTTTAGAGAAGCAGGGAGGTAGTGCTGTGACACCCCAGGTGAGAAGGTCCCAGGGTGGCTTTGGGTAGGTGAGACAGTGTGAGAGAAGTGTGCACTCACCTAAGCAAAGGCACTGGCAGAGCACTGGTTTTGCTGCCAGGCCACACTTGTATCCTCCTTTGCCCTTTTGTCCTGTGGACTGCTACCTGGCTACCAAGGTGACAGAGGCCTCGCCACCATTGCCACATTTCCTCCTTGTTGCTGCTTTGGTCTGACCCACAGCCCTTTGTGCTCCTGTCCCCAGGTCCTGGCTCTTCATCTGGCTAGACTTTGACAATCCCTCTTGGAATTCCCAAAGATAAACTTAGTACTGTTCGCCTGGCATTTGGACCTGCCACCCTGTCTGCCCTTTGGATTTGTTTGCTCATGAACTTCTGGCCCTCTCATGGTCTGCTCTCCACAATTGCTTCCTGGCCAGCTCCTAGCCATGCTCTGGTCATAAGAACTCTCTGATTATACCCAAGAATCCCAGGCCTGTAGGGGAAGGAGGGGGTCAGATCACATGGAGTCTCAAATTCTAGAAAGAAGGAGCTTGGTGTGCTCCTAGTGGTAATGGGAAAGAGGAGGCTGCAACGAACTCCAGAGCCTCCCAAGTGGAACCAGTGGTGTTGTGGATGATGGAATGACCTTGGGCACTAGGGCGAGCAGCCACCTCACAGGCAGTGCCCAGGTTATGGGCAGCTCGGGAAGAATAGAGTCATTGACAGAAATAGAGAAGTCATGTGGGGAAGCTGCCTTCTTGGGGAGAGTTGTTTACTTTGGGGCTTGTCTGTGGGAGTTACAAATCTGGCAGTCACACTTAGTTATGAGCTCAAGGATAGACATGAGAATTCCAAATCTTCCTAGACAGGTGAGTTTGGAAGGGTATGGTTAGGCTGAGAGGCTCACAGAAGGAGAACTGATGGCCAAAGAGGCCATGGCGAGGGTGGAGGAAGGGCCAGCATATGGGCCAGGGGCAGGCAACAGGAAAGCAAAAGGAGAACCGGAAACCTTGAGTGTTGTGGAAGCCAGAGAAGGAAAGCTTTGAAGAGAAGGTGCTAGACAATGAGTCGGGAAGGATGCATTCTGACCCAAGGCCCCTGACCTTGACCAGGAAGAATCAGGGATGTTTGAGGATGTATTTTCAGTGAGCCGAGAAAAGAAGCCAAAGCAGCTACGGCAGACACAAAAACTGGGGAAGGAAGGGGGACAAACGGGAAACTGAAGAGTCTCGATGGAATGAGGATGTCCACCCAAGATTGAGAAGGTGGGTGCAGAGGAGCCAGTGGACCGAGAGCAGTTAGCAAAGGGAGAAGTTGGGGAGCTGTCGGGCTGGGGACCTGGGACCCCGGCTCTGCCCAGACATCCACACAGCTGGGCACAGAAGCCAGCTCTGATCTCTGCTGGCCAGGTGACCTCCCCTTGCTGAGTCTCTGTTTCCTCGTTTGTGAAACAGAGTAATTGCACTTACATTGTATGTTCAGTAAGAGAAGAAAAAGAGACAGCTCGTGAAGTGATTTGGAGGATCCCTGGCACCTGTAAGAGTGTAGCTGCTATTGTTATAGCTAATTATGCATTAATATTGTTACCTAAATCAGTTATACAAATGAGAAAGACATTATGAACACAAAGTTTATACAAATATATTTAGATGTCAGAATCTCAGTGGAGGGGCTGGGGATTTAGCTCAGTGATAGAGTGTTTGCCTAGCAAGTGCAGGGCCCTGAGTTTGATTCCCCAGCACCACCACCCCAAAAAAACCTCAGTGGATAAGTGAGTAAAGGATATGTGTAGATAATCACTACAAGAGGAAATACAGTACAAGTAGTAAGTACCAAATAATGTTTAGTCTTGGTAGTAGTGAAACTTTAAAAACTGAAGTATTATTTCATACTCAGAGGAAAATCTGGAAGTATTATCAGTCTGATCTTCCTTCCTTCCTTCTTTCTTGGTTTGTTGGTTGGTTGGTTTTTTGAGACAGGGTCTCACTAGGTAGTCCAGGCTGGCCTTGAAATCACAATCTTCCTGCCTCAGTCTCCCCAGTGCTGGGATTACAGATGTGCACCGCCATGCCCAGCTCACTACATTAACTTTGTAAGACACAAATCTGATCTCGTTACTTCCCTGCTTTAGGCTGCAGGGGCTCCTCTCTGCCTGTAGTGTCGGGTCCAGCCTCAGCCCTGCCACCTCCTCTTCCACATGCCTGCATCCTAGACCCAGCAGAGTCTTCCACACTTCCTGACACAGCGTGCTCTCTTGCTGTGCTTTCCACTCCTGTGTCTTCTACCTGGAGTCCCCTCCTCCTTCACCCAGAGACCACAGATAGCCCCTCTTTGAAGAGGCCTTCGAAGAAATCCTCCTCCATGCTGGTGGTTCTCTTCATTGACAGAAGCCTCAAGTACTGATGGGAGCCTGCAGTACTCCCAGTAGAGAGTTTACATTCATTTGTTGTTGTTGTTTTTTTTTTATTTTTTTTTTGTTTGTTTGTTTGTTTGTTTGTTTGTTTTTTTGGTGCTGGGGATCGAACTCAGGGCGTTGTGCTTTCAAGGCAAGCACTCTAACCACTGAGCTAAATCCCCAGCCCTGTTTTTTTATTTTTGTTTTTTTGGGGGGAGTGCTAGGGATTGAACTCAGGGCTTTGCACTTGCTAGGTAAGCACTCTACCACTTGAGCTAAATCTCCAACCCCGAGTTTACATTCATTTGTCTTAAACTTATTTAGTCATTTGTATCCCGTGATAAATTGTGAAAGAACTTACTATTAAGAGCAACAAAAATAACAATACTTTTGTTTCATGGATCTCCGCTATCCATTGGCTACTGAATTCAGTGATTCCGATGTCCAGGTGATACCAACCCTTATAGTCTCTCTTGGTGTCAACCAAAGGACAGCTACTAGGTGGTAGTGGGCAAGCGGTCTCACAAGACAAACCCACCATTTGAGATCCCTCTCTTAAGGATCTCTCAGGAGACCCTTGAAGAGATCACATCCCATTATTTTTATTTGTAATGTAGTTTATTTAGTCATAAAGGTACCCCATATATCTTCTTTAATCTTCAAAACAACCCTACAAAACAGATGTTATTGTTCCTCCCCCACCTCTACTCTCTTAACAGGAATTAACCCAACTCAACAAGGTGAGTTATCTGAAGTCACAGAGCTCTAAGAATTGAGATTTGACCCTGCTGTCTTTGACCATAGTCCTTGTTCTCGTCCTCCACCATCTATCCTCACTGCCCAGGATAGTGCCCAGTACTTAGTAGGTGCTCAATAAATGTTTATTGGGTGGATGCACAGATTGTGAATAAAGCAGTAAAAACTGATTCCACTGCCATAATTTTAACTCTAAGAAATAATTTAAACAAAAATAAATTTGTTTATTTGCTTAATTTAAACAAAAGTAAATTTGTTTATTCCTGGTCAGTGGCCTTTTTCCTGATCCTTTGAGAGAGCTCTTTATGTACCAGAGAAATTAGCCCTTTGTGATATGAATTGCAAATATTTGTCCCTGGTATGTCATTTTTCTTTTGACTTTGCCCATGGTAGCATTTGCCCTGCAGAATTTCTGTTTAAAGCTTTGATAGAAAGTGACAGATTGAACACATTTATCTTCACTCCTTCCTGAATCCCCACTAAAATAATAATAAAAGAAAAGGAACAAATTCTTAAGCACAAACTGACTGAGCAGACCTGAGAAAGTGGGAGCCCAAGCCCGCAGAGGGGGGTCCTGCTGGGACCAGGAGGCCCTGGCTGCTCCAAGTGTGGGGGTGAAGTGTGTCAGAGAAGTCTGGCAGCCTGAGGCAGGAGTGAGACACGGGGCTGTGGAGTCCTCCTTCGAAAAGTCCCCAAGCAGATGGGAGGTTCCCCCTCAGGGGAAATTGACTGTCCCAGGAAAAAAAGTTCCAGAAACACTCTCCTTGATATTTGCTGAGCTGGTAGATGACAAATACTTTCTCAGTGTGGTCTTATTTTGTACTTCTTTGATGAAAAAACCTGTGCATTTTTTAATACACTTAAGAGCTATTTTTATTTCCTTTTCTAGTAACCACCTCTTGGTAGCCTCTGACCATTTTTCTCCTGGTCAGTGGCCTTTTTCCTGATTCTTTGAGGGAGCTCTTTATGTATCAGGGAAATTAGCCCTTTGTGATATGAATTGCAAATATTTGTTCCAGGTTTGCTATTTGTCTTTTGACTTTGTCTATAGTAGCATTTGCCATGCAGAACTTTAAAAAACATTTGCATAGTCACATTTTTCAGTCATTTCTTTTTTGGCTCCTGAAGTTTCTGTTTTCTTTAGAAAGGTCTTCTTCACTGCAGGATTATTTTTAAAAATTTCTAAAATTTCTTATAGCACGTGTATGAATTCATTTTTACTTTGAAATGTTTGATCCTTCCAGAATTCATTCTGGTGTGAGGTGGGGCTCCAACTTACCTTTTGTCTAGAAGGCTACCCTTTGCCCCACATCATTTATTGAACAATCCATCTTTACCCCATTTATTCAAATGCCGCCTTTCTCCAGCTGAATTTCCTGGATGTATTCAGGCGTATTTCCAGCCTCTTACGTGGTCGATCCTGCATGTGTACCACTGGCAGCCTTTAGTTGAAGAGTGTATTATACTGTTGGCAGCAGGGAGGTGTGAGTACCCTTGTTACTCTTCTCCTTTATAATGGCCTGGGTTACCTATAGCTGCTGTATTTTTCCACATGAACTTTTGAATGATTGTCTAATTCCAAATATAAAAATCCTCTTGTTTTTATCGTGCATCTGTTTAGTTTGTAGGTCACCCAAAGAGAATCGATGTGTTTGTGGTGCTGAGTTTTCAGCCCAAGTCTATGTGTTCAAGTCCTTTGAGCCTGAGGAGCATTGTGAAGCTTCCTTCTCTCTCTTCATCTCATGATTGTGAACTCCCTTGGAACGAGAAGAGAGTCTGGTATTACATGTGGCTTTTTTTTTTTTTTTTTTTTTTTTTTTGGTGCCGGGGATCGAACTCAGGGCCTTTTGTAAATCCCTGGTCCCTAAGTGTGGTTTTTTTAGTAATAATTTGTATAAGTACTGACAAAAGAAGCATAATTTTTATTAAACATTTTAAGAACCCATCTTCCGATGTCATAGCATGCCGTCTTGTGAGTTAATTTCTGCACAAGGAAGGAAGGCAAGACAGAGTGCTGAGTGCTGATGTCTATGTCAACATTTAATTCCCACAGTCATCTTTTAATTAAAGAGTTCTTTAAAAGTCATTCCATGTAGGTAATGCAGGAACTTCACATTTAGATACTCCAGTTTTCCCCCTCCAGGAATAGTGGGAGCTATGATGGGACTTTTCAATCTTACCTTTCTCTCTCCCGAGCCTGGTACAGACTTTCAGGTGGCCCTCAGCTGGGAAGTAGCCAAAGGCAACCCTGGGTCGGAGAAAGAGCAGGTGATTGGCCTCTGTATGTGTCCTCCAGACAGGAGAGAGGCGATGGAGGCGATTAGGCACAAAACAAAAGTGTTCTCTGTGCCGTGTGTCAACACGCGACCTGTTTGCTCAGCCCCAGCAATTTTTTCAAATCCACAATTTCGCAGTAGGAAAAGTTAAGCAGGGGCTGGGGATTTAGCTTAGTGGTTAGAGTGCTTGCCTTGCAAGCACAAGGCCCTGAGTTCGATCCCCAGCACCAAAAAAAAAAAAAAAAAAAAGAAAGAAAGAAAGAAAAAAGAAAGGTTAGGCAGAGAATATTATTTTCCGGGTAAAGTCTGGCATACAGTGTGTTCGAGCTCTGTGCTCAGCACTTTGGCAGCCTGATTCCAGGAGCGGCAGTGCGTCCTGGAGCCTCTCACTGGACTACAACTCGTCTTAAAGTGTAGAGCAAAAACCAGGGAGAGAGACACATGAGGTTTGTGCACGCATGTGTGGACAGAGGGGTGTGGCTGGGCCTAAGTGCCATTTGTGTAACAGGAAGATAATGAGATCTGATACATTTAACATGTGAATACAATTGTAAAGATTTTTAACTAGTTTTCTTTGAACTTTAGAAAGTCAAGATTTTTTTTCCTTCGAGCAAAATAGTGTAGTTTCATTTTAAGTGGTTTTATTGGAACTTACTGTTCTGGTCTAACATTCATGTTTAATAGCTCACACTGCAGGCTCCAGCTCACCCCAGTGGTCCCTCCCTCTTGCACTTAGGAACCAGCCACAGGGATAGAGGACAGTTTCCATCTTGCTTCCTCAGGACACTCCTGGTCACTTCTTATAGAAGCAGAACAGTTCCTGCACTGGAATTTTCCTGTGCAGAATCCTGCAAATCAGGAGTAGAACATTTAGCAACAACAGTGGAAATGTAATATGCAGCTGCTGGGAACAAGTATTTGCCTCCTGTGGGGGAAAATGCTGTGTTCAAAGACTATTTCTGAAGCGCCTGTTAATGGATGTTTGGGAAGCTGCACATGAAACAAAGGCCCAAGATGTTTGTCCCCAAAGCTGGTGAGGAAGCCGCCCCAGCCTGCACCCACCCTTCCCAGCAGGATGGTATGGTGCACATGCAAGGGCTGCTCACAGCTGCTCCCAGATAGAAGGGACTTCTGGGGGACTGTGGCCTAGTGGGTGGGGAGGCCCCCTGGGGTGGGCTCTCTGCAGACCTGCTGTTGCCCCTGGCTTCAGGTCAGACAGGCTAGAAAGGGAGCCAGAAAGGCAGTCTGGCAAGGGCAGCAGGAGTCCTGGGTTCCAGACCTGTGGAGAAGCTCGGACAGCTCCGGGTCTGGGACAAGAACCTGCAAAACATTCCCCGAACACTAAAGGTTCTGCCTCTTCCTGAATTTCTCACCTCTCCTGAGAATGTGTGTGTGTGCACGCGCGCGCACACACACACACACACACACACACACACACACAGAAAGGTCAGTTTTCTGTCCTCTGGGGTTGATACAAAGCATTGCTCCCGGCGTCTTCCCCTACTGACGCCTGACCTGACGAGTTTATTCTCACTCATTAAAGCGGGATAAAAGTGCTCCTCCAAATGAAACGCCAGTCACCTTTCCAGAAACGCCTCTGTCCCCTCCCGCTCTGTCATCACTCTCCATGGTCTCATGATCTCAGGATGATTTTATTAACATTCTGCCCTCATATTAGAAATAACTGAATATGGGCATTCAGATAATGACCCTCCAGATGTATCTCTGCAGAAAAAAATCTCCACTAAACATCAGAAGGTAGTTGTGGTATGAAAAACACATAAAACCAAAGAGATGGCATTCTATTGAATTCATGTGAAAGATACCAGAGAATTTTCAACAAATTCAGTTTATGATTTTGAGCCAAGTGTGGTGGTATACGCCTGCAATGCTAGTACTCTGGGAGGCTGGGGCAGGAAGATTGTAAGCTTGAGCCCACCCTGAGCATCTTAGTGACTTGGCAAAACCTTGTCTTAAAATTAAAAAGAAGAAAGAAGGAGGAGGGTGAAGACATCTGACCACCCTCATCCTGACCAGAGACCCCTCTAAACACTCCCCCCAGCACAGCATCACCTGGTGACTCAGACCTTTATCGGCCCTGCTGTCTATAGCAACTCAGAGCATTGTTCAGTTCTGCTACTTCCTGCACATTGCGAGCCTCATCCTTGACTTTTTCTCAAGCTTCGTCCTTGGGCAGGACTCCTTGGCAGGCAGCCACACCCCGCCACTGAACTGTGCCCCATGACCCTAACCCAGTCTGTCTGAGAGTGGCTGGTCTGGTTTCTAGCAGCAGAGCCATCTCTTTCAGGTTTGTTCTGAACTAACGCTGTCCTGTTGAGCTCCTATCTCTGTTTCTTTTCCTCCTTTTTTCCCTAAGAGAGGGAAGGACGGAAGGAAGAAAGAGGGCAAGTAAGAAGGAAAAAGGCGAGGAATGCAGCTCAAGGCAGAGGCTCTAGGTTCAGTCCCCAGTGCCACAAAAAAGCAAATTCAAGTATCGCTTTAGGGAAACAGGATGTAATTAGGTATTTTGACTCTCCGTCAGACAGGAAAACACAGGCACAAAGATGTTGATTGTTATTTTACCTTCTAGTTGAGGGGCTGAGGGGCCTTGTGTGTGGCCTGGGTCAGAGGCCTGTCCTCTGTCCTGGCTGTGTGACACATCTGTAAAATGGAGCGATGCCATTGCTCAGAGTTGCGGAGATCAAACGAGAAAAGTGACAGCCCAGGAACTGACCGGATGCTCCAAAACGTTCCTGCCTAGCCAGGCAAGGCCGAGCGTGCTTGGGAAGCTGAGGCAGGAGGATTGCGAGTTCAGGACCAGCCTGGCAACTTAGTGAGACCCTCCAGAAAAAAAAAAAAAAAGAGAACAAAAGAAAATGAAATGTTGAACTGATACTTCTCAGCTCTGTGATTGCACCCAGCTGTGACAGCAGCTGCCCAGGGCTCTGTCATGTCCCCAACTCCAGAGACAAGCCTGTGTCTCACTCCACTCTTGGTGTGTCTTGCAGCACCCGTATCTGTTGAGTTTTGTTGCACTGACCTCCAGGAGCCAACAGAAAAGCTGGAGGCGGCAAGCCCAGCCCAACACTGTCCCAGGTGGCTCTGGGAGCTGACGGCTCTCTTCTAGGTAGGCATTCTTACGCTACATCCCTGGGTCCGAGTGAAGGTCACCTCCTTGGTGGACAAGTGTCACTCTGGAGATGGAATTTGGTTTTCTATCCCAGAGTGTGTTCTGCATAGTGTAGACGCCTGCCAAAAGGTGGCATCTCCAGAAACGAGCACACATGGGGTGATCAACAACTACAGCAAGTTTTACATTTAAAAAAAGGTATTCCAGCACAATACACATTGCCATGAATCCCTCTCAAAATATTCTCCCTGGCTTCAAATACACTTACCCCATTGCTCTTGGCAGTGTGTAATAAACTTACTGCAATTTTTTAAAATTTATTTTTTTCCTCTAAAAATCATTTTTGTTTATTATTAAAATGGTGATAATTTAAGTGATTTAACTCAATTGAGAGCCAAAGATGAAAATGTTCTTTTTCTTTTTTTTTTTTATTTTTACCAAGAACATGTATTGGTACATTGTATACATAATGATCATAATCAACATGGTTATTTTGTACCTGTACATGATGTATCTTGGTTTTTCCCCCTCTTCCCCTCTGCTCTCTTTCATTCACCCACCCCTCTCTATTTGCAACAAGTTTATTTATATTTTTCCATTTTTTCTCTTTCATCTTACTTTTCTTTTAACCTTCCTTCTTTATCCCCCTTTTCCCTAATTTTTTAAAATTTAAATACTCACTGTGTTTTTGGTATTTTTCGATCACCTCCTGTATGTCTGCTGACAGTGCAGCTGGTCCCCAACGTGAGCCTGCCAGGTATCCTGGCAGGAAGCCAGCAAGGATGTCAGCAGGCTGGGGTGGGGGGTGCAGGGAGCTTGGTAACCTGGTGGAGAGCAAACTTTCCCTTGAGAGGGTGGCCCAGGACAGTGCACTCTGTGGCTTCGTGTGTCTATCACCAGAGTGTCCCTTTAGTCCTGGGTTCTACAGGACAGAGTGTGTGGTGGCAGAGTCAAGTTTGTAGAGTTGAGCAGCCTGTTAGGAACCAAGTCAAGGCTGACAGTTGCGGGGCCTTCTAGGTGGTACAGGGGTCACAGATGCTTCTTAGGCCCTGCCAGAAAGAGCTGTGGTGCTAACATTCCATAGTCACAAACTCCCAAAAGATGGTCACCCATCTTTGCCAGGTGGCCTTTTAAGCAAATCTCAAGAATGAGTTCCAGGAGAACACTGGAGGTGTCTGTGGACACCCCAGGATCCTGCAAACAGACAGATCTCCTTTTGTGCTCCATTTCCCCGTGTGCCTTTCGGTCTTGGCGCAGGGTGAAGATGCATTCCTTACTTCTTTTGAACTTTCCAGTAGTTAACATTACCTGTATGTGCCTTGTAACATACTGTGGAGTTTCATATTTAATTTATGCAGATTTGTGTCAAGAAAGAGAAAGGACACACAAACGCCTGTGCGTAGGCAGAACTTCATTTGTGCTGGCCCTTCTGCAGCGTCTCCGCTTAAGAGCACAGGCCCCTACTGGGCATAGGCCAGACTTCACCTCCTGCTGGTAGCTCCAGGGCCTGTGGGCCTCTCCTGCAAGAGAGAACTTTATTTTTCTTCTGGCACTGGGGATTGAACCTAGGGCCTTCACACTGAGCTACAACCCCTGCCTGTTTTAAAAATTTTTTATTTTGAGACAAGGGTCACCCTTAGTTACTAAATTGCCAGGCTGAACTTTCAAGCCTCCTTACTCAGCCTTCCAGATTGCTGAGATTACAGGCCTGCATCACCAGGCCTGGCAAACAGAGATCATCTTGCTACAACCTTGTATTTAAGCATGTGTGTTTGTCTTTTCCCTTTTTTGTATTCATTTCACCACGTGGCCCCAGCCTCAAGCTACCACAGCCATCTGAGCAGCTCTAGCCACCTGCCAGGCACTGGAGGGGAACCACCCAGGCTGCACTTGAGAGAAACAGTGTGTCCCTTCCTGGAGGGGTGCTCAGGTGTTATTTGATTATAGTTAATAGTTCCATTTTTTAATTTGAAAAGTAAGCTGCCGGTGAAATGTGACCCCACCCTGAAAACAGGATGGCCTTGAGAATAGAGCAGATCATCGTGGGGAGAAAGGAGTTACTGCAGAATGCCTCTTACCACATACTTGCTGAAGGCAACACCGGCTGTTTGTCCTTCTCCTGTTCATTGCCAGCTTCTGGCTCGGACATCATTGTTCACCACGTCCTCAGGAAGCAGACTTCTATCAGGAACAACTACCAGCAATTTGGCATTGCTGCAAAGAGCTAGACTTTGGAGACGGCCTTTAAAGTGGCCATCACCAGAATACACACTTGCTCATTTGATCTGTTTTTTAAACTAGAGACTGGTTTTTGACTGTGTAAGCTATGACAAGCCCCATTTACACTGGCTCTAGTAGAGCCAATTTTTTTAAGATCACTAGTAGAGTCTCTAGAACGAAAGCATCTATCTGTCCTCATCGTGTCTATTTTATCACAGAGTGAGCCCTGGACACAGTGGTTAAGGCCTCAGTGTGAGTCTTAACTCTGCTGTCAATTAGCAGTGTGCTGCTGACCAAGCCTTTAGCCCCGTGGTAAGAGAGACTCTCACAGAGTCAACACCCAGAGCAAGTGAGATGTGTACAGAAAGGACTTTGAAACACTGTACAGTGCTGTGGACGAACAAAAAAAGCAATTTTATTCATTGTGTTCTCTGTTCAAAGAAAAAAGTAAATAAATTCATGTTTATAGAGTCATGATTAGTACCTTAAACGTCCCTGACTTCCTTTGTTAAAAGGCTTCCTTTGTTGGGAGAACATCCTTAATGTGCCTGCTCAGGGAGAGGCCTGGTTTCGGGGGAGGTGATGTCATTTCTATGCTATAGTAAGGCTCTGATGGCTTTTGTTTTGGCGTGTGTCTCATTCTTGTAGGCAACCAGAGCATGGTAACTACTTCTCCCATTCCTTCTTTCTCTGTGAAATGTGAGCCTTATTCATTCCTTGCTGTGGAGGAGGAGCAAGACTATTCAGCGGCCCTCCGCAGGGCTCCTCTCGCCTTGCCCAGCGTCCACAGTCCCTCTGGGGCCCCTCCGTGGCCCCTGCATCTGGGGTCTCCTCGACTGTGGTCCTTGCTTTTCACCTCGCTCATCTCCTTTGTTGGTCTCTCGTCTCAGGTTGGTCTCGGGAGGAGAAACCCGTGAGAATGAAGAGTGAGCTGGAATCTAACCACTTCCACTCCCATTGAGATTTGAAATACTTGAGATTTGAATAGAAGTATTTCCATCACGGTTATGTTAACATTAAAGAGTTTATTTCATTTTATTTTGAGAAATGGGGTCTTACTATGTTGCCTAGGCTGGCCTCTAACTCCGGGGCTCAACTGGTCCTCCAGCTTCTGCCTCCCAAGAAGCCGGGATTACAGGTGTATACCACCACACCTGGCTAAGAATCTTCCCTGAGAAAACATTTTCTGGAACAAAATCTACAAAGCCAGTTTAATTCCATGATGACTTACTTTTTATACAATGCAGTACAATTTTATCTTCATTGGGGTTGTTTCCCACTTAAATTGTACAGTAAAGCTGAGAGTCAGAGACCTTTTTTTTTTTTTTGCCTATTACAAGTATGACCACAGAGTCAGCTAATAGTAAGTTCTCCTGTGGCTGTTAGTTCTATCAAGTCTAGTTCTTTAGGTAAATCATGCAGGTCTAAATGTTTTTATGAAAACTAGATTCTTCTGCCAGCTTTTAGTCAATACTAAACTATATGACATGCAGTTTTAGCTGTTGCCAATTTTAGTGTGAGTTGATTTTTTTTTCTGCCAGTAATAGCCATTGTGAAGCAAACTGGATACTTATACTTATTTATGTATTGACTAATTCACTTTTTTAAAATTGTGATTAATATTAGAAATAGAGATACAGTGGAAGGAAATAGCCTAGAGTTAAAAAGATAGGAAAGCCAAACATCCTTACTCATAAAGGAAATATTAATCGAAACCATAATGAGCTGCCACTTCATACCCACTAGGATAACTACGTTTTTTCAAATCAGAAATAGCAAGTGTTAGTGGGGATGTGGAGAAATTGGGATCCTTATATGTTGCTGGTGGGGATGTAAAATGACACAGCTTCCATGGAAAACAACTTATACCTTTGCAGAAAGTTAAGCACAGGATTACCATAGGGCCCAGGAATTCCACTACTAGGTGCAAACCCTAAAGAACTGAAAACATTCAAACAAAAACTTGTCCCCAAGTGTTCATTAGAATGCTGTTCACCATAGTACATTAATGAACAAAACAGGTAGAAACTACCCAGTGTTTATCAAGTAATGAATGGATAAACAAAATATCATATATATCCATACAATGAAATGTACAGCCATAGAGGGGAATAAATTAGCAGTGTCTTGTTATAGCATGGATAAACCTGAAAACACGCTAAGTGAAAAATCTTAAGATAAAAAGGCACGTATTTTATGAGTTTGTTTATGTGAAGTTTGCACAGTATGTCAGTCTATTGAAACAGAAAGCAGATCAGTGTTTGCCAGAGGCCAGAGAGAGACTAAAGCATGATTGCTTAATATATCAGGAGGAGGAGAGTTCTTTCTGAAGTGATGAAATATTTTGGAACGAGGCAGATATTATCATTGTCTGATATTTTGGATATTCTAAATGCCACTGAAATAGCCAGGTGTGGTGGCATACACCTGTAATCCCAGCACTTGGGAGGCAGAGGCAGGATGACTGCCACAAGTTCAAGGGAAGCCTGGGCTACATAGTGAACTCAAGACCACCCTGAACTACATAGTGAGACCCTGTCTCAAAAAACAAACCAAAGAAGACCACTTGGACAAGTCAATCACCTGATTCTGATTGGCACTATGTTATAGGTGAAGCAGGTGATTCTATGACAAGTACACACCTTTGGGGAAAAGTATGTGAAATGCTGCATGGTGAGACCAGGATTTGGGACTGGGACAGTGGCAAGGCGGCAACTCTGGAAGAGCTAGACAGGAACGTGATGGTTTGATGTGGGCTATGGGGTACCAGGGGCACTGAAGAAGCCACTTAAACCAAAGACAAATCCAACCCAAAGCTTTATAGGGGACATTTGTCCCCTCTGGCTGCCAAGCATCCATCCTTCCTTTGAAGGGCATCCAAATTTCCTGTGGGGAAAATTCTTCTCTCCCACTGCATGCAGTTAATAAATCAAGGTGCCCTGCCCTCTCCCTCTGAACCTGAAGGCATCCATTCTTCTAGACACCCCATTGCTGTGATGGCTGATTCTAGAATGGGGTGAGGGGACTTCCTGTATAAAGAGCACATCCCTGAAGCAACCCCCTGGGTTTTTTTTCCTCTTCTCATGCCTCACTCTCAAGCCTCTCGTCCATTTGGGGGAGTGCTCCAGCCTCCTTTCTATTCACTTCTTAATTTAAAGTCAGGTTTTGTTGTTTTAATCAAAGCATCCTGTCTGATAGAAACTTAAAAGTGACAAGATGTAACTGCTGATGGGCGTTTGGTTACTGGAAGGGACTTCCTGGGATATGAGAGTCAATCTCAGATACCATCTCTGAAACACCTA
The DNA here is from genome assembly GCA_004026905.1 of Hystrix cristata. Taxonomy (NCBI): domain Eukaryota; kingdom Metazoa; phylum Chordata; class Mammalia; order Rodentia; family Hystricidae; genus Hystrix; species Hystrix cristata. The sequence goes on from PVJO010001142.1 coordinate 96,678, forward strand.
CTGTACGCCAAATCATGTGCCAGTTTGTTAGAGAGGTATGAGAGAGCATCAAAGGGGAAAGCAGCTAATTCTGAGTTGACCAGCTAGCTATAAAATAGTTTGATCTCCAACCAAAGGACCCAGGGATCACAAAGAATTGGTTACCCACTGACTTGGGGCAAAGATGAGCATTAGTCAGCTTCATTTTTCCAACTCTTTAAAGGAGCCTAGCAACCATCTGTCCTTGTTCCACCTGCCCAGAGGCTCTGTGTGTGTGTGTGTGTGTGTGTGTGTGTGTGCGCGCGTGCGTGCGTGCGTGCGTGCGTGCAGAGGGAGGTCTAGATTTTCCCTTGCAGTCTTTCCCACTGGGCAGTCGTGTTAGTATAGCTAGATGTTGATTATAAATAGATTCAGAAGATAAAGACAGGCTGGCCTCTGTATTTTTTGGTGTGTGTGATCTAGCTTCTTTCTTAGGAGCATTTATTTATTTGTTTGTTTGTTTGTTTACTTAGGAGGGTGCTGGGGATCCGAACTCAAGGCCTTGTGCTTGTTAGGCATGCGCTCTACCTCTTGAGCTAAATCCCCAACCCCAGGAACAAGCATTTATTAAGCACAGGCCAACATTGGGCAAAACAGTGTGTGGATTAGTGAAGAAATAGAAGGTACTGCTGGTTAGGGGCAAAGCATTCCTAACTGCTTCACTCTTCAGAATAGCTTTAAAAACTACGTATAGAAATATATGCAGATAAGTATAGTCAAACTGATTACTCTGTAAAACATGAAGAAAGCTGTACAGTTTTAGTGTAGAACCTATAGGAGAGATACTCCATGTTCTTAGATGGGACAAGTCAGTATTGTAGAGATGTCAGCTATCCCAAAGCCAATACATGTTTGCTGTGTTTCCAATGAAAAATCCAAAAATGCTGATGGCACTAAACAAGCTAATCTTCTAATTCATCTGGAAAGTAAAATAACCGGCCAAGAATTTTTTGAAAAAGAATAGTGAAACCTGCCTGCAGTATCAACTCAAAATATCCTGTAAAACTGTATTAATTAGAGAAGCGACATATTGGCACATGGATAGACAAATAGATGAATGAATCAGAATAGAAAGTATAGAAACAAATTTAAAGAACTAATTGGGAACTTGGTATACATTAAAAAATGATGGTTGGAGGATTGGGGATTTAGCTCAGTGGTAGAGCGCTTCCCTTGCAAGCACAAAGCCCTGGGTTCAATCCCCAGCACCACTGCCCCCCAAAATGATAGTTGGAATCAGTAGGGAGTAGAAGGACCATTGATTGTATATGGACAATTAGTTCTTCTGTTAGAAAATAATGAATTAGATCTTTCCTTTACACAAATAAGTAGATTCAAGGGTAATACTTTTTTTTTCAGTACCCAGGGTTTTCTCACTGAGTTGTATTCCCAGCCCTTTTTATTTTGAGATAGGGTCTCACTAAGTTGCCCAAGCTGGGCTTGGACTTGGTGATTCTCCTGCCTCAGTCTCCCAGAATACTGGGGTTACAAGCACGTGCCACTAAGCCAATCTACAAACTGTAAGAGTAAGAGAAGGACCCGTTGGGGGATATATTTGTAATTGGTATCAGAGTAGCTCTATCTATCTATTTATTTATTTATTTATTTGGTGCTGGGGTTCAAACTCAGGGCCTTGTGCTTGCAAGGCAAGCATTCTAACCACTGAGCTAAATCCCCAGCCCCTGGGTAGCTCTTTTTAAAGCAACATGCAAAACACAAAGGTTGGAATTCTAAAACTACCACATTTCTCAACCAAGAATAATAATGATGTAAGGTAAAAAATAAAGTTAAAACATACAGTAGACTTGGAGAAGACCTTTGCGACATATAATAACTAATGACCTAATGGGGCAATAAAAATAATTACATATTAACAGGAAAAATATTAAAATACAACAAAAATAAATATTTCACAGAAGAGAAATACAAGTGACTAGTAAATATATGAATCAAGGAAATGCAGATTTAAACAAGAAAGTTTTTTTTAAAACCGTAGATTGGATCGATCAGCCTTAAGAAACACGAGTTGAAATGAGATGTCCATTTTTACCCATTAAAGTGGCCAGAATGTAAAAGATTGGTAATGCCAATTGTTGATAAGGGTGAAGAAGACAGATACCTTCATGCTTTGTTGGTGGGAATGTAAACCAACCCATCTCTTGGGGTGAGGCAGCTTGGCAGTATCTAAAATTTAAAATGCACACAGCTCTCAGCTCCATTTCTCCCTCTCCAGGTTCCCTCTGGGCGGGCCCTCACACTGGGAGGTCAGGCTTCCTAGAGGGAAAAGCAAAAGCTGCCAGGTATCTTAAGGGCCAGGCCCGGATCCACTCCACGGTCCTTCTATGGCAGTATGTCTGCCCAGCAGCCTCCGCCAGCCTAGATTCACAGGCAGGGAATCTGGCTCCGGACAGGAAGCTAAGTGGGATTGGAAGCAGCTACATTTTCAGACAAACTACCATATAGGTAGTTCTGTAAAGTATATTCTCCCATGTACCATTTTAGCAGCATCTCTTTAGTGGTGATATGTTCAAGTAAATTCAGAATATTTTATCACTTGGATCCATGTTTCCTCTTGACCTGGGTAATGTGATGAGGCAATTATTCTGGTTGGTTTTTTTTTTTTTTTAATTGTGGTCCTTGGATAAGTTTGATACACACAGAAACATACAGTAAAACCTCGCTGTAGTAACTACATTCCCAAAACTTAGTTTTATTAATCCTACTGTTGGATTATTGTGAAGTTAATTAAAAATGATGTTTTATCAGTAGGTGGTATTGTCATAAAATTAAAGACTACGAGACTTCTGCTGTGCACAATTGACCTTACACTGAACAGAGAAAGTCCCAAGGGATTCCAAGACATCTGCTTACACACATACATACGCACATGCATGCATGCGCGCGCGCGCACACACACACACACACACACACACACACCCTTTGAAAATTTTATTCCACCCTGTCTGAGAAGGGGGTTAAGACTGGGAAGATGACAGTACCCAAATGCCAATCATGTGATAGCCAAATTCACATTATCATGTGACATATTATTTTTAAATATATTTTTAAAACCAATTTCCCTCTTTAGATTTACTGTTGTTTATTTCTGCAAGTTCTCCCTCTATGCATATGTATCAAGTGCCCTGGGGACAGACCCAAAGGTGAAGGAGTGTGGGACAGGTGTGCTTGGAAAGAGCTTCCAGTGTCCCAGGTGTCCAAGCCACCTGGGTGCTAGGACAGAGCTGTGCAGAGAAGCTGATTGGAAGGGGGTCCTGAGAGACCAGTACTTTCAGGCCAGAAGGACACCTGGGTGTGACAGAGCATCCCAGACAGGATATGTGAATGGTGGCACCTCAGCGTGAAGTGTGCCCATTTAGGGTAGAATTGGGCCAGCAGGTTTGGTTTATTACAGCTAATACAGAAGTTAAGTGAGCAGTGGAGTCTGGCCAGCCTCCCAGGCCAAGCGAGGACTCAAGCAGGGGAGGGCTGTGACCAGCTTTGTGTGTTGAGATTATCTCTCCGTTGGCAGGGTGGATGAGGGAGCAGGTGGCTAGAATGCTACTGGGAGTGTTGTTGCCAAGATTTAGAGGAGGTGACATGACCTTGAACCACGAGTATGGCATCAGGATGAACACATATGTCATCATTATGTGCAAGGTATTTCCTAAGATTATAGTGTATTCTAAATAAGATCAGAAGATAGACTTAGAAGTTTACCCATTCTTCTGACATTTTTAACCTCAGCGTAATTCTAATTTTAATTTATAAGTGTCTTAGTCACTTCCTTCATTGCTGTGACACCCACAACTTAAAGGGGAAGTTTATTTTGGGTTATATTTCAGTCCATAGTCAAAAGGCTCCAAGCAGGGATAGCATGCCAGAAGAGAGCTGCTCACAGCCAGGCAGACAGGAAGCAGGGAGAGTAAAGGGACGAGCCAGGTAGAGAGATACAACCTTCCTTGTCGTGAGCACAGTGACCCACTCCTTCCGACCAGACCCAGTCTCCAGAAAGCAAATCAGCTATAAGCCCTCAATCACCTTCTGAAGGTCTCACCTCTGAGCACACGAGGCTTTGGGAGTCATCTAGATCTAAACTATAACATTCTCCCCTTGACCCATAGTCTCACACCCATCTCTTTATGTGAAATCCCTTTAGTCCATCTCTAAGCGTTGCCAGAGTCTTAACAGTTTTGGCATTGCTGAAGAGTTCAAGTCCAAAGTCTCCTCTGAGATATAAGGCAAACTCTCAGCTGTGAGCCCCTGCGAAAATAAAAAAAGAATGTTAAACACTGCTGACACACAAAGGCACAGGGTAAACATTCCCATTCCACAAGGAAAGGATAAGGGAAGAGAAACCAATGGGACCGAAGCAAGACCAAAACCCAGCAGGGAAGACATTAACTCTTGTAGTTACAAGTCCAGCACCTAGGTAAGCTGCAGTAAGATGTGGACTCCAAAGGACTTGGGTGGCCCTTTCCCTATGACATTGCCAGTGGGTGCAGCTCGCATGGCTTCTCTCTTGAGCTAGCTTTGTTCACTTCTTGCAGCTTTCCACAGGCGTTCTGTGTTCCGGCTTCTCCTGCTCCTGGAGTCTCCACTGCACTTTTGGCTTCACTATCACACCTTCACACGCTGCCTTCTCTTGATCACATTGCCTGGCTTCCCAGGCCTTATTCTGAAATCTGGGTGGAAGCCTCTCTGACCTCACAGCTCTTGCATTCTGCATACCTGTAAAACCAGGACCACACAGATGACACTAAGGTTTGTCACCAGCTCAAGTAGTAGCCATGCTCCCTTAAATTGTAGCTGCACAGCCTCTCAGTGCCTGAATGGATAAGCACTGTGAACAGAATCCCAGGGAACTAATTCTCTAGATGGCCCCACGGTACCCTGGGACTCTCTTTTCAAAGCAAAGTCTTACACCCTTGTACCCTTAAACCTAGGAAAGGAGAGGGTCTAGCTGATTCCTGACGTGCCCTCAAGACATTTTTCCTGTTGTCTTGATCCAAAGTACTTGGCTTCTTATTAATGGTAATCTTTTCAGCAACTGAGCTCTCTTCTACTCCATCTTTGTGGGTACTTTCTTTCTGGAAAAACTGAAAACTTTTGAAATGGGCTTTTTGCTCCTGTTTCTCACAGTGAGTCTCATGAAAATAGCAAACACTAACTCTTCTATAGATGGAAAGAACATTGGACTCCCTTGAAATTTTCTCTGCCAGATTAATTAGTCTACTGCCCTAAATATCAGTCTCCTACAAAGTCTCAGGACATAAGCAAAATGTAGATAAATTTTCTGCCAGAGCATTACACACATGGCCTGGAGTCCAGCTGCCTGTTGAGTCCTTGTTCCCATCTGAAACCTCCTAAGCTTGGCTTTTTCCATCTACATTTTTATCAGCATTCTGGTCTTCTTAGCAACACCCAGAATCTCCCATTAAGCTCTGTTTACATCATTCTAGGACTTGTTTACCTGACATCTCCACACCTTCCCACAAGTCAGTTTTGAAGGCTTCTGAACCACATGACCAGTCAGCATCTCAGCAGTGACCCCACTTCTCTGTACCAAAATCTGTCTTAGTTACTTCCCTCATTTCTGGGACAAAATACCCAACTTCTACAATTTAAAGGAAGAGGGGTTTATTTTGGCTCAGGTTTCAATCCATAGTCAGCTGACTCCGAGGCAGGATGGCATGATAGAAGGGCATGGTAGAGGAGAGCTGCTCACAGGATGGTGGGCAGGAAGCAGAGTGAGTAACGGGAGGAGCCAGAAAGGGAGATCTAAACTTCCTGGTCATGCCCACAGTGACCCACCACTTCTAACCATACCTCACCTTCTAAAAGCAAATCAGCTATATTGCCCCCATAATCCAATCACCTTCCAAAGGTCCCACCTCTGGCACATGAGGCTTTAGGAGACATCTATATCTAAACCATAATAATAAACAAAAAAAATTTTTTATTTTCCTTTAAGCATAACCAAGAGTTTGGTTCCTTGAGTCATTCCTCTCCCCATATGCACAGTTTAGGTCCAGTTTAGGTCTGGGACCTTTTATAAGTTACATAGCTAAATCCTGTACAGTATTCAGTTGTCCCATTGACGTGGTTTTTATAAGGTTGTTTTTTGTTACTGTCATAACTCACTCAGCTCTTATAAATGCCTCCATCTGCTTTCAGATGCCACAGCTTCTGCACTGGTATTTGCAGCTGTGGTGTTACATGTCCTTTTGGTTTTAAAATACTCTTCTGTCTCCTGCCCACCCCCAGGAGGAAGCTTGTCTGGGAACCAGCTTAGGTGATAGATTCACTTCTCTTCGCTCTGGGTAGATTTCATTAATTACATCCACAAAAAGTAAATCGGTAAAGGGCCTCTGGGATCATCTGGCTTTGAGAGAAATGATAAGCATGGGTTGGCAAATAGGTGAAAGTAAATTATTAATAAAACGCCACTGTGACACAGTACAGAGATGAAAGATTGATGTCATCACCATGCTATATTATATTACTCTACTCTATAGAGAGCACACATCCGGGCCAACCATCAAGCTTGGGCGAAAAGCCATGGGCCAGAAACCAATAGCAGTTTTGGTAAATGGGATCACCTTCTACTGTGGTTGTGAACCATGGTCACTTAATTGTAACCTGAAATACCTTCTTTTCCTAGTAATTAACTACTTTGTGTTTTTTCCATTTCTTACCCAGGCTGGACGTCACTTGTATTTTCACAAAGGACGGTTGTAGGGGAGGCATTGTCCTCACGTAGGCAAACAAGCCTTTATCCTTCTTGAATACAACCAATATTTTCACCGCTCTGCCTTTCTGGCACATTCTCTGAGGCACACAGTGGTGCTCCCAGGCACAGACTCAAGTTACTTACAGGCTCTTAGCAAGGTTGCAGCCACTCCCGGTGTCCCCTAGAGAGAGCATCAGGTTCCAGTAGGAGCATACAGTTGGGGGCCATCTTGTCAAGGGTAGAGAAGGAAGTGAACAGGAGTGAGTGCAGGTGCTGCTGTGCTAGCTATTTTATACGCATTCGCTCATTTGATAATAATGAGGCTAACCTTGTCAGGTTAAAATATTTTCAAAATGTATCACTTGCCTTCTTTTTATTCTTATAGAAATAATCCATGTGGAACTACTTAACACCTTAAATTTAAAATCTCTATGTGGGGCTGAGGATTTAGCTCAGTGGTTAAAGTGCTTGCCTTCCAAGCACAAGGACCCGAGTTCGATCCCCGGCACCAAAAAAAAAAAAAAAAAAATACAGGAAAATCTCTATGTGAGTATGCCCAGGTTGATTTCTGAAGCCAGTCTGATGCAGGCAGGGTGTTGGAAAGGGGATGATGAATCATGGCATGAATGGAAGGTAATAAAAAACCTTATGCTCATGCTTAGTGTACAGAATGCATTAGGAAAAAAATAGGTTGAAAGCTTTGTTCAGGAACTGGAGAAAACTGACCTCCCCCTCCTTCTTTCTCAGATACATTCCACCGTTGATCTGGGGGAAAAGTGGACACATCCAGACAGCCTTGTACGGGAAGATGGGAAGGGTGAGGTCGCCACACCCTCACGGGCACCGGAAGTTCATCACCATGTCCGATGGAGCCACATCTACGTTCGACCTCTTTGAGCCCTCAGCTGAGCACTGTGTTGGAGGTGAGTTAGTTTAGGCCACAGGAATCCATCCCACAGAGAAGGAGCACTAGCCAGTGGGAAACCGGGAGCAAATGCTCATGCTACCTGCTGTCCCACTGGCCGGAGTCTGCTGAGAGTCCTCGCTCAGGAGCAACGTGCAAGGATGGGCTCCAACATGTGCTCTCCAGTCCCGAGGAAAGATCTCCAGAAAGCCTTGTAGAGTAGTTTTCGAATCCTCTTGTGAAGTACTCGAGTGTATTTGTACTGGGTGGCGGTGAGCTCAGCGCCCTGGGCACCCAGGACCAGGCCCCTGAGTCATGTCAGCACCTGAGGCCCGACTGTCCTAAATGCTTTATATCTGCTGTTGTCCCTCGGAACCCTGTGAGGTCGGCGCCTTACCAGCCCCACTTTAATGATGAGGAGACTGAGACTTGGACAAGCAGTGTAGCCTGGCTTTGTTGAGTAACAGTGCATAACGGCTCTCAGATGCCCTATGTGTGGGTTTCTTGGACAATGAGACACAGTAAGGTCATATTTATTGTTGATGAGAAACAACTCCAACTTCCATCGCCGTTGAAATTTGGCGTCGTTCTATCTGATCTGTATTGTGAACACTCCTTTGTAATGAGGATTTTTGAGGAAGAGGAGTGAGGTGCCGGCGTCCTTTTGCGAGCTGTTCCTGCCAGAAGAGAACATATCCAGAAGCACTTTTTTTTTTTTACAAGCGTGTAGTAATTATTTGTGGGTAAATTCCATTAAATGTATTGTAACCCTCAGTGTTTAAAGTCACTGGAGCTGATGAGTAGCTGCTGACGAAAGTCTGTGTCCCTCTGTCTGGAAGGCGCATCTCCAGACCTTCACATGGCTGCCAACTCCTTGGCGTTCGGCTCAGACGTCACCTGCTCAAAGAGAGCCCTAACTCCCTAACAGGGTTTTGACTCATCGTACCCCCGCTTCAATTCCTCCTGGTCCCTGCCACTCTGTAAAGTCACACGTGCAGCTATGTGCCCTCTCCCTGCTGGAACACAGAGTCCAGGACGTGGGCTCCCAGAGCACACTCACAGAGGGTGCGAGGGCAGGACAGGATTGGAGCTCACTTTCTGCTTATAAATCTCAAGCTGCTATTCAGTATTTATTTCTCCACCACACCCAGTCCAGTGTCCCTTTTCTCTAGTATATGATGCTTTTAATTCTTCTACCATGACAGCATAAAATTTAGCCTCACCAGTCTGCTCTTCTTATACCAGGACCAAAGAGGGAGTGGAAAGGGCAAAACTTTGATTTTTAGGTGTATTTGTCTATGTCTCCTGTCGCCCCTGTCCCCAGAAAGGATTTGATTCTGAGGAAGGCAATATCTATCCCCCTAAAATGACTTTTTTCAGACTACAAAAGCAATGTCCTCATTTTAGAAGATTTAGATAATACAGAAACATTTTAAGTAGGAAGTAATCATCTATAATCCCACCACCCAACATACCATTATTAATATCTTGTTCCTTTTCCTTCCAATTCTGTGCATTATTTTTCCAAAATTTGAATTACTACATATTATATTATAAATACTTTTACATGTCATTAAAAGCCCAAATATCTTCAAAAACATAATTTTAGTGACTGCTTAATAGTGTATGATGTGGTGACACCATAATTTAAAATCCTTCTATTGTTGGGCATTTAGCATGTTTATAATATTTTGTCACTAGAAATAATTCTATGCTGAGTACCCTTAAATATAAAATTTTAGGCAATATTCTAAGAATCTGAATTACAAGGTCAATGTTTATAAAATATTTAAGGCTCTTTATGCATCTTGTAGATTAAGTCACATTTCCCTATTAAACATTAAGAATTTTTCTATTGTTTTTATCTTAATTTAAAGGAAAATTGTGATCAGATTTCGTAAAATAGTTTTTTTCACAATGTGTTCATATCTTTAGATAGATAATTCATGCTAATGATAGAAAATTCAGAAGGCACCAGAGACGTGCGGTAAAGGGGCCTCCCTCCAGCTCCCTCCTCTCACAGCCTCCCCAGTGCTGTCCGCCACTGAGCGGCTTGTGCAGGACTCTACAACTGGTGGGTGCATTTATAAGCATACCTGTCTTTTTTTCTCTACATAAATGGCAGCATATTATAACTTTTTCCGCACCTACCATTTTTACTTATTACATACAGTAGAGCTTTCCATATGGGATTATGTAAAGATCTCATTATTTTTAAAGGCTACATCATATTTTGTGACTTGGAGCTGCAGTGATTTATCCAGCCTGACTCATTTCTGGATGCTTAGACTGTGTTTAACCTTTTGCCATCACAAACCTTCTACATATAGTGTTTGGCATATATACAGATAAATCTATAGAACGATTACCTGAAAATAAAATTACTGAGTCAAAGGGGCCTGAGCGGGCACTACTTTTTAGTGTTCCACTCATTCATTTGTTCATATAGAACCTCACGCAGGAGTGATGTGCAGACACTTGTATAGCAATTTCGTATCTGTTGAATCTAATGATAAAAATTGAGGTTTTTGTATTTTTATTTTATTTTTCTAGCAATTAATGTCTAGTGTATTTTCAAAAGGGTAAGTCCGTGGTGGATTGAAGTTTTAAAAATCACTCCTTCGCCATAAGTAGTTAGCGAAGCACTAAAATAGACAACTCCAGCTAAAAGGGAAAGACGTCTTTTCCAGAGAATTGCATAAAAAGATGTACATGAAATTCCCTTCTCCTGGCATCTGCGCCAGCGCAGTGTATTTCTGTTTTTTCATCGTATCATAGTAGTCAGCTACATGAGGATCTCTTTCTCTGCCCTGCAGATGATGTCACCATGGTCATCTGCCCAGGAATTGCCAACCACAGTGAGAAGCAGTACATCCGCACCTTTGTTGACTATGCACAGAAAAACGGCTATCGGTGTGCTGTGCTGAACCACCTGGGCGCCCTGCCCAACATTGAGCTGACCTCACCACGCATGTTCACCTACGGTAAATGCAGGGCACAGCCATGTGGAGGCCCCCCTTTATCTCCCTCACGTTAATGTCTTGCTACCTCTGTTTCTGCTTTGTTTTTTTAAGCTTAGCATTTATGCCTCTCTGCAAGAGATGGGGGGGCACACATTTCATACCAGTCCTGGGCATCTGTGTACCAGCAACTCTAGGGCGGGCACCACAACCACCCCTGCTGAGAGACGCAGCTGCTGCAGCTCGTAGGGAAGGTCTTGCCCGAGGTCCCCTGGCTGGGAAGTGCCAGAGCAGGCTGGGAGCCAGATGGACCAGGAAGCAGAACGTAGGCCCCCAGCACTACGCCGTCCTGGTACTCGCTCCTCAGGACTCTTGTGACTGGCAGGCGAGGGTTCGGGTTCCTTGAGGAAGAGCTGGCTCTCGTGGTTAGGCAAATGCTTCTTAACATTAGTCCTCTGTCAGCTAAGACTGGCTGCCGGACTGTTCATCCTTGATTCTTACTGAGCGCTCCCTTCAGATTGTGTATCCACACATAAAGAATAAACACATAGAATTATGCATCTGCGCACAAACGCTTGGGATGTTTATGACCAAATAAATTATGTTTGAATGGGAAACAACCAAAAATTGTATCTACAACCTTACCGTAATTATAATTTTCTATTTCTTCATCTTCTCATTCTGTTTTTATGTGTATATAGTTTTTCTTTAGTTATAATCATAGTGTGTGTGTGTGTGTGTGTGTGTGTGTGTGTGTGTGTGTAGTGACTCATTTAAGCAACCTTATGGTCACCCACATAAAGATACATTGTCATTATATTTGATCATATCGAGAGCCACATTGCTGTAATTACTGTTATAGCTTATTTAACCATTCCTCTTTGTAGGGCATGTAGATAAATAATGATGTTGTAAATATCATGCACATAAGAATTTTTTTCTTCTCTTTAATGACTTCTTTGGAGTAAATTCCCTGGGGTGACTTTAATTTTCATGTGTTTGTACACGTTGTCAGATGGTCTCCTGGCAAGGTCACTCCGGTTGACATTGTCACTGGTGGCACGTCAGGGCCCATCTCCCACAGGATGGGTGCAGGAAGGTCTCCAGTGAGGAAGTGTGAACACACATAGCTGCTTTGTGCCAGGCACAGGGCTGGGTGCTCAGAGGTCATTCCCTCCTCCCTGCTCACTCCCACACCTGCGGACTTCCATTTACACTAGCTCTGTTCACGGTTTGGTGAGTGGTTCAAAGTTAGAGGTGAATGTCCAGCTTACAGATGACACGGATACGTATGTGGGAGAAAGAACTGGATCCAAAGGGCAGAAATAGGCAACACTGAACACAAACGAAAACAATGGGACATAATTATAAGGTCTTGTGGGTGGGTATAAAGCTCTGTCTATAGAAGCAGAGGAGGGGGAGGCACAGCCTGGCTGTAGGGGGAGGCACAGCCTGGCTGTGGAGCCAGGCAGAGGCGTGGGGCACTATCTAGTAGCTAGCATGCCAACAGCACAGATGAGAAATGCCAGCGAGGGCACTAACGTGTGCCAGCCCAGTGCCGATGTCTCCAAGACATGACCCCCCTCACCCTCACAGCAGCCAGGAGACAGTCACTTCTGATGACTGCTCAGGCCGAGATAGTGTTTGGGCAAGGCCATCGCACCAGTTAGGTAGGAGAGCTCAGATGGGGGCCTGACTGGCTGGCCTGCCTCCAGAACCCCCTCAGAGCTGGTAGCAGAGCTGTGCCCGAGGGGCCCAGGCCCCATGGCCCCCCAGCGCTGTGTGTGGTAGAGCAGGAGGTCAGATGGAAAGCAGTAGCAAGTCTGGGGGTCTGGAAGTAGAAGGAGCAAGGAACTAGGGCTCTGTCCAGGGTGCGTTTTTGGAGAGGACACCAGGCAAGAGACCGACTGTACCAGAGCCCAGCCCTGCCTGCAAATGGCTGTGTGACCTGGACTGGTTTGCTCATGTTCCCAGTCATTCAGCTACAGTAATGGGCACTACAGTGACATGTGTGTTACTAAGGTCTTGGCAGGCTATTGAGGCAGAGTATTAGGTTTGTTCTTATTAAAATACTCGGAGGCTGTTCATGCTGGTGAGGAATTAAAAATGCTTTGTGCGACTCAGATAAGTGAGTTCTGCAGGGGGAAACAGGCCTATCAATAAACAGTTCTGGTGCAGTGCGACAAGTTCAGAAAGAGAGGATCGCAGCACAGGGACAGGCTGAGTCCAGGTGAGGGGTCACGCTAGGTCCCCACTGGCGAACTCCTGAAGAGACGGGCTCAGAAGGAGTTGCAGCTCCTGGAGAGACAGGGGAGCAGGCTCTGGGGAGGTCAAGCTGAGCAGAGAGGCAGCATGCTCCGTGCCCATCAAGAGTATGCACAGGGTAATCCAGGCATGGCAGGGCCTGCCTGTAATCCCAGTACTCTGGGCAGCTGAGGTGGGAGGATGGCAAGTTCAAGCCCAGCCTAGGCAACTTAGTGACTTAGCAAGACCCTGTCTCAAAATAAAAATTTTTTAAAAAATTTAAAGTACGTGCTGGGGATTTGGCTCAGTGGTTAGAGTGCTTGCCTTGCAAGCACAAGGCCCCAAGTTCAAGCCCCAGCACCAAAACAAAGAAACAAAAAGAATGAGCAAAGAAAACATGGCTACTTTAGGGGCTGGGGATTTAGCTCAGTGATTAGAGTGCTTGCCTTGTAAGCACAAGGGCCTGAGTTCAATCCCCGGCACCACCCAAAAAAAAAAAAAGAAAAAAAAAAATTTAAAGTACTAGAGATATAGCTCATTGCAAAGGTTCAATCCCCAATATCACCAAAGTAAATAACAACAATAATAGCATGGCAAGCATGGGGTATTTGAACCAAGGTGTTAAATTTGAGCACAAAAACCCACCGGGAGGAAGTAGATCCATCTAGGAAGAGCGTCAGCCCCCAATTTATTTATTTATTTATTTATTTATTTATTTTAGCCCCCATTTTTTTTTTAAATGGCCTAAGAATTTTATTTTTTTTAATTTTAATGGTACATTTTAGATGTACATAGTGATAATATTCATCATAGGAAATTTGTACCTGTACATGATTTATCTTGCTGCTTCTTTTTTCCCCATTCTCCTCCCTCCCTTCACTCCCTCCTCCCTCCTTATTTATAAAAGCTTTGTTTCCATTTCTTTCCTTCTATTCCTTATTTCTCTTGTCCTTCTGGCCCCCAATTTTGAAAAGTAATTTCTCTATCTCCTGTATTTGTTTTTGTTGTTATATTTTTGTTTCCTTGGAATTTCAGAAGTTAATTCCTATAGTTTAGTATAGTGTAGGAGTTTTCCGGAAGGACAGGTGACCTAGAAGAGGGGGATGATTTTTCTAGCCATGCTATTTAGCTTTTTATGTCCTGGTGCATCTTTTAATTGTTGAAGTGCATCTTTTAACATTTAGGGAATAAGATCAGCCAGATGTGACCCTGAAGAGGTATAAAATGCAGAATTCAGATACTTTAATGAAATCTAAAATATAAAACATCTATGGTAGCACAGAAGACACTAAAGAGAAAGCACTAGTGTTTCCTCAGGTGCTATTGATGTACATTGTGTTGGCTTAAAATGATCTGTTTTAATAAATAGTTCCCCAGACAGGTGAGAAGGAGCACTCCCTTAACAAAGGTGGCCTCGTGCATTACAGCAAAGCCCAGGTTTGTACCCTTTGACTGGTAAACTGAGGCAACTCAATAGGTTACATCCTGGAATGGAAAAACTTTCATCACAGTTAGTCATATATTAAATTCACTAGCATGTTAGCTGTGTATTATGGACTTTTTATACTTCAGCATTAATGTACCTTTTTTTTTTTTAGTACTGGGGTTTGAATCCAGGGCCTTTACAATGAACTAAATCCCCAGCCCCTTTTTTATTTTTTACTTTGAGACAGGGTTTGCTAAATTGCTCAATTGCTTAGTCTGTTTTTGAACTTGGGATACCCCTGCCTTGGCCTCCCAGAGTGCTGGGATGCAGACACACACCACCACATCTGGCGCATTGTTAAGTTTTTATTATTGCTGCTGTGTGATAGGGTGCAATATCTGATAGTACTAACCCTGACTCATTGCTTCTTCACGGTGTGCTCTTACCTCCCTGCCTTTTTCTTACAGTTAAATTGTAGGATTGTTCAGTCAAATTCTGCCTTGAGTTTCTATATCAGAAAAGACAGAGTAGATTATGTTGTAGAAACATCCTAAAACCCAGTAGTTTAGAAACAGATTTTTTTTTTCCACCTCCCTCTCCACATCCATCCTGGCATAGCTCGGCGTTCGGGGCCTCCATCATTACCTCCCCACACGAGGGCCCGGCCGCCAGGAGCAGCCACCAGCTGGGGGCATTGCCAGCCTTTCCAAGTGTGGAAAGAGCCTGGCCCGGGAAGCTTCTGCCCAGAAATGATAGCAGTCACTCCTGGTCACAATTCGTTAGCAGAAGTACACAGCATACTTTCAGTGGGGCAGAGATCCCAGGAAGGGAAAGTAGGTATTGGCAAACTCTAGGACAGTTAATCGTAATTTTTAAGGAAAGACTTTAATTTATAAATTAACTTGGAAGAGTTTCTTTTTATAGTACTTACTTTTCTCTTCCGGGAACATGGAATTTTCTTTCAACTCTCCTTGTGTAGGTTGGTGGGTCCACACAGATCTGGCGGTGCTCAGGGCCCAGCTCTTGGAGAACCTATGGTACAACCAGGGTTTTCAAAGCCAACACACAGGGCTTATCCTGTGTTTCCTCATTAGTTTGTTTGGATTTTGTTTTTACTTTTTATTATACAAATTTTCAAAATATGTAGAAAGTAGGGAGAATAGAATGAACCAGAATTAATCCCAACATCACCCTGCTTCAGTAATTATTCAACTTATGACCAATCTTGTTTCTTCTGTAAACCGCCCTCTCCTGTGTCCCCTCCCAAAGATTATTTTGAAGCGAGTCCCAAGTGGCCTGTCATCTCGTCTGTGACTGTTTCCGTGTATACGCTGTGATACACAGACTCTTTGTGAACTGTTTTAATTTGTTTGGGACAAAACAAAATGCCACAGTCTGGGTGGCTTATACAGCAGAAATTTATTTTCTCATGTTTATGGAGAGAAAGCCCATTTATGGAGTTAAGAGTCTGAGATCAAGATGTTGGCCAGTTTGTTTTCTTCTCAGACCTCTCCTCTTAGATTGTAGGCAGCCACTATGTTACAGTTTGTTTAGAGTGTGGTCCTGTCCCTGTGTGCCTGTCTGTGTCCTAGCCTCTCCTTAAAGGAAATCAATTACATTGGGTTGGAGCCCACCCTGACCACCCTGTTTTAACTTAATTACATCTTTAAAAGCCCTGTCTCCGAGTACAGTGACAGTCTGAGGTACTGGGGTTTGGATTTCAACATGTGAATCTTGGGGGACAACATTCAGCCCATAACGTAAATATAAACAACAATATCATCACAATTAAGATAGTACTTCTCTTGGGGCTCAGGATGTAGCTTAGTGGTAGAGTGCTTGCCTAGCAAGCAGAAGGCCCTGAGTTCGATCCCCAGCACAAAAAAAAAGATAGTACTTCTAAGTAGCAGTTAGGTTCCCATGTCATATTTCCTTTTTAATTATAGTTTGTTCAGTCCAGGATCTAAATCAGGTCCAAATACTGCAGTTGGCTGATAGGTTCCTTAGGCCTCTTTAAAATCTCCTTCCCTCATTTTTATCAGGCCCCCCACCAAAGCCAGCCTCTTCCATGTAGGGTGACTGGATGTGTCTTGGTGGGACACTCTGGATCCCCAAGACATGCCAGAGCCCACAAATCAGGCTGCCTGGTCCCACCCTGAGCCCTGGCCCTGGCAGACACCAAACTCCAGAGAGACTCCAGGGCCTGCCAATCTCAGGTCTGCCGAAGTTCTGTTTGGTCGGCCCTCTGTGGCCTTGTCCTTGGCTTGTCCTTGTTATTTGGGTCTCAATGGAGATGTCACTTTCTTAGAGAGCCCTTCTGTCACTCCCTTTCCCATGGAATGTGGCCTTACTCCACCCCCCAGTCATTCCCTCTGCAATCGCCCCCTTGACATTCTATTTTCATAGTTCGTGAGATTATAATATTTGTTTACATCTCCTGCCTGTCTCTCCATCCCCGTTCACTTCATGAGAGTAGGTGGTCTTCCTGCTCCCTCCTGCGGCTCCCCAGTGCCCAAAATCCTGCCCAGCCCAGAGAAAGATCTCTCCGTCAGAGACTAGCGAACGCTACCCGAACGAGGCCCAGGTGACAGATACAAAAGGGCAATGTGTGCATGTGAGGTGACACTTCACAAGCCAGCGTATCTCAAGCAGATATGACTGAGTCAAGTTGCATGAGTCTTCCCTGTGCAAAAATAGTGGTCATGACCAGAAGAGGAGACAGGGCCTTGCCGTCAAGCCTGCACTCCTCTTTTCCTGTTAGGCACCCACCTCCTCCGATCTCTCCTTCTGAGAAAATTATGAAAGCTCTTTTCCCACTTACCAAACGAACTCTGTTCCAAACCACATAAGCACTAATGCCTTCTTTCTGACCGCCTTTGTGATATGATTAGAAATGGGTGAGAAGAGATCTTTCTTACATAGAAGAGTCGCCTTGGTGGATAGTGACGCATTCTTAGAACCCCAGTGCTGTCCCAAAAAAATAATTCATTAAGAAAGGCCCTTCAGGACAGTCACAAGTGTCATGCATGTGTCACTTGACTTGACCCTTACTCCCTGAGGGTTGGAATCAGTGTCCCCACTTCAGAGGCTTAGGGACATGCAGCACCTTGCTTTGAGTCGCGTGGCTATTAAGCAGCAGAGCCAGCATTCAAACTGTGTGACCCTTACCCCAACTCACAGCCACCTTGGTTTTAAAGTGTTCGTTTCCCATTCAGCATACTGTTCATTAGACTATAGAGGAGCAGAAGGATATTTGAGCATGTAGAAAGATTTTCCCTACTTTGGTGGTAGTAGGCATTATTGTTTTTATTGATAGCTGTCACTTTTGTGGCATTCGCCATGTGCCAGGCACTCTCCTGAGTACTTCAGATAACATATTAAATCAGTCATCCCCTTTCTACTACAAACGAAGAAACTTGTTCATCGCCTGCCTTTGGTACATCACTTAGAGAGAGCTGCTCAAGAAAGGCCTGCGCAACACGAAACAAGAGCCTGTGCTTTGGGGGCCTGTGGATGGGGGCTGAGTCTCTGGGGGACAGAGATGAGGAGGGCTGCTGGGAAAATTGGCAGGCAGATAAAAGCGGATGGCATAGAGCCCAGCAAGTACCAGAAGGTGACAGTGATTACCGTCTTTATCAGTCCTTCACTCTAACTTCGTGTTTTCCATGAGCCAACTCGGAAAAGAGGCAAAGGTTTACTTGAATAGTTAAATGACCTTGCCCCCACATCGGCTTCACAGTTGACCTCATGTGAACTGCTGACCTTCTGCCGGGACCAGTTGGAGACACTGTTTTTGTTAAGCAGAAAATTCTTTGGGTTTTGTTTTTGTTTTTTAGTGTGGCCAGGGTTATGGCTCTGTCGGTGGGTGAGCAGGCCCTGTAGTTATTTTGAAGGAAGCAATGCTTGTTTTCCAGCTGCGTGACCTTCGAGCTGAGCCTCCCAGCCATATCTAGCGCACAGCTACTGCCAGCCTGTTCAGCATCAACCCCCTCTTTTTGTCTTGTTTTGTTTTGTGGTGCCCAGGATTGAACCCAGAGCCTCATTCATACTGAGCAAGTGCTCTACCACTGAGCTACATTCCTAACCCTTGTGTTAACTCTTTAAGATTAGCCCTGGCAAGGTTCTGGCCAAGGCGAAAATGTCTGTTAGGCTGACTAGTAGCACCCATGAGGGTGCAGTTTACCAAACTGTCTTTTAAATTTCTTATTGAAAGAGGCTACTATGCTGGATCAAGCCAGGTGTCCATCCCTATCATGTGAGTGAGGTCAATCAATAACACTTGGAAAAGAAGGACGATGGAGAAGTCCTGAAGATGTTTTTGAAGTGTATTTATTATAAAGAACCTAATCTTTAGTTGGAATGCTGCAGCAGTAGACATGTTGGCTTACTCTTTATGACTTAATTGATTTTCTAACTCAGCCAATGTTGGGAATGTGAGTACTTTTGTCAGTGATACTGTAGGGGGCCAGTAAATTCAGGAAGCATTCTGCTCCTTCTGTCTGTCTTTGGCTAAGTGCCTTCTACCCCAACAGCTCGGTACTGATGTTCACAGCAAATTATACCTGGATCAAATCCAGCAGTCACGGAATGAGCTGAAAGCCAGAATTACCCAGCTGGTAATTATTCTGGCCCCTGGATCACAGCTTTACCTCCTGAAGTCTTATGACCAGGACATTAAAAGACAGGTGGTAAAGGGTCTTATAAGTTTGATCTTGATTCAAAGAGAAAAAAAAAATCTAGGATATTTTACAAGTCTCTTTTCCATACCAGGTGAAAGGAATAAAAATATCCTGGCTTTGGCCGAGTCCCTCAGGACCACCAGCCTGCTAAGAACTTACCATCCTTCTCTGACAAAACACCAGTCTGAGGCATTTGGGCATTGAAAATGGGTTCAAACAATTAAACTGATCTTTTTTATAGGTTTGAACAGTGTGAAATAGGCTCTTATCTGTAAACTTGACTTTCTGGCTTCAGACATGAAGCTGAGGGGAAGTAACTTGAAATCACAGCATCAGTTTTGATGGTCAGAGAAGCTCTTTAATGTCCAATCCAGTTTAGCACTGGAGGCTTCTGTCTTGTAAAGTGCCTTTGGGGCTCTCAAGGTGGGACCACAAAACACGGCCTTGTCTAGAGATCAGCATGTTAGTCTTGCAGAGGAGAGAGGACCTGTACCTGGGTGAATGAGTAATTTAGCATCCCATTTTGAGAGTAAAACGGGACAGAACAGCAAACCTCAGCACTGTCTCAGAGTAACACCCACACTACAGCACACTGGAGAGACCCCCATGATCCAGGACACCGCTCCATTAGCAGTTGCAGACATTTTACAGGTTGACAGTTATGAATCGGGTTGCCTCTACATTCAACGGTCAGTTCGTAGAACGGCAGAAGACAGTGGGAAGGCAGAAAGAAGAGAATGGTGAAGAAAGAGAGAATGTGAAAATGAAGGTGGTAACTTTGCAGGAGATCAGACATCTTACTAAAACTCCTGGCAGACTCTGCTGCGAGTCGAGCTGGGTGCACCAGGGATCATGGCGGCGTCTTATCCGGAGCAGGACAGTGGAGGGGCTCTGAGCTCTCAGGGTGAGATCTGAACACTCACCTTCAGCCATCAGAGGGAAACAAGCCTAGAAGTACTCCAGGACCAGGGGAACTAACAGGCAGGGCAAAAAGGCCCCCACCCTTGATTTCTGCAGCTGTTTTCTTCCTGAGTGACTCAGCTTAGCAGTAGCTTCCCCTTGGCTTTAAGAAATGACTCACATGTTTTTACTATGAAGTGACGGGCTGCCGGACCCCCCCCCCCCGCCCACCTGTCAGTGAGCCATGCTATTGGCCTGACCATACCCTTCTCTTGAGTTAAACCTTCTGGGTACGTCTGTCCTGCCCTCTGCCCAGTCACACTGTCCAGTACTGTGTGCTTTCATTTCTCATGATTCAGACTTCCTTCTTACCCACCTTAACATTTTGTGGCACACCCACCAAGTGCCAGGCCCAGGGCTGGCATGGAGAATCCAGAGATGACTCAAAGTTTCCATGCACAAGGAACATCAAGTCTCTGGGCCCTATATTTTAGTACACTTAGTCATGCTAATGTCATTTGGGAAAATGGCTTTCAAAATAGTAGCTTTGTGTAAGTCTTTGCTTTGTCTTTCTTTGGGGGCAGGGACTTGAAGGAAAAGGCAGGGGTCTTTCCTGATCTCAGCAGGTTGACTTCCCAAAGACAGCCCTGTCCTCACATGCCAAGGTCAGGCTGGTGTCTCAGATTTCATCTTGTCTTTGAAAAGCTGCAGCAAGATTAGATATCTAATCTTGTTATTGGCGCTAATCTCAGAAGGATTAAATACATAGAACCTCATTAAAATCCCGTAGTATTAAAAAACAGATTACTGTAGCATTTAGTAGAACAAGTGGGGATCAAAGTCACAGAGGGCATCAGTCGCTGACCTCCAGCGGTGACCCCAGGAGACCCAGTGCCATCCTGGAGCTGGGTAGACACACCTGTCTTTGCCCTTCCCTTACCTGGGGACAGGTGGCAGCTCTTCACAGAAAACCCAAGTTCATCCAGCATCGGGCAGGGCTGGCCTTTCCTCCAGATCAGATGTGTTTCGATTTAATTAAGGAGAGGCTCCCAAAGTGCCTCCACACAGTTGGCTGTAATTGCTCCTCAGTAGTGTAGCAAATCCGAGTTTTGTAACTGCCCCATGACATCCAAACATCTGCTCCAGGTCTCAAGTAATTAGTCTCTAACCTGACTAAAGATGGATGAGTGGGTCTAACAGATGGAGAGAATCAGGTGGGGAGAAAGTGAGACTTTTAATAGTTAAACAGTAAACTCCCACAGTACTTACTTTTGTAGATTTGCGACATAAGGCAGAGAACTTGGGCTTCCAGGTTAGACCCAAACCCAAAGTCCAGCACTGTTACTGCTTCGCTTGAAGGGAAGACAAATGACTTCTGTCCTTCAGTCTGCCTCCTTGCATGTGTTGAAGTTCCTAGCAGAGAGCCCAGAGCACAGTGCAGCCCATCATGTGGGTGACGGGGCCGAGCGTCCACTGGGGAGCAAGACCAGGAGCATCTTTACTTCACAGAGTTTCTAATCTGATGTTAGACCACAATGTAAAGATGCTGAGTAATAGTCAAGGGGTGGCGACCAAGGAAGAAACCCAAGGAAATGGTGGCAAAGTGGGGCTTTTAAATTTTTTTGTTTCTCTTTTTTTGGGGTGCCACGCTTTTTAACTGGTTGGATTTTTATTGAAGATTTTTGAAAATTGAAAGTTTTCGTTTTTATGAAAATTGAAGGTTTTTATTTGAAAAATATTCAGAGCACCCCACAGTACAATGAATGAAACAGAGTCTCTCAGAAAGTCAACATCTGCCACAGTTTTTTGGCAAATCCTCAGTCCAGTGTGTGCACACATATAATCTCTTTAAACCCAAGCACACACACGAGACAGTGCCATCCTCCAGCCCTGTCCCTTGGCTTTGCTCCTCAGTAAGGTGGCTCACTCATTCCATGACAGCAGTGTCACGCTTAACTAGTCCTGGTGAAATAGAAATGTAGGTGGTTTCCAAACTGCATTGCAGAGAACATTTTTGTACATACATCTTTGTACACATGTACAAATATATCACAGTATGAAGTCACACAAAATGGAATTGCTGGACCAAAGGATTTTTTTTAAATCAGTATATACTTTTTAAAAATCAATATATATTTTTAAATCAATAGGTTAGTACATTGCCTTCCAAACCCTACACCAGCGTGCACACTCAGCAGTGAGCAGAAGTACGGGCGGGTGAGCCACAGCCTCTCCCATCCTGGCTACTGGCCAACGTGTTGATTCTTTCTAATGCAGACAGTGAAAATTGATTTCTAATTGTCATTTCAATTTTATTTTTTCTTTTCTTTCTTTCTTTCCTCCCTCCCTTCCTTCCTTTTTTCCTTCCCTTATTGTCTTTCCTGGCCATGTTGGAGATTGAACCCCAGGCCTTATGAGTGCTAGGCAAGCACTTTAGTGTGTATATATGTATGTATGTATGTATGTATTTTTGAGACAGGATCTCGCTATTCTGGCTTCCAGCTTGGCAGTCCTCCTGTCTCAGCCTCCCAAGTAGCTGGGATTACAGGCATGTGCCACAGCACCCATCCAAATTTTCTTATCTGTGAATAATGTGAGGCGTTTTTTAAAAATTTCCCTTTAAAAAAAGCAACAGAAGCAACAATTTGAGGATTTTACTCACCTTTCCTATCAACTAGGACAGTGGTTTTCAAAGCGTGGTCCTTGGACCAACGGTATGGGTGTCACCTAAGGACCTGTAGAAATACAGATCCTGAGCCTACCCAGACCCACTCAATCCGAGGCTCTGGGGTCCTGCGAGCCCTGCATGGTCCCCACGTCCAGAGCTCCCGACTGGGGAAGTCTGAGTGGGGCCGAGGGTGCACATCTCGAACAGTTTTCAGGAAAGCTGATGCTGCTGAGAACCGCTCCAGGGACCACAGTGCCAGGGTGAGATTTCACTTCATGGAGCTTTTCTGGTTCACTCTTTACAAGAAATGTTACCAGAAAGCAGTTGTAGGGATTTAAAGTTTGTTTTGTTGGGTGTTTTGGGGTCTGGAGGAGGTGCCTGGTTATGCTGCCCAGGGATTGGGCTGCAGAAACCTTGCTTTGAGGAAATGTTCAGAAAGGCACACCAGGCTAATAGCTCTGCTTCAGTTGCTTCCAGAAGGCTGAGCAGCGCCCCCATCTGCGAAGGCTGCTTACTGCGAGTAGAAAGGCCCGGAAGGCTGGAGAGGGCTACCTCGCGCTGGTCTGAGCTGGTAAGACCTTGTTTAGATCGGAGGTTCTCAGCCCAGCTTCACGATGGAGTCACCTAGGGATCCTGTGGAAGAACCCATGTCCCGGTCCCAGTCTGATTTCCGTAGTCTGGGGAGAGCAGGCATGAGCGGCTATTGCTGTACAAGATCCCCAGGTTGAAGAACATCTCTGCAGAGAAAAATCTAGAACTTCAGATTGGCATTTTCAAGTACCAAGCTATGTGACCTTGTTTAAGTGATGTTTTAAGTCACAGTAAAATACATACAACCATCTTAACCATTTATGAGTGTATAGTTCGGTAGTGTTAAGCACATTGACATTGTTGTGCGGCCAATATGCAGAACTCTTCATCTTACGAAACAAATTCCGTACCCACTAAACAACAATTAATTTCCCTCTTCCCTCAGCCCCTGGAAACCACCATTTTACTTTCTGTTTCTGAATTTGATGTACACAGGTAGAATGATACAGTCTTCATTTTTTTATAACTGGTGTAGTTCACTTTTCATAATGTCCTCATGGCTCAGCCATACTGTAGCATGTGTCAGAATTTCCCTCCCTTCTAAAGCTAAGTACTGTTGCATACTGTGGCTCCGCCATGTTTTGTTTATCCAAGCACCTGTTGACAGACATGTGGGTTGCTTCCACTTTTTGGCTGTTATGAATAATGCTGCTGTGAATATAGGTTTAGGTAAATTATATATACATATATATATATTTTTGTAAATTATATTTTTAAAGGTAAAAAGAAATGCTTCCTGTGTTCTGGACTCTGATCTAAGCCACTTATGAATTCACCTTACTCAGTTCTCCAAATAACTCTGAGATATTTACTGTTATTACTTCCATTTTATAGATGAGGAAACAGATCCAGAGAGTTTGGTAATTTGCTCAAGGTAACAATATTTTCCAAACTTCCCTCAGGATAAAAAAAATCCTCTGGGGTATTTGTGGAAAGTACCCGTTGCTGGGCCCCGTCCTGTTTCCGTGTAGACTGTCCTGACGCCGGGGGTTACTTGTCATCGCAGCGAGGTCAGGAGCATGGGGACCGCTCAGTGGCAAGCCCAGGACCTGACCGCAGAGCCCCTTCGCTGAGCCATGAGGCCAGATTGCTTCTGTAGGACTCCGTATTTAGGGTTCCTTCTGACCTGGGGAGATGAATGTACCCTCTAATGGCACTGATTTTTCATTTGTTGTGTGACTGAGGGTCTGTGATATCCACTGAGTGCATTTGGAGCCGGCTTCCTTTACATCACAGCTCTCTCCTGAAATCTAGCCTGGCCTGGAGCTACATATTCCTCCCATTGCTGCCTTTTAAAAAAGAGGAACTGAGATGAAGCTGACCTAAGCAAGGATGAAAGTCTGGCCTTTCAAATCCCACAGTTAAGAGGTCAGGGTTCCCTCCGAACCAGCTTTTTGTTCCTTCAGGCTCCTGGCCCCAGGACCCTCGGGAAGCCAGAATCCACTCAATTGCTCGTCTTTATTGGAGGCCTGCACACTGCCCAGCCTCTGCTGGACCCAAGAGGAAGGGTGGGAGGGCTGGTCCTCTGGGACCCCTGCAGAGAGAGTACGCTTCTGTCTTAGGTGGTGCCTGGGACTTACCATTGCTGGGAGGGAGCAGCTTTTGGCCTCTGGTTTTCTTAGTCTTACGCATTCTTTGCCACCTTCCAAGCCCCAAGAGTTCCCAGGACTTTCAGATTGTGAGCAGGAATCAAAGTATAGGGGTTATTGTCTGGGAAGAAGCATGAGGGGCCCCTAGAGGTGTTAGGAATATTCTGCATCTTGATCTAGATGGTGGTACTCTGATGTAAATATGTAAAAATTCACTGATAGTATATTTTTCTGTATGTGCGTTATGCCTCCTTAAAAATAAAAATAGCTGAACGTGGTGGCACACACCTGTGTTCTCAGTATTCAGGAGGCTGAGGCAGGAGGATCACCAAAAGGTCAAGTCCAGCCTGAACTACATGGCTAGACTCTGTGTCAAAAAACATACATACATGTATGCACACATACATACAAACATACATACATATATACATAGAATAAGGCAGTTTTATGTGTATTGATACATAATGGTCTCCAAGACATATTTTAGAGGAATGAGGCAAGATACTAAACAATGTATATGCTATCTCTGGCATTAAAAAAGAGTATAGATCAATAAAAAGGGGCTACAACGAAGGGCCCGCAAGTATTTCGCTTTTGAGTGCTCCCTACTCGTCGAGTAGCTATCTATCATCTCCTTTTCTCCCTTTTTCACCACTTTTAAATAAATTGTGCTCTAAATAAATTGTCTTCTCTTAATTAAAAAAAAAAGTGTAGAAAACTTACTTTTATTCTTTGATGTCATTTGAATTTTGTACCATGTACATGGATTACCTATTCAAAAACATTGAATGCAGATTCCCGCCTGGCCCCCAGCTCAGGGAATTGGCTTCTCTGGGGGGTGAAGCCAGCAGCACCCATCCCTCTCACCCTGTCCTGCGGGTCCGTGCACACTGCAGTTCAAGAACTGCAGCTTGCGGTTGCGCTGACCGGGCCTGGGCTGTGTCCCACTACAAAAGGAACACAGGTGTCGGGAGCTTGGCTCCAAAGATAGCGTACTCGAGGGCTTGCTGGCTAGCGAGGGAGCCGTTCCAATCTGTTAGGGATGGCAGAACCACCAAACTGGTGTTTAGGTCCCAACTCACGTTTCCACAGAAAGTCCGTGCTCTTCTTGCCGGTCTACTTTGCACGCGCCTCTTGCACCATCCCTAACTCTCCCTGTTAGGTTTTCCTCTAAGTTAGCTCCCTGTACTTTGGGGTCAGACCTAGAAGGATATGACAGACGCCTTCGCCTGTCTGTGGCCCATCGGCCTCCACCTCTCAGCAAGCTGCGCAGGCAGCATGGCTCCAACAGCTGCCCAGGGGTGGCTTGCTGTTGGAGATCATCCCTCCGGGCTGACCAGGCCCAGAGGCCCTCTGCATTCAGAGTGCTCCTCCGAGGATTTCCAAATGGATCTGCTCCCTGGGCACCCTGTTCCTGCGTCACTAAGAACACTGTACACTACCCCTGCAGAGCACCCTGGCCATCCCTCTGGACCGAAGTTTGTCTTCCCTTCCGTCCTCGACACTGCGAGGCAATCCAGTAAATAACTCAGTGCTTTTTAATGCCATGGTTCCTGGTACACACAGGTAGGACCAAGTTTGCAGCCCAAGGTGCTAATCCCAAAGGGGTTTGCTCTTGCTTTTGTTTATATCTGTGAACATGTGTGCTCGTGCACGCCCTGAGTATGTGGTTTGATGCCAGTGAGCGTCTGAACAGGTTTCTCCTGACCCACCTTCGAAGGAGCGTTGGACGCTTATTTGACACATGGTGCCTCCACTCACGGGCACTACTGATGCCATGTTTTCTCTGATACTGGGGACATCTGAGAACTTCTCTCCAGGCAGTCAAAGAGCAGCGTCTGTCTCTGTCTCTCTGTCTGTCTCTCAACACAGTCACACTCATACTCATATGCATTTCTCTCTCCTTGAACATACCAGCACCCGTTTACTAACTCTCCAGCGTACATTTTCTCCAGTATTTGTTGCTCTAGAAGGGCTGAGTGGTGTCGCCCTTTCGCCTGCAGGCTGCACGTGGGAGTTCGGAGCCATGGTCAACTACATCAAGAAGACCTACCCGCTGACCCAGCTGGTCGTCGTGGGCTTCAGCCTGGGGGGTAACATCGTGTGCAAGTACCTAGGGGAGACCCAGACGAACCAGGAAAAGGTCCTGTGCTGCGTCAGTGTGTGCCAGGGGTACAGCGCGCTGAGGTGAGTCCTCGACCCATGTGTGGGCTGCTTTCTTCCATCGAGTCCTTCCATTAGCCTGCCTCTCGTGGAGACACCCCAGCATGCCAGACATGGGCCCAGGGACACTGTGGCAGACAGAGCACGAGTTTCTGAGTCTTGGACTTACCAGGTGTCACTTTCGCATTGTACATTGAAGTCATGCTGTCAGCCTGGGAGGTGCAGCTGCAGTTCAGCGCCAGGTCTGGAAGTGCATCCGCCGGAGCCCTCTTAATACTGTAGCTGCTTCCCTGGGGAGTCTCTGTGAGGTGACTGAGCTGTCTGTGCTCTGGGAGTGTGGCAGAACCCTGGGCTGACCGGAGGACGTGGGACTGGCAAGCCAGGGTCTGAGAGCTGGGTCCTATGATCCAGTGGCCCTCGCCTGCGGGAAAATCGAGTGTCAGCCGCAGAAGGGCTCTGCGGAAGCCCTCTAACCAGCGTCTTCCCTCTCACGGTCTCATCTCTCATAAGCAGCCCAGGCACCTCCACAGAGGGGCTGACCTCCTGGGAAAGAGCCTCTCTGCCCCGCGGTCTCCTCCCAACACACCCCTGCGGGGTGAGGCCCAGCGGTGCGGCATCCGCTCTGGCTCCCTAGTCACCGCTGCCCCAGGCCACGCACACTCACACACACGCCTCTCCAGACTTTGCAGATGCAGTTTTTCCTGCCTGCACTCTTCACGGTTATGCCTTCTGTATTAAAAATGAGTATGACCAGTTCTTACAGTGCTCCAAAGTTTCACAGGAAAGTAAAACAGACAAACAAGCCTCCTTCACTGGTAACAGCCTGAGGCCAAACAGTCTATATAGTTAATAAGACCTGTATCTTTCGTGCTTCAGTTCAAGTCTATCATTATTTTCTAATGGATAGAGACTATCTATAGTATTTCCAAAGATACAGTACTGGAATTTGAAGCCAACAAAACCAAGAGGCAAATATGGACCCAGAAATCAGCCTTTGCCTACGAGACTTAAAACTGGCCAAAAAGGCCAGACGCGGTGGCACACACCTGTAATCCTAGCATTCAGGATGCTGAGGCAGGAGGATTGCTGTGAGTTTGAGGCCAGCCTGGGCTACATAGTGAGACCCTGTCTCAAAAAAACAGACAAAAAGAAAGAAAAAAAACTGGCCAAAAAGGAAGATCTAAATGTACCCAAACTACACATGAGAAATATCCTTGATGAAACTTCCCCAGTCTCAGGCCCAGTCTCAGGCCACAGATGGGGTTTCAGTTTTCCTCATCTGCAATATGGGACACTAATAAAGTCCCTTCTGCTGGAACCATTTATGTGGGCCCAGTGAGTTTTGTGAAGTCCCTAGAACAGTGCCTGGCACCCAGAATGCAATAACCATTCATTACTATCTTTGTCATTACTGTTATTTACTGTAAAATGAAGGAGGCGTGATAGATCAGGGGATTACAACAACCGGTCAGGTGAACTGATGACGGTCTCATTTGGTTAAGGATCACTTGGGACTCTTATTATAAATAAGTTCAGTTTTGGGGCCCTCCCTCTGGAGAGTCCCGTTCATGCAATCTGAGGCTGCGACCCGGGAACCTGCCTTTTGCACACTTGTCGCGGTTGGCCCCCGGTGCTTGGCCATCTTGAACAGTCACTCAGTAGGTGACCTCTGCAGGCTCCCCTGATGAGAGCTCCAGGACAAGGCTAGCCCTGGTTCTCCTTCCCGTGGTCACTCTGGGGAGCCACCGAGAGGACATGGTCCTCTCTCTTGGCTTGACTAGAAATGCTCAACTCCCAATCCATGGCCATGTGGAACCAGAGGTAACCGAAGTCCTGTCCTGGCCAGCCGCTGGACTAAGAGCTGCGCGAGAGTCCAGCCCCGCAAAGGTCCTGGAGGAGCCAGAAACATGGCACCCCCTCTGCTCTCTCCGGACAGCTGGTCCAATTGTCAGCAATCTGTCACCTGTAAAATGGGAATCACTGGATTCCCTTCCTAAACCAACTGCTACGAACTCGCTGTGACGCTGACTCTGTTCGGAGAGCCCCGAATTTGATAAACAGGAGGATGTAGGACAAGTTTGTTTTCCTTCTTTTTTCTTTTTTCCCCAATGCACAAAATCTTAAAATGACAACAGCTTCATTTCATTTTGTTCCTTAGCGCCATCTGCTGTTGGCAAGGGCACGTGATCAGCACGGCTGGCAAACTAAGGTGTTCCAAGGCAGAGAAGGCTCGAGAAGTTAGGAGACTGGACCCTGAGGTGCCGCGTATTTTGCAGGTGTAGGCCACGTAGCCTCTTCCCTAAGGCCTCAAAGAAATTCCTATATGTAACTGCCTGTGTCCATCAACCCTGTGCAATAAGGAGGAAAAGAGGCAGTTATATTCTCTGGAGCACAGAGACTTAACCTTTGGGCTAAGATCACATGGAGCTTGTGGCAAGTGAGAGACGCCATGTGCACTGATGATGCCCTGGGCTCAGTTCCCCTCAGCCTTTTAACCAGATCTGCTGAATGAATTTAAACCAGGATCACTTTTTTTCTGTCGGCCACCACCCAAGGGCAAGGAGCCGTTTCAGCACTGGGACGATGGTGGCCCAGCTGTGTCTGCGAGGCCTGGGACCTCATACTGCCTTAAATCCCTCCTCACTGATCTGGAGAGCTCCTGCCCAGTGACCCTGCCCTCTGGCTTCTCACCCCTCGGCCGCCTTCCTTCAAGACCCCACCTAAGGCGAGTGAGAAGCCGCTGCCTGCTTACTGTAGGTGGCAAAGTCTGGCCGCTGCCATGTCAGCTCACACTGTCCCGTGCGCTGGGCACTGCGGGGGGATGACACAGACACCCTGGGATGACACAGTGCCGGCAGACTTTAATATGTTCTCTCAGCACAAATGGTTGCCAGCCAGCCCTGGGAATGTGTGTGGCCAGATGCAGCCTGACTCTCTGGTTTAACTGATTAGTTGAAATTTCATTATGAAGACCCCCCTCCCCCGCTTGATTATAAATTCGTCCAGAGTAGTAACCAGACAGGGGTGAAGAGGGAGCTGCAGCTGGGCCAGGCTGGCCACGGGCAAATTCAGTCCCTGATTTGTGCCACTAGATGTCCTCCTGGGTGCTGGGCACGGCCCAGAGCGGGCACAGGAGCTCCCTGCCTGCACAGTTTACAGAGAGGGAAGAGAATGGAAGAATTGTTGGTCTGGTTTCAGATAAAATCAACACATCTTTCCCAAAGATGCTCAAAAATCTTACATTGCAGAACTGGCCAATATAGTAATTATACAATTAAAAGCATTTTGTAGATAAATAAGTGTACACGGTGCCTGGGGCCCTCACAGCACTTAATGACAATAGAATGATTTCACAAAGCCACAAAGCAGCAGATACCAGTTAGCAATAGATGACCCACTAGGCAGGTGGGTGCCAAGGAAATCCTCAGTCCCCAGGAAGGTCCGTGGGAGGACAGCAGCACAGTGCCCGGGCCAGCTGGAGGCCCCTACGGGACCAAGAGTCATCGGCAGACCTCCCCACACGCAGGGATGCTCAAGGCTGGACATGTCTGTGTCACCTTAGTGTCCCATTGTTTCTATCAGGGCCTCCCACCGCCGGCAAGAGCCAGGGGCTGCTTCTCTGCCAGGCACTGTGCACGTTCCCTCTTGCTTTTACTGGGCAGACTCCACACTGTGCGTGAGTGTGTGGCAAGAGCAGTGCTATCGTTCCTGAAGTCCCTCAGTGTACGGTGCCTTCCTCAAATCTGCGTTTGTAGTTGAAGAGCTATAACATAGCTTGGAATAATCAGAAATTTAGTTTCAGAACCAAAAGCGGGAAAATATCTGAGTTTAAGTAAAACTTGATGGGCAGGACTCTGACTGAAGAAAGAGCTTAGCTTTTCCATCTCCATGTTGTAAAGCCGACCAGATGTTTTGTCCTTAGTGCCACGGGAGTTTATTTTTTTAAATCAGAAAAATCAGAGGCTGTGTACATACCCGTAGACTCGAATCCATTCCTATAAAAGATGTTCTAAGGGAAAATATTACAAGGAAGAAAGGAGGTAGGTGGGTGGCCACACCTACTCTAGTCTGAGCCCATCTCCCTGCCCCATCCTGCCACCCCGATGGCGCTAACGAAGCCCGGCTGGACTTGGCCCGCTCCCCAGTAGGGTGCAGATACGGTTTTCTCCTGCTCACACATTCAAGCTGAACCATTGGGTTGCAGTGGCCTGTCCACCGTGGCCTCTGTCCCAAAAGGCAACCTATGGCTGTCCCATGGCCTGCGTCTCTTGGGTCCAGAGGCCTCACCGTTCCTCCCTGTCCTGCACCAGTGGCCTACTTAGGACCTCCCATGTGTCTGTCTGTGCACCCCCATCCCTGGGGTCTGGGCTGGTCCTGGCTTTGCCAGAACCAAATTAGAAATAATCTACACATCTAGCAATGAGGAGATAGAGGACATTATAATGCACCAAGTCTAGGGAAGTCAAGGCGGCCTTGTTTGTTTGTTTGTTTGTTTAGTGGGCTCAAATCCAGGGCTCCACAAATGCTAGGGAAGCACTCTACCACTGAGCTACATCCCCAGCGCTTTTGATTTTTTGAGACAGGGTCTCTCTAAATTGCCCAGGCTAGCCTTGAACTTGGTATCTTTCTCCTTCAGCCTCCTGAGTAACTGGAATTACAGGCACGTACCACCATACCCAGCTAGACAGCTTTCATTTTAAAACTTCAAGAAAAATGCACAACATGACAGATTCTGTATATTAAAATTAAAGGGGAAGGCAGCTGTATAAAAACATGATTTAGCTGGGCATGGTGGCACACACCTGTACTCCCAGCACGTGGGAGGTAGAAGCAGGAGGATCCCCAGCCACAGGCACACACTGAGTTCAAGATGAGGCTGAACTACAGTGAGACCCTGTCTCAAAAAGCCATAAATAAATAAATAGTATAGAGGCGAGGAAGTGAGGTGTTATTGTTTAAGGTAGAGAGAGTTTGAGGTCGCAAATTGAAAAATATTTTGGAGACCTGTTGCACAACAACGTGGATGTACCTAACACTATTGAACTGGTTATGATAGTAAGATACACATTAAGTGTTTTTACCACCATTTTTTAAAAATGCAATTGTGCACAGGCAAAGCCCTCCTCGCCCAAGTAAAAATAGTTCTTAAATTGGTGCTGTAACATTCTGGGAAAGTACTTAGTGGCATTTAATTTTAAGGTTATAGCATATTGTTTTCAGGGTATCTTTTAATGTCACCCAGATCCACACCCCCTACATTCGTCACCGATCTTCATTCAGTGCCTTGAATTCACGGTGTACGGCGCTGGGGATGGTGGAGCCATGCCAGCCCATCCGGCCATGGCAAGCTTCCGTCTCCTCAGCGCGGGAGTTCCCTCAGAGACCACAGGAGAGCTGCCTGGCCACCCGTGGTGCTCAGCACTCTGAGCGAAATTTCTGGGAGTCAGGAGATTTTAACTCATCTGGGTCTCGGTGTGCTCTTTCCCTAGTTCCTTGTCTTCTGATTTTAGTTCCTCATTAGTGCTCAGTCTACTTGTTTTGCAAAGTTGAGGAGCCAGAGATGGAGCAGCACCCAGCACAGCAGGGGTCGTCTTGGCTCTTCTTCACCCAGTTGCTGTAGACATGATTGTAAATGCCTGCTTGCATGGACTCTTTTCTTAGTGATTTAAAAGTTACCTTCTACAACACCTTTTTATACTTTTTTTTCAATATTGAGGATTGAACCCAGCACCTTTGCACTGAGCTACAACCCCAGCCCTCTTTATTTTTCATTTTAAAACAGGTAGCTAAACTACACAGGCTGGACTTGATCTTGGGATCCTCCTGCCTCAGCCTCCCAGAGTTCTGGGATTACAGGCATGTACCACCATGCCTATCTAAAATTAACAGTTCAAAACAAATGACTGTGAAACCGGTATGGATATTTTGTTATTACTTAATGTGATTAGGAGTGGTGAAGACACCATACGAGAATGTTATTTTGGTAATGGATAAGTAGATAGGTGGCTGGATAAGGCTCTTTACAAATCCACATTATCTTTCTCAAATAAGATTTTCAGTGAAACGTACTGGTTTGAGGGCGCTGTCCTCTTCCTGGTGACCTTGGTGACAGCATTACTTTTTGAGAGCTCTCCACCTCTCAGGAAGTACCTTTCCTTTCCTTTCCGTCACGGTCCTTTCCATCCTGTTTGAAAGCTGCCTTCCTACCACGGCTCCCTTTGGGTCACTTGGAGCCCTCTCTCCCTGAACAGCGCCCCAGCTGCTTCCTCCACAGCCCTACACTTATTTCCTGAGTCCTCGGCAGGTTCCTTGTGGTCAGACGTGGCCGCCGTTGTGGAGAGCACAGGAGCGAGCCAAGCACCTCGCTGCCCGCTGTCCAGCCCAGCAAGGTGTTCACACAGCATCTAAAGGGCTCTTGACACCTGGCTCCTGTGCTGATCGTGTGATTTTCATCTCAAATGTAAAAAGTATTTCTCCCACCTGACCTGGCAGCTCTCACCCAATTGTCTTTGCGTGTTTTCCCCTGGGGTGTTTGGACACTGTGGGTCTCTGCTGTCTTACCATGTAGCTCTGCTGTGCTTCTCCTGAAAGGTGACCCTATTTTGAGTAGCCGTGCGGTCTCCATCACGGGGTCCTTTCCGTCTCGCGCAGTCTCCCTGACACCTCTTGAGATCGTTCACACTCACCTTGTGTGCTGCCCGTGGGCATGTAGCCACCCGCTCCCTGGCTTGCCGCTGTTCTCCTCCACCTGTCACACACGAAGTCTGTCTGCCATGATACCCTGTGTCGTCACGGCTTCTTCCGAGTGCTGTCCCCTGCCGCCACTCTCTAACCCGTCCTGATTGGGTCCCCTGGTTCCCAGGCTAAGTCTCCATCTCCTGAGGTGCAGGGCACGCGAGCCTGCGGCTGCCCGCCTTCGGGTCTCCTCACCCAGAGTCAGGCTTGAGGCGCGCTGTCTCCACTCACCATACCCGCCCTGCCGGCAGAATCCTAGTTATCGTTAACTGTTAGGTGAAAGGTGAAGACCCAGTAAAGAGTACAGCACCAGCCCAGATTGGGGGTTCCAGGCAGTACCTCCCGGAGTGACTCCAGAGGGCAGTCAGAGTCCAGTCTTTTATGGATGGGGAAGGGGGTGAGTGGACATAGGTGGGGTGAGGAGCAGCGGGGGACATGAGATCAGGGAAGCAAGGGCGGCTGAGTATGTGGCTATAGCGACCGGCACAGACGTCATCGACAGGGCTGGCTATGCTGTGGTGTCAGAGCTCGGGTGTGGAATTCAGGGATGCTGTTACCTCCTGGGCCGCCGCTGGGAGGTCCGAGGCTGACCCTCACGGCAGGTGGGCTAGCGTGTGCCCACCAGGTGCACCCTAACGGCAGAGGCCTCCCCAGCGGCCCGCCAGCCACACCTCCAGGGCATCGATGCCTCTCTGCTGCTGCTTCTGTGTCCCCAACCCTTCATGTCCTCGAGCAAATGAACAGAAAGGCTCACTGGAAAGAATTCTGTGCTTTACGTTTGCCTCTCAGTCAGCAACTGAATTTCTTTTCAGCTTTTCCCTGCACTGGCAGCCACACGGAGAAAGTGTCCAAGTGACAGCTACAGCAGCCTGGGTGGGCTCTGTGACTGAGAGGCCGGGCAGGAAGAGGCTGTCAGGAGTGCTGTGAGGTTGTGGGTTCTCCTCCACAGAGCTTCGTATGCTGCGCATCACAGCCCCTGTTCAGTGTCATCAGGGCGGGGGCAGTGGCCAGAGAGCTAGCGGCTTGGGGAGCCTGTGTCCCCACATCCACCCTCCACGCCAGCCCTCTCACCTCACTGCGGTTCTTCCAGGGCCCAGGAAACCTTCATGCAGTGGGACCAGTGCCGGCGCTTCTACAACTTCCTCATGGCAGACAACATGAAGAAGATCATCCTCTCGCACAGGTACGGCCTTCTGTTGCGCTCGGGAGACAGAGCCCCCTCCAGAAAACAAAGGTGGGTGGTGCAGACTCTGCGGACCGCATTGGTGACTTGGTCAGGAGCAAATTCGTCTAAGCTACCAGTTTGCCCAGTCGCCCTCTGTGTGGTGATTCCAGTCAGCCAGGAGACCTCTTCTACCCCACTCTTTCCCCTGTGAGCAGCTGAGGTGGCCTGTCTTTGCCACGGTGGCCCTCCTTCTCTGGGTGCTTCTGTGCAGGGCCCTTGGGGTTCCAGGTGGCCACGTGACTGGAGCCCCAGAGCACAGCGTCAGCACGGCCTGCCACAGGCTCCGGCTGCTGCCCATTCACCACACTCATCCACATACTGGTCCTGCACCTCCTGACGCCCAGAGCAGTGCCCGCGAGTGTCAGCAGTGGTTGTAGCACAGTGCCCTTACTGCCACTTCCTGTCCGTTTCCTCCCCCAATGCCTCCTTCCCCTCCGACGACCTGGTCACTGAGCACTTCCTGTGCCCTCCAGCCTCAACCACACCACTTTCTGCCCTTCCCTGCCGCTCTGCTCAGCACCCCAGGCCATTCTTGGATGTGTGCACACGTGTGTGTGTGTGTGTGTGTGTGTGTGTGTGTGTGTGTGTGTTCCAAAGGATTGAATAATCCAGGGCCTTCACGTTGAGCTACATCTCCAACCCTTTTTATTTTGTATTTGAGACAGGGTCTTGTGAAGTCACAAAGTTGCCCAGGTTGGGCTCAAATTGGTAATCCTCCTGCCTCAGTTTCCTGAGCACTGGGAATACAGGAATGTGCCACCACACCTCACTCCCAGTCCATACTTTTTTTTTTCCATTTTTATTGTTTATTAGTACATGCTTGCAGTACATAATGATTATATTCCTCACAGGGAGTTGGTACATGTCTATAACACATCTCAAATCTTTTTTTTTTTTTTTTTTTTGGTGCTGGGGATCGAACTCAGGGCCTTGTGCTTGCTAGGCAAGTACTCTACCACTTTAGCTACCACCCCAACCCCCTCACATCTCAAATCTTTTTTCATCTCCTTCTCTTTTTCCCCTTCCCTGCATCTGTTCGTCCTCTTCCCTTTTGCAAAAGATCTATCTCCCTATTTCCTATTATCTGTCTTTTATTTTCCCATTTATTTATTTATTTATTTATTTATTTATTTATTTATTTTTGTGGTACTGGGGATCGAACCCAGGGCCTTGTGCTTGCAAGGCAAGCACTCTAATCACTGAGCTAAATCCCCAGCCCCTCCCCTTTATTTATATTTTGGGTTTCTTGTATCAGAGAAACCATATGATATTTAAACTTTTATGTCTGATTTATTTCACTTAACATTATGGTCTCAGGGTGCATACATTTTTCTACAAATGACTCCAGTTTTCCTTCTTTATGGCAGAGTAGTACTCCATTGTGTATAAATACCACAATTTCTTTATCCATTCATCTGTTGATGGACGTGTAGGCCCCTTCCAAGATTTAGCTATTGTGGATTGTGCTGCTGTGGAGACAACTAACAGAATGAGAAAAAAATTTCGCCAGCTAGTCCTCGGTCAGAGGACCAGTATCTTAGAACACATAAAGAACTGAAAAAAATTTGAGTCCCCAGAATAAAAGACCCAGTCAAAAATGAGCAACTGAAATGAGCAGCCCCTTGT
The DNA here is from genome assembly GCA_004026905.1 of Hystrix cristata. Classification (NCBI taxonomy): domain Eukaryota; kingdom Metazoa; phylum Chordata; class Mammalia; order Rodentia; family Hystricidae; genus Hystrix; species Hystrix cristata. Next base: position 133,136 of record PVJO010001142.1, read on the forward strand.
TTAAGGCCCACCTGGGGTCTCTGCTGCCACCAGGCTGCTTTTCTGCAGTTCCCTGTGTAACTCCTGTGTCTTGGACTACATCGGGACTCCTCACAAGCCCTGAGCATGTTCCAATTTCTCCTGGAGCCTGGCACCTAGGAGCATTCACAGAATATACTCATTAGGAGAGGAAGTCTGGCTAAATTGTCCATTTCTTACTTTTTTTTTGAGACTGGCCTTCAACTCGTGGGCTCAAGCGATCCTCCTGCCTCCCCAGCAGCTGGGGCTACAGGTGTTGCCACCGTGCCTGACTCTTAGCCTCTTTGTTTTCAGTGATTCAAAGAACACGCGGTACTGCTCCACCTGGCACGCACCCCGCCGAGGCTTCCTGTGGGGGTCACGGGCACCGGAGCAAGGCTGGCACTCGCAGCCCCTCCGGCAGCCAGGCGTGTGGCTGGAGGCCAGAGGGAGACCCACGTCCCCTGGGCTCTGACAATTGTCTGTTTCCACTTGGCTCACGTGGTTTGGCTGGATGGTGCCAGGACTGAGTTGGGTGCAGGGGCGCTCTGCCAAGCGAGGTTACATGGCCAGGAGGGGGCCAGGCCCTGGACACTGAACCCAGGTCCTCTGTCTGCACCTCCAGAATGGAGAGCGACCCCTCCCAGGGACACTTACTCTCCTGCAGGCTCAGTCTTGCTACTAAGTAGTCTGGAAGGTTCTTCATTCTCAGTAAACTGAGAAAGTGTGCCACAAGTATATTTAGCTTTTCTAAAATTTCTTACAGAAAACTAAATGCTCAGAAATGTTAAAGAAACTTCAAGTTGTAGATTCTGTCCCGTAGATAGACAGACGGACAGACAGTACCATGTGTCCCTCTTCTTAGGGTTATGAATGAATCCCAGAACGCGGAGTCTCTACAGCGAGTCTTCCCCACCCCTGAGCCATAGCTGGCTCACCCAGGTGCCCGCGAGCTGGCAGGCACGTGCCGTCCCACCTCTCCCCTTCCTGGACCATCGTCCTCTCAAGGCGGCTCTCCCTCTGCAGGAGCGGACCCCTGTCCTGGACGCAGTCGACCCGCTGTACCCATGGCTTCTGCATCCACAGGCTATTTTCTGTCCTGAACGTATATAGCATAGCAACAGTTTACATAGCATTTATAGCATATCAGGTGTTGTAAGTCATCTAGAGATACTTTAAAGTGTACAGGAGGATGGTATGGGTTAGATACAGATCCTAAAGCTAGGTATGGTGGCCTGTCTACCTGTACTCCCACCTACTCGGAGGCTGAGGCAGGAGGATCTCTTGCACTTAGGAGTTAGAGGCCAACCTGGTCAACACAGCAGTACCTCATCTCTTAAAAAACAAAAAACAAACCCTATACCATTTTCTATAAGGGACTAAACCATCCATGGATTTTTGTATCTGGGAGGGGTTCCCTCTTCAGCTAACACTTTGGAGAGCTGTTGCCCCGATGCTAGCAGGTTAGCTATTGTCTTCCTCCTTGAGCAACAGAAACAACTCAAAGGGAAGGGGTCCTCCTGGGGAGAGGGGCTGTGAGTCAACACCAGGATGAAGATGAGCCCCCCAGTGCTGGGCCCACCTCCCGCCACCTGCCTCACAGCTCATCCCGAGGTCTCCTCCCCTGTGTGACATTCAGGCGGCTTCAGGTCTAGCCTTCGGTTTTTCTAGAGTCCTCGGAAAGGAAAATAAGGTCTGGGTGTTTGTCTTTCTGCAGTTATTCAGGCTTCCGACCACTTGCTCTAAAGGCCAAGAGTGCCAGGTGCCACGCGGGTTCGCCCCTTAGGACAGGACGTCTCCTGGCTTGCTGCCGAACAAGGGTCTGTGGCGGCAGCTCCTCCTCTGCCTTGACTGACTTGCCATCTGCTTCTGTGTGCAGGCAGGCTCTCTTCGGAGACCATGTTAAGAAACCCCAGAGCCTGGAGGACACAGACTTGAGCCGACTCTACACCGCGACATCTCTGACACAGATCGACGACAACGTGATGAGGTGGGTCCCCGCAGTCTCGCCAGTTCTGCCCGGCACCAGGTGGGCTCTGCTCAGCCCACCTTAGCAACAAGGGTTTTTTTTCCCCCTTCGAATAAGCGTCTGGCCCGGCAGGGTAGTGCGCACCTGTGATCCCAGCTCTTGGGAGGCTGGGCCGGAGGATCGCTGTGAGTTGGAGGGCAGCCTGGGCTACATGGTGAGTCAAAGCCAACCCAAACTACAAAGCAAGACCCTGCCTCAAAAAAACAACAAAAAAATGTCCAGTGTTTAAACATAGACGTTTTCACAGAAAAATCCTAACGTCGTAGAAACAGGCGGAGGGTCTGACCGCACGCCCTGCATCTCGAGGTTGGCTTGCACTGAGGAGCCAGGTGTGCACGCCCTTCTGTGGACCTGTCCTCATCCTGCCTGTCCTGCCTCACACTGGCTGAGACCAGGACTTGCATAAATCCATCTCTACAGTGAGGGCAAAGGAAATGGAAATATTTCTTGTACCCATCAAAGCCCCTATCAAAAGTAGAAAAATGAAAGCTAGACCCAGAGAGCCATGTGTCAAGCAAAACAAATGAAGCCCACTTCTCTGGGGGCCTGGAAACACGGCTGTGTGTGAGATGCAAACCACACTCACTCCCCTCATTCGCCATCCACCTCCCTGACCCCTTCAGGCACCTGTGACCTTGACCCTAATGGTGACCTCTTTCCTGGTACCAGTAATTTCTAATTAAGGTTAGCTGCAAAAGGTAGAATTGATCTCTGACCTCACCATTCTCTTTAAAAAGGCCATCCTGCTCATTTAACAAACATTTGATGTCTTTTTTTTCTCCCATGCTGGGGATTGAACCCAGCACCTTTGCACTGAGCTACATCCCCAAGTCCTTTTTTTATTTTATTACTTTGAGAGAGGGTCTTGCTCACTCAGTTGCCCAGGGTGGCCTTACAATCCTCCTACCTCAGCCTCCCAAGTACTGGGATTACAGGCATGTAATACCATGCCCAGCCATTCAGTACCTTCAGATGTGGGCCAAAGTAAACAAGTCTCCATCCTGGATAGAGGCAGGTAGCAACCTGAGGGCATGGGATCACTGCTTTCCTTCCTTATGAGATTTCAGCAGCCTTCTTGTACCCAGTAACCTTAAAATGTGCCTGTTAACAGTTTCTCAGGGGAAATAGAAAGTAGGAAGCTGTTTGTGTGTTAAGCTGATAAGAGTGATTCATACTTACCCTCTGCACTTACATGGCTTGTATGACTTATGTCTAATATGAAAAAAAGTCACTTAAATTTCCCGATTCATCTTCTGAGTTTTTTAAGCCCCAAAGAGAATGCTCTCAGCTCTCCATATAGTTCCTCCTCTTCAATCAAGTTCAGTTGTAGCCATTTTCTGGCTACACCCAGTTGTGGCAGCCCCCAGTTTCCCCAGACGGCGCAGAGACCGACTTCGTAAGGATGGCGGTCCAGGAGATGACTCTGCGCGCAGCCTCCTTCCTATCGAATGGCCCCTAATGGTCCAGCCTCCGCTCTCTGGGTCATTCCCAGGGGAGCTATGTACAGAGACCGGAGGTGGAAGAGATGCACCTCTTCGGGGGAGGTGGAACCTGGTGTCAAAACAGAAATGACTCACCGTGGCCGAGGCCCTCCCCGTGCCAGGAAGAGACGAGGCTCTCAGAGATGCTCCGGCTGGGTTGCCTCCGGCCGCCTGGCACTGGCGCACCAGGCTGAGCCCCGCCAGTGTTGGAGCACAGCGTGGAGCGAGGCTGTGGGGCTCTGAGGCAGGCGCGCCCCGAGGCAGGCGCGCCCCTGATTACCACTCCGGCGCCACAGAACAGCAGAACAGATGAGCCCCTGTCTCGTCTCTGTCCCAGTACATGTTTCATCCCGGTTCACGGTGGTCCTGTGAGTGACTCCAACAGAAAGAACTCTGTTCAAAAGGAAGTTCTAGCACATGCCTTTGAATTTCAGTTTCTCTCTGTCATACATGGTACTATGCTGCCTCAAATGATGTGGCATCACAAGTCAGTATTATAAATAGCACACACTGATTGTCTGGGCCAGTCACTGTGCTAATAAGCCCCTCGGGGTTCCAGGACAGTCCTGTCTCTAGACCCAGCATACAGAGGAGCAGCCAAGGGCAGGACAAGTTGCACCACTTACCTAAGGCCACACAGCCAGTAAGTGGCAGAGCTAGGACTTGAAGCCAGTGCTCTTGACCCCATAGAGCCTACCGACAGGACAAGTTAATACAGAACCTGGGCCGGCAGTACAGTCAGCTCCGCATGTGGACCCGAGTCGGCTGCTGGTGTGTTTTCGCCCAGTGCAGTGAGTTCATTTCTGATCTTACAACTTACATCCCCCCCCGCCCCTCCCCGCTGTGTGTTCCAGGAAGTTCCATGGCTATAACTCCCTGCAGGAGTACTACGAGGAGGAGAGCTGCATGAGGTACCTGCACCGGGTGAGTGGCCAGCAGCAGCAGACACGCGTCCTGAGCCCCCTGGTGGACGCTCCACCACAGTGTGGCTGGGTTTGGATTTTTCACTGAACCAAAATCTCTGGCCACCGGACCAGGGATTTAGCTCTGTGGTTCGAGTGCTTTCCTTGCAAGCACAAGGTCCTGAGTTCGATGCCCGGCACTAAAAAAAAAAAAAAACCAATACATGATTTGCAAAATCTCTGACCACCACACACTCCTCCCAGAGCGGCCCCGTAGGACAGGCTGTACAAACGCCCTTCAGACTGCTGCAATGCCTAGTTTTTTCTTAGGTCTCATTTGACAGTGTTATCCCTCCTGGTTTCTGCCACAGCTCTTGGGAGAGCCGTCTCGGTCTCCCACCATCCTGGACCGTGTGTATTTCATAGCACAGTGCCTAGAACTGAACTCCAGATTCTGGCCACGATGTGGTGAGCACAGATTAAACGAGGTGCTCTGTGTCACAGCGGTAAGAAGCATGTCTGTAGACTCATTTGCATATATGTGATTTTTAGCAGCTCAGGTCACAAGCTGTGTGTTGCTGTGGTGAACCAAAAGTCTCTATGTATTTTTTCCTACCGGAATCATCACCACGCCAGTCTCTGAACAATTCCTTTTATGCACGCACAGAATTCCCCATTTATCCCTGCCAATGTCCACCTGTTGGTTTGGCCCACAGGTCCAGCAGATCACTGCATCTGTCTTGGTGGCCAGCTCTCCTCATTCAGCGTCATCATCCTGGCTTTGGGCATTTCAGCCCCTGGGGAGTGCTGAGCTGCGTAGTGTTAACATCAGAGCCCCAGGAGAGCAGCGCCATTCCCTGCCCCGGCACGGCCGTTCAGCACCATCCGAGTTCCCCAGCAGCACCGTCTCCACACAGGCGCAAAAGGAGACTGTTGCTGTGTTAATGCTGAATGCTGAATGCTGAAATGACCAGCAAATGCGACCTTCCCAGAGTCCCCTGATATCCACCAGCTTACTCCGGTGCTCAGCCTCCAGGGTCTGCTAGGGAGTCTCCTCTGTCTGGAGCGGGGTGTGTTCATTTCTCCTCCTCTAGTACTAACTGAACAGATGTGTACACGCCTCTTGGTAAAGCTTTTTTCCTGAAGGGCATGGCTAATCTGGAAAGGTGTGAAATGATCAGAAACATTTTGACAGTAAGTGCCATTGAGCACTCTGCTCTCCGTCAGAGCGTGCGGGTCCCCTGTGGCTCCTGCACACACCTGCTGCCCAGCAGTGATCACGGGGCCACTTACAACTCATCTGACTGCCTGTGAATACCAGGCACCCTTTACCCACCTGTTTAGCAAGCTGAGCTGTGGCCCTTTTCCCTCCGCTTCAAAGACACATCTGGTAGTGAAGTTGAGCCATGAATCAGTGGGGCTGGAAAGGGGAATCCATCATTTAATTCTGCTTTATTTTCTCGTTGCAGATTTATGTACCCCTCATGTTGGTTAATGCAGCTGATGACCCCTTGGTGCATGAAAGTCTTCTAACCATTCCAAAATCTCTGTCAGGTAAATGTTTTTTCCTACTGCTCCCCGACCACTCAACAAATTACCCCAGTAAATTCTTTCACCTTCCCTGAGCTGCCAGCTGCTTGGGGAGGAACAGCTCATGGCAGTGTCTTTTTCTACCTCATCGGGTGTCCCAGGGCTCTGAAGGGCCTTCTAGGGTCTCATCCTGGTACAGGAGACAGGACCATCCTTGATGTCCATCACCAAGAGGGCTGTTTATGGTGTTCTATGAGATTATTGAATCAGGATTATGGTTCCATTAGGTAGGAGGGTTTGACTTAAAGAGATGGACTAAAATTTGACCTGAAAAGTGAAACAAAAAAGCCAGTTCTGCTACTCTGATGACAGCTTCTCTATCTGCTTTGAGGATAAAAATATAAGCAGCATTGCAGCCTCATTCAGTGATGGGTAAAGAGCTAAGAAAAAGAGAGGGAGGGGGTTGAAGAAGGAAACAATTGGGGTATCCACAGTTACTTTGCACCGTCATTTAGGACATCACCTCCCAGTACCCTCCACAGTCCTTCTCTGTGATTGCATTTCCTCCTCTAAAGGTCACAGCATACCCAAAAGGAGGACGTTTGCCTCTGGTTCTCTCGGGACCCTGTGCTAGGAGGAGGTGAGGTAGCCAGCAGAGGGCCACAGCCTGCCAGGGCTGTTACCCCGCTTGGGACAAAGGCCATGTGTATGAGAGGTGTGTCACGTGGTTGGAGCTATCTCTGTCACCCGGTCCGACCATGACTTAGTGCCATCCAGCCACGTGCAGGGAGAGAAAGACAGCACCCACACTCATCTTCTGGACCCCTAATATTCACAGCACTAATGCTGTTCCACAAGATTCTAAAAGGCAACCAAAACAGGAGTGAAACAAGAAAGAGCCCCAGAGAGCCAGCAAGGGGCCCTGCCAGCTGTGCCCTGGGAAGCAGATGTCCAACCTGGTGCCCCCACACACACACCTTCAGTGGCAGCATGGCCGATCCTGCGTGGGACCAGCCCAACTAAGGGTGCGTGAAGCTGGGCTCCGGGTCTGCTCTCGGGACGGCCAGTTAGCAGGTGGTGTTGAGAGCCTGGGTGTCCTGTAACACAACTCGCGGCCTTAAGTTACGCCTTAGTCTTAAATGCTGGAATGAAAATTCATTGACTTCACTGAGTTCTCCTTATTCTTCAGTAAATAACACTCTACACTCTATGAACCCGGCTCTGAGCCTGCTCACCCTCAGGCTCCTGAATCAGAATTGCTTTTTAACAAGGTGCCCCAGGTGATCTGGATGCTCAAAGTCAGGGTAGGGGTGACGGGTCACTAGAGAGCTGTGGTAGTACCGAGGCCTGGGCTCCCTTCCTTCTCCCCTGAGACTCTCCCAAGGACTCCTGATGCAGGTGCCCATTCTGCACCAAAGCCGAGAGGGGTCCTGCCAGAGGCCTGTCCCACTTAGGTGAACAAAGCAGAGGGGCCGAGGTTGGTGACCTCCCTGTGCGCAGAGCGCCCCAGCCAGCTCCCCCTTGCACCCCTGACTGGAGCTCAGTACCGAGCAGTAACCCGCCACCTTTGCCCCGCAGAGAAACGGGAGAACGTCATGTTTGTGCTGCCCCTGCATGGGGGCCACCTGGGCTTCTTTGAGGGCTCCGTGCTGTTCCCCGAGCCACTGACGTGGATGGATAAGCTGGTGGTGGAGTACGCCGACGCCATCTGCCAGTGGGAACGAAACAAGTCGCAGTGCTCTGACACGGAGCAGGTGGAGGCCGAGCTGGAGTGAGGCGCGCTCCAGCACCCTCCCCCGGACTCTGACGAGCTCCTGCGGCCCTCCCCTGGGCCCCGTCCTCTCACTCGCTGCTTCAGGTCTCCCATCTCCCTCAGTGACCTGGATCTGACCTCACACCATCAGCGGGGCCACCCATCATGCACACCTGTCCCAAGTAGGCAGCTCTCCCTGGGAGCTCCAAGCTATTTTTGTGCTTAGTTACTGGTTTCCTCCATTGCATTGTTAGCCATGGTGAGAAGCAACAGGGTTCTCACCCGCTGTCTGGTTTCAGCATCTGATTGCTTTTAAGCCAAGTACATCTAGTTTCCTATTTAAAGAGTGTGAACAGCAGTTTTGCTTTGCCAATCAAAAGGCTTTTCCCTGAGAAGAGTGAAGGACGCGTGTTATTTTACGGTGGTTGTATGTGCCCATCCATAGAGCTCCCCATCCTAGGCCAGCACTGAAGACACAACCGGGCTTGGGAACCCAGGGCCTGGGCCTCCCGGGCTGGAGCGTGACCTCTTAAATGGCAAAAGGATTCCCCTGAGTTACAGGCCAAGTTTCTCCCTCCCCATCCTCTAAAGTTTCCTCACGCCTTGCTGCTGCCGAGAGTCACGTGGGGCACTTGTTAAAAATTCAGCCTCCCAGGTCCCTCCCCTTGCAGAGGGTCTGGGAAGGGGTCTGGGGATTTTAATTTTTGACCAGTGCCCCAGGGGATTCTCATCACCAGGCAAATTTGGGAAACACTGACTAGGCGCCTTTCCGTGAGAATATCTTAGTGACTCGTTTTATTGAAATCCAGTCATTGGTGTCATTTCACCCCCAGGGACCCCCGGAACACCAAGGCCTGTTGCATAGCTGCCCTTTATGATCACAGTATGATGTCTCCACAAAGGCCCTGAGTGGGAGTACGCATTTGGGCTGAGTCCTGGCTCTGCTTCTCACTGGCTGTGTGACCTGCAAGGGTCTCTTTGGACTTGAGTCTCTTCACCTGTAACATGGGGGGCTTGGACCAGGTAGATTGCCAACATGACCACTGGCTCTGAAGTTCAATGACAAACTCAATTTCCTGAGGTTTGAGAGAACATCCCTCCAGGGGGCCGGGACCACGTGGATGTCATCATTTGCCTTTTTCTTTTTCCTGTCCCTCATTTCATGAAAAGAGGTTTCGGGGGTCTTTTTAAGCACTTAATTGTAATTTTAGTTTTTAACCCAGGTCCCTCTAACTCTGGTTTTTGATACCAAGCAATTCAAAAGTTGTATCTGAGTTTGAAGAAAGATATTTGCAACCGAAGAAGGTGTTACTTGAAACTAGATTTTGAAGGGAATACCCTCTAATTGTTGTTGGTTGGATGGATCTTTCTGAAATGTCTTCTCTAGTGAAACTGTCACTGTAGGTTTCAAGTACTTTTCTCCAATCCTGTGGTACTTGAGTGTCTCAGAACCCCGCACTTTGAAAAATCAGCAGTTGCTCTCTGGAACCAAACAGAGCCATGAGTGGAAGCACCTGGATACTTTACAAAGCTGTTTCCTCTTCTTCATCTCCTTTGGCCCCAGGACAGACTAGAAAATGATGAGTGGGTCTATCTGGCTGTTTAAGGGATGAAGGGGGCCGCCCAAGCACCTAAATGCCAGCCCTCAGGGCCACGTTGGATGAAGTGTGGGCACTGGCCCAAATGACTGTGACAGTAACGTCTGTAACCTGAAGAAGTTACTTCCTGACAATCACCAGATCACCCTAATAACATCAGAAACAGCCATTCTCTCAAAAGACTGAGATTTCTATGGTCTCAACTTTGCTTTGGTATAGTTTCTCACAATCATCAAATTATACAATTCTGGCTTTCCCCCAAGTTGTTTCTTGAATGCATTTTCTTTTCGTGTTCTTTTTGCACAAATTGGCACTTTATCCTCTACCCCTCAATTTGGAAGCTAGTTTTTCTCCTCTGTTACTTCTCCTACCACCCAGCCACGACTATAATCTGGAAGATTCCTAGACATCGTTCCTGCTACAACCTCCATCCCTTGAGACTTTTGTAAAATAGGTAAACCAAGCAATAACTTAGAAGGATTGAATCACCATCCCCGGAAGTGAGGGGCTCCTTTTGCCCGCCTGAGGCCACGACCACAAAGGTGGCAGCCGGGTGCCACCCCTTCAGGAGGATCGCCTTCCCCTCGCTCTCACACACGGAGGGAGCTTGGGGCGCAGCCTTTGCTGCCACCCAACCGGAATCCCCAGGATGGGGGTGGCGCACTCCACTGAAATGCCCTCAGCGTGTGATCTGAATGGCACTTCCGTTCCATTTTGGTTCACATGACGTCAGCTGAAGCCCTTTGTTCAGACTTCAGGCTCTAAGGCTGGGAAATGAGCATGGCCCGGGGTTGTCTCACAGAAGTCTTGTCTGTGCCGGAATGAGAGCACAGAGGGACTGACCGTGGAAGGTCAGCGAGGGCCGGCACTTTCTATGTAGGTCGCCTTTTCCCTTCCTTCCGGCTTCTGCCAGCTTCCGCACGCCTCTCCCCAAAATCTCCCCATTCACTACGGAGGACAGCGCAGATGCGCTCCTTGCTGGGAAGGTCTTATGTGGGCTAAAACAAAACCGACTCTTTGAAGAGTGTTCAAATACTCTATTCTGAAATCAAATCGAGGCTATATATTCTGTAAATGTGGACAGTTCTTTGGCAGCAATAACTTGTCAAAAACTAAGGGGCAGAAGTGCCCACTTTTCTCCAGTTGTCCTCTCTGCCCCTCAACAATTGGAAGACACTGATGCCAGATTAGGATTCTCTGACTCAAAAACCAGTATCAAGTCTCTTGGATGCATTTATATTAGAAAGGAGCACAGCCAGGTGTGGCATCAGCCGCCTGTAATCCCAGCACTTGGGAGGCTGAGGCAGGAGGATTGCTGCCAGTTCAAGGCTAGTTCGGACTACATAGCAAGACCCTGTCTCAAAAAACAAAAACAAACAAAAAAAGGAAGCTTAGTGGAGTTGAAGAAAACCTCTTATTTTTCCTGCAGCGAGTTTGCACCAGTGATTCCAGAGCAGAGTGAGGAGAGAAAGTGTGTGTTGTTACCATTTTCCTCAACAGGGATCCTAGGACCCCCCGCGGGGTGGAAATCACTGAGAGGGGAGCATCTGTGACATGGCATTATGGAACCGGGCCCAGGAGTCACAGCTTCTTGAGCCCCTGTCCCGCACTTACATTGGACAAGCGGGCAAGTCACTTCACCTCTCTGAGCCTGTCACCTCATCTTAGGCCACCTCTAAGGCCGTGTCACCTGCCAGGCGCTGTGGAACGTTTGCCTGAACTTGGCCTCAGCAGCCCTCGCAGGTGGCGGTGACTGGTCACTGCCCGTGGCGCATCCCGAGGGAGCGGGGAGAGCAGTTTCTGCAGGCAGCTTTTCCCTGCTAGGACGCTGGACGCTGTCCAAGCCCTGCGTCTTTGGCTGCATCTCTTCCAGATCTCCGCTGTCATCTTGGTCTCCTTGGGATCCTGGGGCGGTCTCGTGCCTGGCAGGTGCTGGCCACTGGGAGGAGGACAGTGGGACAAGGCAGAGCATGGAGAAGTCCCAGGCAGAAACCCTTCCGGCACAGGCTTTCATTCTGCGGCAGTCTTCACTGGGCTGCTCAGCTCGTACGGCAGGCGTCTGACTGAAAGCGTTCTTTGTGACTGAGTGACTTGAGAGGCTGCTTGCCAGCTCCCGGGAAACAGTGTGTGTGTTCTTGTTTGTGCTAGCCAGGCAAGCAGATGCTGAGATGGAAGAGGCTTTTCTTTCTTTTTTTGTTTCTTTTCTTTTCAGTACTGGGAACTGAACCCACAGCCTTCCTTCACACTGAACTGTATCTCTGGACCTCTTTGTTTATTTATTGTTTTGAGACAGGGTCTTGCTAAGTTACCCAGGCAGGACTTGAACTCACAATCCTCCTGCCTCAACCTCCCAACAGCTGGGATTATGGGCGGGCGCTGCCATGCCTGGCTGCAAGGCTTTCTTTTCTTGTGGCCTTGACCCTTCCTGAGAGCTAAAGTAAGGATCACTGAAACAACCCATCAAGCTAAAGGAACTCACCCGTAGCTCTTTGTCCTTTAGAGCGACAGGAGTTGTTTGGGGGGATTTCCCCACAGCACCCTGTCACAATATCATCTGGAACTGTCTTCTTTGCCCACAAAGCCTTAATTTGCCTCTAGAAAATTCCTTGGTGTCACAACAATATTGTGATGCAGGAATTCAGATTCTTCTGCTGTAGAAGTGTGAAGCAAGGGCACAAGCAAGCCCACAGCATTTCCTGCAGGCCATAGGCGCCTCACGAAGCCATGCCATCGGCTCCCAGCACCACATGCAAGTACCTGGCGGCCAGGAGACCTCAGCCCTGGCACCCCTTCCGGCTTCTCCACCTCAGTCTCGTCCAGAGCCACTTTGGGTGAGCAAGGTGCTGGATCACCTGGATGCCTGCCTGTGGCAGCTTGAGGCTGAGCAGTTGAGGGCAAAGATTTCTCCACCCTGTGCTATAAGTAGAAAGAAATAGCCCCTCTTCTTAAACTAGGTTGCTTTTGCCAAATTGTGTGGAGCCAAGAAAAGGGTAACAGGCCCCGCTGGCAGAGGAAGACCGGCCAAAGCAAAGGCCCCCTGCTCTCCCTGCGTGCCTGCCGCCACCACCTCTGGGCGCCACAGCTCACATGCTCCCGGAGAGGCCCTTGGCAGCAGGCCACAGAGGACAGCTCACCAGCCATTCTCAGACTCCCAGGAAGCAGACAGCTGCACCTTCGGAAGAACCAGTCCACCATGTTTTCTGAACTGCTTTTTCCTAGCATGTATGTGGGTAGAGCTTTCGCAGCTCTGATAAATCAGCTGAAAGTAATTTCAAACTGGTGGACTAAGACTCACATTCTGAGTTTCATGACGTTCTCCACTTTTAATTAGATTGCTGTCAAATCCATAACCTACCTTCTCCCCATTTTGTCCCCATTAGCCAAGAAATCCACTATTGCCATAAATTGGAGACGGTCCGCTTACAGCACTTGCAGAAATACCCGCCTTTAGTCACAGTGGGCATTGTCCTCCCAGACCAACAGTCAGCTACAGTAATTGCTGCCCCCCTGCTCCCAGGGCCGACCTCTTCTCTCCCAGGCTGTTCTCGTGAGTGGCCGAAGCTCCTGGCGCAGGACTTGGGTTCCGTTTGGTTTTTTATTTGGGCCTCTTTGGTTTTCCTAAAGCACAAGTCCATGTAGAAATCTGTCACCTCTCACACCAGTTCCAGGTGATCCGGGTCTCTCCCACTGCCTCAGGAAGACCTTCACTGTACCTGAGCTTTTGACTTCTGCCTTTGCAGCTGCCTTAGTGACGCCGGGGGCGGGGTGGGGCAGGCGCCGGTTCTGTTTCTCCTTTTCCCACGAGACCCCTTTCAGCCACGTTCTTCTCTTGGCAGAGCTGCTTCCAGACTGATTTTTGAGAACCATCACTTTTACATTCCTGATTCTGGTGTGTTTGTTTTGTTCTTTTTGAGTTTTCCAAAACTTCAAATGCTGCCCTGAAAATACTGTACTTTTGAGTTTTTGTTCCAAGCACCTCTGTGCTGCTAGATCTTGGAGGAAACACAGGATCCTTCAGCACCGAGGTGTTTAAGATTTGCAACTAGCAATGCAATTTTTTCTAAATATGAGGATATTTACCTTTATTAAGAAATTATACTAAACAATGATGTCTTTGATCATTTTCTGTTCTCATATTACTTTTGATTCTACTTTGATTCAGTGTGGTGGTGAACAAAGATCATTACAAACAAAAACTGTAATTTTGTTATCTTTGATTCAATGAAATTTCTTTACTTAAAAAAATAAAGATAAAAATGTGGTGTTGGGTGGTGTGTTTGCTTTGTCTAGTTGGGATTTTCTACTGAAAAGGGATTCCTCCTATATCTTCATAAAGCAAGAGTGTAATAGGAATGCGCAGAACACTAGTTGCCCCTCACAGATAATGCTAACCCTGCCTGTACCGTAATGCAAACAAGTACCAAAGGCTTGGCCAGCCCACCCGTGTTCTCACGAGCGCCCTCTGCAGGCAAGCAAGCCAAGAACTGAAATGGGTGAGGCGTCAATGTTACTCACTTTCTACAGCAAACCATGTGGGCACATGCGAACAGTGCTTGCCGGAAATGACCGTATGCTCTTCCAATAACGTTCTTTGAAGACTGAGTGAGTGCCGGGCTGGGCTGGGGTGGACCTCCCTGAACCTGAGTGAAGGGTTTCCCAGGCTAGGCACTGGCTCAGTCGAGAGCTGGGCCCCACCCCATCCTCACGCTCAGAGCCTTTAACAGGTGGGGCAGGGTAGTGGTGTTGGCTTTGAGAGGTGTGCCATTCACAAGACCCAAGAATGCCCAATATCAGACTTCAAATTTAATTCGTCTGTGGTAAGCAAACTGCCCCTCCAGCTTCCTGTGCCCACAAGAGAGGCAGACTGTTTTGATCCAAGAAAATCAATTTACCAAGAATGCTACCTATGAAAAGAGCGATCTGAAAGCGAGTTGGGGTCCAGGGTGTTAGGTAGGTTGGTGCAGCAGTATCTCCGAGTGTCATCTGCTGCACCTCTGCTGGGCCACCCCCTCACATTTGACACTTGCTAGCTGCCCCAACAGAGCCAGCATACTCGCTGTTATGCCTTTTATTAGCAGGCCCTGGTGCAGCCTTCCCATGGTGAGGCCCCCTGTATGACAGCCTCCTCTCCTCCGGCGTCCTTCGAGGAAGTTACAGGAAGGTGGAGTCCCTTTTTCTGAGTGGTCGAAAGACATTTAGATAGTTTGGCCTTGAATTGCTAAATCTCAACCCAAAGGGGGCAAAATAACCCCCCTCTCATTGTTTCTACAAGGCAGGGAGCAAACAGGACTTAAAGTATTTAAGTCACTTGCTCAGGGCCAAACACTGAACGAACTACAGAGAAGCGACAGAGACAGATTTGAACCCAGCGATCTACCTCCAAGTCCAGAGTCTAGGCATGTTTGGTAACTGAGACGATGAGCTAATAGGACAGTGAAGTGGCTGCCGGGTGGGAAACAAGCAGTCAACTGCACTTTGGAGCAAAAAGAGGCAGGGAGGGCAAATGGCTGATCGAAGGTGCAAGTCTGTGCGTCATCATCCCCCGGGATGAGGCAGCAGGATGTGCCAGCAAACTGGATGAGACCAATGCAAGTAACTAAACTCCCCGTCCAGGGCCCCTGCACCCCCCCTTTAAGAAAAGGATAGTTAATGACTTTCCTTTGAGACTCCATGAAAGGAAGCCTTCCTCTTTGCGCAGGACGGTCTGTCTGTTCAGTGGCCGCACTGGTGCAGGGTGGAGGGGAGGGACGCACGTGGAATCACACACAAAAGCAGCTGGGATTTTGTGGCCCCGAGCATGTCAGGCTTTTTGCTTTTTGTTTTGTTCTTGCCGTATGGCGATTGAACCCTGTTAGGATGACCCACCACAGACACCCAAAATGGCCGTCACTGGTTTCTCAAAAGAAAAGCCCCCTTCTCTCTTCTCTATGCCAGAATTTCCCGCCGAAACAATGGCCCCTCCCCCCGACTAGGGTCCTCAACAAGGTCCGTCGCGCCAATTTGCTCAGGGGCCTTACCTACCACCCAACCACCCCATACAGAAAGGACCAATCCTAAGCGCGCACTTTTCGAACCTCCAACGTCACGAAAGGGGCGGCGACTAAGGGATGAAAGGCAACTATCCGAGCCATTCGCCACCGCATTCGCTCGAGAGAAGGCGAGGGGTTGGGGTATCACAAAAGAGCTCCAATATCTCCACGGCGAGCGTCGCCAGCCTGCCCGCTCCTTCTCTCCTCCGCCCGGTCTCCGCTGCCTTATTTCTGCGTGGAGTCTGGCCATTGACGCCGAGATCCTGAGACGCCGAGCTGCGATCCGGAGGCGCTGCGGTCCTGAGACGCCGCAGACACTGAGCTGTGATCCTGAGCAGCTGCGGTCCTGAGCCGCTGAGCTGTGATTCTGAGCAGCTGCGCCCGGGTGGCGGACCTGGGCTGTGAACCTAATTGAGCTGTTTCAACCTAATTGAGCTGTTTCAACCTAATCGAGCTGTGTTAACGTAATTGAGCTACGTTAACCTAATGGTGGACCTGGTAGACCTGGTCTGCTAGGCCGATTGCTTTGTCTCGGTGTCCGCCCGGGCGGCAGACCTGGGCTGTAAACGTAATTGAACTGTGTACCATAATAAACCTGGGCTGGCATCTAACAAACCCAAGGTCTTCACACTGAGCTACGCCCCCAGCCCTTTTTTATATTTATTTAATTTTTGAGACAGATTTTGCTAAGTCACTAAATTGTCCAGGCTGGGCTCAAATCTGCTACCCTCCTGCCTCGGCCTCCCAGCGTGCTGCGATTACAGGCATGCGCCACCACGGCCAGCTGTATGTCGGCTTTTAACATTCAAGATCTCTACACGCTTTCTCCCAGGGCAGCACCGCCTTTCTAGGCCGGTCTGGCAGCGGCCCAGCCGGCCCCAGGGGGCGGCAATGCTAAACACGGCCAGAAGGGGGCGACGCGAGCCCACAGTCACAGCAGCTTCCCCAGGTCCCACTCCTGTGGCTTCTTCCTTTGAAAGCTACTGGATTTGTCACAAACAGGTGCCCGAGCTAAGGCCCGGCTCTGCTGACTTCAGGGGGAACCCAGCCTCCCCCTGGGATGTGAGGAGGAGCCGAGGCTGCCCGAGGGACTCCTGGCGAACACCTGCCTGCAGGTTTCCCCCATCTGGATCTCCTTGACAAATTGAGAGCTGCCCCGAGTTGGAAGGCCGCGTCCTAGATGGCTCCAGGCAAGCCGGAGCTGGGCGGAGATGACGCGTCCTAGATGGCTCCAGGCAAGCCGGAGCTGGGCGGAGATGACGGGGGTCAACGCTGTTTTCCTCTCCTAGATGGCTCCAGGCAAGCCGGAGCTGGGCGGAGATGACGGGGGTCAACGCTGTTTTCCTCGGATCTGGGATATAGCACTTGAAAAACAATTACGAGCCTATCTTGAAAACATAAATGCTCTTTCCTTTAAATTCTTTGGCTTAGCTCCTTGCCCGCCTCCACTCCGCCAGCAACACCTCCACAGGAGTTGCCGTCCCCAGTGGGGTCCACAGGCCCAGCTGCTGGTGCGCTCACACATGAAATACCGCTTTAGCTCCGGGAATCCCTCGGAGATCCCGCCGCCACCTTCACCCACAGCAGTCTCTTTAGGTTTTCACATAAAGGGCCCTTGTAGGCTTTGATTTGATAAAGGGAAGCCTCGACTTTTAAAAAGTAGTAGAGAGGGCTTTGGCGAAAAATCCTCGCTGGTCAGCCTCCCACCCTTCTGCCCCCAGTAATAATTATATGCTAGGATCTTCCTCCGGCTCAGAAGCCCTGTGTGAATACCGGGATGTCCGTGGGTTGTTGACTGCAAATGTTATAAAGAAGGGAGTTACTTGGGTAGTAAGTATAGACTGCAAACCTTAAGGCATCAGTGCATACAAAACAAGAAAGAAAAAGAAAGAAAGAGACTGTTGTGGATAAGAGAGTCTCGAAGGTATGACGGCAGATGGCACTGGACTGACCTGCACCCCGGAAAACATCTGGAAGGTCCTGCCACAAAGGTGGGTATGGTACAAGGAAGGAGGTGACACCACAGCCAAGAAAAGATGTCTCGGATTGATCTAGGATGTCTCGGTGGTTGCAGCCAGCCCAGGTAACCTCACCTGCCACCACTAGCCAGACAACAGGAATGAGTGTCCACTTCCAGCTGGGCAGGTGAGGGCGGCAGCGGGGGAGAAATATCTGCCAGTGCCTAGGAGCCCCATCCCCAGAAAGCCAGCACTTCCTCTGAGGAGCCTCAAGCTCAGCGAACACGGGTTCTGCTGGGGACTGGCGTCTAGGCAAGTGTGAATGAGCACACACCTAAACGGCACCAAACACTTGAAGAAAGCCAGTGCCACAGGAGGAGAGCGTCCGTGATTATCACAGTGTGCAGATCAGCTGGTGTGAGCGCCTCACCACAACATACTGAAGACAAGAGCTCCGCTGTGTAGCTCCAGGGCTGAGAGAGTCCAGACGAGATGCCACCTGTACATTTTTAAAGTCACACCAAGGCCAGAGCTCTGGAGGAGGTGGCTTTAGGTGACGAGGACCCATCTCTCCAAGATAGACACGGTAGCAGACATGGCTGCCACCTGGAAGGAGGTCGGAGCTCCCAACCCTCACCGCACATGACTGGCTGAGGGAGCCGGCCGCCTCCAAAGGAAGCTGCTCCGCGCTGCTTCCTCCCTGGAATTCTGTGCAGAAACCCCCTCACCTGTCAGCTCGCAGGCCACCAAGATCACTGTTTGCCAAATCATCTGAGCCTAAGTCCTCCCACTTTGATCATCTTTTTATTGTCAGGGGGCGGGTAACCCAGCTTCCGTGACTGTTCTTAACAGACCCTGAGCAGCGAAGCTCTGTGGCAAAGGAAATTATGGAGAAGCCTAATTGGAGTCTTTAAAAATCACTGCCCTACAGCTTCCAAGGCGATGGGGATATAACCGCCCCCAACTCTTCTATTCAAGGGTCCCCCCTACTTTATTGCCCCTCCCCCATCTTGGGACAAAGGTGACCTCTGAACTCACTTAAACTTAGGGATGGTAAAGAAACTAGTCACCTTGGGCAGCCCTTCGCCAGCCTGGGTCGGGGACAGCTGAAGAGCAGCCTGGGATGCTAACTATGGTTTGGATGAAGGAGGCGCCTCACAAGGCTGTGTGCTCAGCTTGGGCCCGGGGCCCAAAGAGCTGCTCAGCAGCCACCTTGCCATCATACGGGGGCAGGCTGCCCCCAAAGTCAGCAGGCAGGATGTTCTTGTCGATCTCCTGGAAGAAGCCAGAGAGGTCGTCTCCGTGGACGAAGACCTGCAGGGAAGCAAGGGAGAGAGCTGAGCAGGGGGAGCCCCAAGGAGGAGGGCTGAGGGCAGGAGGGCAAGACCTCTCTCCACAGCCCTCCGTGTCTGTGCCCGCAGGACCCACCGGCGCAGGCCAGGGCACAGTCTGGGGAGGGTGTGGCCCAGCCCCAGAGCTCTCCCTGCTGAGGCCCACACTCCTGCCCCAAGGACTCACCCTCTGCAGCAGCTTGCTCTTCAGGAAGGGCTTGACCATGTTGTAGGTAGTGGTGAAGTACCATGGCTGGTGGATGAAGTGGACGGCTTTGAAACGGGCCGGGAAGGAGTCCTGCCATGAGAGAGGCCCCACCATGCAGCCCCAGTGGTCTCAGAGGCTTCCGTCACCCCCATGCTTCTCCCATGGCATGAGGACTGACTTGTCCGGCACCATGTCGCCCCCGAGGACAGCCTGTGGATGGTTCCATCCCCGGGCTAACTTCACTTGGACTCCAGGCTGCAGGGAGGAAGCCCCAGAAGCCACAGAACCCGGCCCCCTCCCAGGAGCAAAATGCCTAGAGCCGAGTGAAGAGAAGAAGTAGCTTTGCTTAGGTTTTTGGTGACTTTGTTCAAACCCATTTGCCTGTTGAGTGGGCTGCAAGCTTCTTTTTTTTTTTTTTTTTTTTTTTTTTTTTTTCCTCCAATACTGGGGATTGAACCTAGGGCCTTCACACTGAGCTACCTACGCAGCCTTTTTTATTTTTATTTTGAGACAGGATCTCGCTACTCTCTGTCATTAAGTTGCCCAGCCTGGGCTCGAACTTGTGATCCTCCTGCCTCAGCCTCCCCCAGTGCTGGGATTACAAGTATGTGCTATCATGCCTGGTTTGAGTGGGCTGCACACTCTTACAGACCACAGGGACACTACCGTCATGCCTCATTGTCCTCCAGAACCCACCGCGCACAGCCTCCCGCCTCTCACCTGTCCTTTCCCCCTAAACCCAGAGTGGATCTAAGGCCTCCGTGCATACAGGGGTGAGTCCTCAGCAGGGTGGTGACAACCCTTCCAGGGGTAAATTCTCAAGTAGAGAGGCATCGGGATTCACGGGGCAGAGCCCACAATCCCAGGCCAGAAGATGGAGCTCCAAGTCCAGCCCCTGCCATCCTATCGCTGGGGGACCTTCACAAGTCACTTACATTTCTCCACCTCAGCTTCCAGGTTTGTAAAATGAAGCAGTGACATGAGGAGCAAACCCTCTTGAGGAGTCAGTGAAATAATGACTATGTACTTGCAAACTTTTGATCACCGTACAAGGGGGTTGGTTGGGATTGTGGTCGTCACTGCTTTTGTGTGTGGTTTTTTTTTTTTGTGGCACCAGGAATTGAACCCAGGGCCTTCACACTGAACTATACCCCCAGCCCTTTTTTATTTTTTATTTGGAGATACGGTCTCACTAATTCACCCAGACTGGGCTTGAACCTTCAATCCTCCTGCCTCAGCTGGGATCAGAGGCCTACAGCACCATGCTCAGCAGGCACTGCTCTTCGTGGCACTAGGCAGTCAACTCCTTAGGGTACCGCCAGCACCGTGACACTGGCAAACGATGACCAGCCTCGCCTGCTGTGGGCGGCTCTGGGCGCTCGGCCTCACCTGCAGCATGTCCACCATCTTCCTGAGGTCCGCAGCCCGAAGGCTGGCAGCCTGCTGCATCGTAAAGCCCTTGAAGTTCTCAATGATGCAGAAGCCATTAATTTGAGTTTCCTCATTCTCCAACAGCTTCTCCAGGATGAAGCAATATGCCTGCAAGATCTGGGACAGAGAATAAACAGGGTGTGAGGTCCAACCCACAAAGATAATTAAGGCTCGAGGTCCTGAGGGGACAGATAATTGGCACATTCCTTACTGGAGGAACTTGTGCGGGCTTCCATCTAGGACAGCTTCCCGCTGTGAGTGTCTACCGAGAAATAACCCTGAATGTCACCTCCGTGGAAGTGTTTATCCTGGGACTCTCCGAACATCCTAAACGTATGAGTGAGGGACAGATGCCGCAATGTTATGTTTGGGACACAGAACTTAGGTCTAGAGCAGTTAAAAATGATCCAAAAGATTGATGATGCAGGAATATGTGCACGGGATATCATTGTACATCACGGCGCTACTTTCTTAAGAAAAGTGTGTGAGCTGGGGATTTAGCTTGTGGTTAGAGTGCTTGCCTTGCAAGCACAAGGCCCTGAGTTCGATCCCCAGCACCAAAAAAAAGTGTGTGTGTGTGTGTGTGTGTGTGTGCGCATGTGAAAAACAAGTTGAAAGGATGTCAGTGGTAAAAACATCTGGGGATGGATAAAGAAAATGTGTTATCTATTTACTGTGGAATACTATTCAGCTACAAAGAAGGACAAATGTGAGACATTTGTAGGAAAATGGATCTGCCTGAAAAATAGAGTGAAATAAATCAGACACACAAGCTTGAATACTGTATGGCACCTCTCATCTGAGTAAGGCAAAGTACAAACTAAGAGAAAAATAAAGGAAGGATAGAAGGAGACAAGGGGAGGGATCTTTTGCAGAGGGGAAGGGGGAGGAAAAGGGGATGGGGAATGGAAGGAAGACATGCCAGACACAAAGTCCCAACAACCTCCGTGAATGTGAACATTATATGCCAAAACATGAACTAAGCTTAACAATATCAACAAGAGTAAAAGGAGGAAAGAAGAACTAGAGGAGAATAGAGGGAGAGAGAGGGAAGGGGATTACAAAAAGAAACAAGCAATTATGTACATGTACTGGCTCCCTGGGGACAACTGTAAAATGCATGTACTGCAAATGTGTACTAATAAAGTAAGCATATCTGGGGAGCAGAGTTATGGATGATTTTTAATTTGTGATTTTTATATATTCTAAAATGAGTAGATATTATTAATCAAAGAAAAGTATTTTTAAAATATCTTCCTTAAGAAAGCTCAGTCCTGAAGCTAGTATCTTATTTCATGGGAAAACACTAGAGACAACCCTAATAAGATCAGGAAGAACATAACGTGTTCACTATTTCTCCCAACATTTAACTCAGTGTTGGAAGTGTTAGCCTATGCAATAGATTTTGTTTTAAATCAGGGGCATAAGAAGTAGAACAGAAGAAAAATTATCACTTTTATTTCCAGGTAATATTAGGTATACTTAGAAAACTCAGCAGAATCCATTGGGGGGGGTGCTGGGGATTGAACTCAGGGCCTTGCACCTTGCTAGGCAAGCGCTCTGACCACTGAGCTAAATCCCCAACCCCAACAAAATCCATTTTGAAAAAACACATTAAAAATAGTTCAGTAAAATGGAATACAAATCAACACACAAAACAACAATCTTCATATATACAAACAACTAGCAGAAGCGAAAGCCCCATTTATAGCAGCAACAACAAAATAAAACTGAAGGCAAATTTAAGGGGAAATGTGCACAATATTTAGAAGGAAAACTTGAAAACACTCCCGAAAATTCAAAAGTAGAGTTTTAGAGGCCGGGGATTTAGCTCAGCAGTACAGCGCTTGCCTAGCAAGTGCAAGGCCCCGAGTTCGATCCCCAGCACCCCCCCAAAAAGTATAGCTTTGTTGAAAATTTGAATGAAAGGGATGGCAGTCCCCGTCTGTGGATGGGTTAGCTAACCATGAATGTGGCATTTATAAAGACACCAATTCTCCCCAAATTTGTCAGTTACATGTAATATTATCCCAATAAAAATATACCTAATATTACTCCTGGAGCTGGACAAATTGATTCTAACATTCACAGAGGAAAAGAATATTCAAGAACAGCTAGGAAAGCCCAGAAAGAGAGATCATTAAGGGTCGAGCGCGGCGGTACACCTTAGTGGTAGGACACTTGCCAAGCACGCAGGAGGGCCTGGGTCCCGTCCCCAGTACCACACACACAAAAGTATGGAATTAGCTCCAAAGACATTACACACATGCTGTAAAATCTCTATAATTAAACAGTGTGGCATTAGAGCATGAATAGAATGAATAGACAAAGAGACCAATGGAATAGAATAAAAAATCCAGAAATAGACCCTCGGACATGTGGATATATAGACTGTGATAAAGCTAACACCTCAAATTATCTTTTTTTTTTTTTTTTTTTTTTTTTTTGGTACCAGGGATTGAACTCAGGGCCTTGTGCTTGCAAGGCAAGTACTCTAACCACTGAGCTAAATCCCTGGCCCCTCCTCAAATTATCTTTGAGAAAAGATAGACTTTTAAGTAAGTGGTGTTGGGGCAGCCAGTTAGCATTTTCTAAAATGAGTTTACACTATTTCTTCAAACTTTAAAAAAAAAAAAAAATCTTTCAAAGGCTTGATGGCATGTGTCAAAGTTCTTTTGGCGGGCCAGGGGGACAAGGTCCTGCTATGTAGTTCAGGCTGGTTTTGAACTCACTATGTACCCCAGGCTGGCCTCGAACTCACAGCGATCCTCCTGCCTCAGCCTTCCGAGTGCTGGGATTACAGGTCTGTGCCATCACACCCGGCTGGCCAAAGTTCTTCCAAGACAAACTCTAATTCTTCTACTTGGGGCAGCCCTCTAAAGGGTGCAGGCAGGCAAAATCACATACATTTAAGTGCAAAGAACTCAGGCTGCTGAGTAGCACAGAACCCACACTTTCCAGAATTTCATCTAGCCCACAGTTACCTCTCCCTGCTCTCACTGCTGCTGTCAGATTTCAGCATTGGTAGAGCTGCCCCAGCTCATGGCCTTACGGCTGTTCCACCCACCCCACCCTGGCACCCTGTGTGGACTCCCTATTTTGTAGTATTGGCCAGGAGACACTGCTTGCAGAGCCGCCGTGGCACGTCCTTGCCCAGAAAGCGCCTGATGGAGCTGGCTGTCTTCCTTCCCCTTCCACAGACCTTGCCCACTGTAGATTGAGGAATAAGGGTCCAGGAGAGCTGAGGGTTGGAGGAGGAGCCCAGCCCACCCCACTGACCTCATCAAAGGTGATTTCATCGCATTGCCAGTTCTCAATTTTGAAGAGCATGACCACTCGGCCATACTTGTCCCGACTGGAGAGGACACCAGGGTAGCCAGCCTCGATGGTGCAGCGGATGGCTTCCAGGGACACGCTGTTGAAGAGTTCGGGGTACTGCAGCCGGAAGTGCACGTAGCCTGGAGGAGGGGAGCCGAGAAGCCCCTCAGGGAGCCAGCCTGGGGTGGCACTGGTGGGGGGCAGGACCTGAGCGCCTCTACAGTGTCCACTTAGCCCATCCGAGCCCCATGTTTCCTCTCCAAAACAGAAAAAATGGGAGATAAACTGGGTGTGCTGGCACACACCTGTAATCCCAGCAGTTTGAGCCCAGCCTGGGCAATTTAGCAATTTAGCAAAACTGTCTCAAAATAAAAAAACAAAGAGCTGGGGATGTAGGTGAGGACAAAGGCCCTGGGTTCAATCCCCAGTACTAAAAAAAAATTTAAAATAGATTGTTTTTCCTTTGCACTAGGGCCTCCCTGGCTACTTTACCTAAAATGTCAACCTCTCCCTTTTTCTTTTTTTTTTTTTGACAAGGACTCACTATTGTAGCTCAGAGTGGCCTGGAACTCAGCCATCCTTCTGACTCAGCCTCCCAGGTGCTGGGATTACAGGTGTGTGCCACCACACCAGGCTCATAGTTTTATTTTATATTTATATGGCTTATTACCGCCACCATTAGAATATAAATCCAGGAACGTAGAGAGGGGACTGTGGCCCGTGTCACTCCCCACCGCCTCCCTAATGGCAGGAATGCCCATTCGGGGAGCAGAGGCTCCTGCTCACCTCCTTGCAGGCTCCAGAGCCAAGTATGGATCTGAGAATGGGGGAGTTGGTACCCCAGTTCTACTCATTGAGCCCCAAGACTGAGAGGAGATTCCTCTGGGAATCGGGTGCTGACAGACTCATGCATTCATTCATTTAGTCATTCACTGTCAGAGCAGAAAGGGAGTTTGAAGGTGATCTGGTCCCCACCCCCCCATACTGCATGAACAGCCACTTTGTGGGGAAGGACGTGGAGGCTCAGACTGACCTGCCCATGGCAGGAAGGGGGTCTCCTTAGAGCCAGGCCCAGGGTGGACCCCTCCTCATGTCCTCCTCCCGCCTTCCAGTGCATGCCTCACCTTTGAGCAGCTCATAGGCACGGCCCACGTCGAACTTGCGTGCCCGGATGAAGCGCAGGAAGAAGGCGCTGTCCCTGCCCTGCACCCTCTCGGCCACCGCCAGGGCCAGCTCCTCCCCGGAAGCTGCTTGTGTCTGCACCAGCTCCTGCAGCTCCCACACCACCTCATCCCGAGTCTCCTCCTTTTCGTTCAGCTCATCCTTGGCCTGAAACGGGGTGGTGTGGGCACAGGGTTGCAGGTAGGTGCCGATGAGGAGCAGGATGTAGGAGGCGTGATCAGACAATATGGTGAATGTTTCAATTTAAATAAAAATATAGGGGCTGGGGATTTAGCTCAGTGATTAGAGTGCTTGCCTTGCAAGCACAAAGCCCTGAGTTCGATCCCCAGCACCAAAAAAAAAACAACAACAATAAATAAAAATATATTACAGTAAAAGACAATCACCATGGATCCCCATCAAAATACTCCCCCTAACTCCAAACACACTTATGCCATGGCTCTTGCTGCTTTCTGAAGCCGTTCCGGAGTCCTCTTTCCTGAGTGTCTTTAGTTGTACTGTCACAGTGGCCTCGATGTCCTGAACTGATTCAAAACCTAAAGCTTTCACGTTCATTTTGACTTTAGGGAAGAGCCAGAAGTCACGTGGTGGCAGATCCGGTGAATGAGGTGGGTGAGGACACAGAGTAACACTTTTACAAGCCTGCCTGTCCTTTGGGTGGTACTTGGCAATGGCATTCGCTGTATTTTCCATCACCCCTCATAGGTGAGGGGCTCCTGCCAGAGCCGGCCAGCCGAGAAGCGCAGGGGCTACTGCTGGGCCTGTTTTCTCTAGCCCACAAGGGTGGCATCTGTGCTGGCTGCGCCCAGATTTTTGCGTTGGGAGAAAGTAAAGGGAAACAGTGTCCTGCACCTGCCTGCGGGGATCTGCTACCAACAGCCCATTTCTAACTGTAACTGCCCACACCCCATGTTCTTAAAGCACCCTGCTGAATCCTCTCAGTGCATTCCCACGACCTATCATGGCTGGCAGTCTCAACTCTGAGTCTCAGGTGAGAATCCAAGGTTCTTAGAGGGGACATATTCTCTCCCAGGGTCACCCAGACAGAAATGGGTGGGGCTAGGACTCTATTTGGGCTCCTTCTTGTCCTTTAGGGTCTTGATTCTGAGCCTTTCCAAAATGAAGGTCTCCAGCAGAAGGCAGCCGCCCCCTCCCACGGAGCTGCAGCCCCCTTCCTTGGCTGGGTCCAGAGCTCTCCACAGTCCCTGGCAGGGCTCTCCTTGCGGGCAGGAGGGCGAAGGTAAAGGAGGGGAGTCAATGTGGGGGACCTCGGTGCACCTTTCCCTGGAGATGCCCAGAGCCAAGAGCCAGGCTCAGCTCAGCCACTCCTCGCACTCCCCAGCAGCCCCAAGACAGCGGCCAGCCTCCCCAGAGCACAGCCCGGTCACTTGCAAGCTCGTCTAGCTATCGGCTTTCACAGCTACAGAAGGCAAGACCCAGAGAGGGCAAGCCATTTGTTCAAGCAAGTTGGGAGGAGGTCTGGTTCTAGGATTTGGGCCTCTTGTCTGTCCAGTAGAGGTAGACAGCTGGGTCCTGTTCACCAGGGATACATCCAGATCCGTGCTTTCCTAGCTGAGGCTAGAATGATCCCTGGTCTGGAGGCCCCAGGCCAGTGCTGGGGTAGGCAGGACTGACCGGGTGCTGCGCAGCCCAGCTGCTGTCATAGCCCTGACCTCCAGGATGGCTCTAGAATCGGCCAGTCTAGCAGGCCCAAGACAAGCTGAAGAGCAGGACTGGACCTTTTCTCCAGGAGTGAGGATGCTGCTGGCCTGCCCTTACCCATCCTCCTCCATCCCTGTGTTGCCTCCCTAGACCTCCCCTCCCTGCACCCCGCACCTCACCTTCTGCAGGGTGTGGCGGGGCAGCTGGCTGCACGGGCCGAAGACAGGCCCGTGGTCCTTGGTTGTGAGCTTCTCCAGCTGGGCCCGGAGATCCTGCTCCTCTTCAGGGACCATGCGGAACGTGCCCACCTGGGCAGAGAGGAGTTAGGAGGAAGAAAGATCAGCTCCCAATTCCATCAGCCTGAGCAAGCTGGGCGAATGGGGCTGTTGAGACCCTCAACAAATGCTTTGAGCACAGGAACGGGGTGGGGAGCCAGGTTACTCACCCCTTCTGACATATTGGCTCTGAAGACACAGCCCCAAGAGAAGAAGGGTCCTGCTTCCTTTGTCCTGGCTGCTGCAGCTGATCCAACCCTAGGAGAGGGAGTCAGAGCTGTGGCGGTGTCAGAGAAACCATTCTGTGATTGTCCGAAGAGTGGATCTTGAGTATTCAGCGCAACCAAATATCATGTCCACCACCCCACTGCATTTATTAGAAATGCAGGTGTGAGGGCCCCACCTTCTCCCATGACTCTGTCTGAAGGCCCTGGCCAGCCCCAACAATCTGCAAGTCAGAATACACTGGATGGCTCAGGAGGAAATGGTGCTTGGACCACACTGCTTCAAGAAGGTGCACTGTACAAGTATCTCAGATCTTTCCGTGTAGACAAATTGACTCAGCCCGGAAAACACTAGAATTGGGCTTTATCCTTGGCGAGGGGATCACTGCAGGGGAAGGCGGACCTCCTCCCTTCTGGGCCCCTGAGGCTTCAGGGGCGTCCTCGGGGGCAGTCCTCGGGCTTTCCTGCTCTGCGATCCTCGATCCTCAATCCTTGGCCGGCTGTGTGTCCGGGGCTTCTGAGTGTTTTCCAGTTCATTATCTCAGAGCTAGGCCTGGCATTATTATTCCCACTTGACACAGGAGGAAACAGATCCAGAAAATAAGTGACTTGGAGAAGTAACACAGTTCAAAATAGCCAGGAGCGAGAACTCAAACCTAAGCTAGACTTCCTGTCAGCTCTGGGAGGCAGCCGGGGCTAGACGGAAGTGGGACCTGGGTTCTAATTCTGGTTCTTTGGGTGGCAGGCAGTGTGATTTCACCTGCGTCTCAGTTGTCCTGTTGTGATGGAAAGGTTGTGAGATGATATGTCGTGTCGCACGTGCAGTGCTCTGCCAGCAGAACAAATTCTTCCCGCGGCCCACAGGCTGCCCTCTTCCCACTGGGCCCTCTTCCCACTGGGTACTTTTCGGAAGCAGCTCTTCTGTCTCCTGCCTAAATGTCCCCAGCGCCTTCCTTCAAGGACCGTTCCCCATCCTGCTCCTATCTCTGGCCAGTTCCATGGGCAAAGCTTGGACTGGAAGCTTCTGTGTGTGTGCCACTTGGTCTGTTTCAATACCTAGAGCCAAGGCATCTCCAGGTAAATCTCTGGGAGAGCTGGGGTGACAGGGAAACCTTGCCCATCAGGGAGACCTGGGTTTGAATCAGACTTTGTCATGCATGTGACCTGAGGCAAGCTATTTAGCCTTTCCGGGCTGGGTTTCTTCATTTGCAAATTGAAGATAATAACAGTACTAACAGAAAGAACCGAGGGGAGGGGCAGAGGGTTTCTGGAATGTGCCTAGCACTTCCCTGTCTTAGCATCACACTGAGCTAACTCATACAGAGGGAACTGGAGGATCCAGGGATATACCTGAGGGCCTCCCACCTCCAGCTTCTCCCGCTCTGCAGCCCCAGCAAGGGCAGGGGAGTTCTGGGGGCTGCAGCCCCACGGCAACCAGGTGCAAGCCATCAAAAGGTGCAGGCATAGAGATGGATAGGCCAAAAGGCCGCTGGGTACCACTTAGGTTTTTCTGGAAACGGAAATGGGGAGGCTGATGGAACTGTCCCAAGGAACTCAGATAGGAGGGAATTATTGCCATTTAAAATAAATACTTATTTACAAACTGTATAGGGCAAACAGTGCCTGCCCCGCCCTCTGTGTTCACACTGCTCCCTGTCATCTGGGGTTGCCAGATAAAACACAATAATATCAATATTTGGGACATACTTAGACTAAAAAGGGATTTGTTGTTCATCTGAAATTTGTGGCAGGGTCAGGGTTTCCCTAAATTACCCAGGCTGGGCTCAAACTTGTGACCCACTTGCCTCGTGAAATCTGCATTTTACCAGGAATTCTGTTGTGGTATTTGCTAAGTCCGCCATCAGGTGGGTCCTCATACTGGGGACCGGGCCTGGGGCTTGGTTTTACGGCAGCTAGGATGTAGTCTCCCATGTGTTCCCCGACTCCCTACTCCTGTCTGGGGCCCCCTTACCTGCCAGGTCAGCAGCTCCTCCTTGGGGTACCGGGTACCTGCAGGGACCTGGAGCTCTGGCAGTGGCCTCAGCTGGGAGCATGTCCAGTCAGCAGGTCGGGATTACTGTGTCACAAGGAACTTCTCATCGCCCAGTTTCCCATTAGGCTCCTGGGAGGCCCAGACGGGTGAGTGCAGTGCCAGCGGGGAGAGGGGAGAAGGGCGAGGGGAGAGGCAGACCTGGCTGGAGGGCCGTCAAAGCCCTCCTTTGTGTGCTACTGCTCCAGCTTCTGCTCAGCCATGTGGAAGCCAGAATCTGGGCCAGCTCCATCCCTCTTCCCTGCCCTCTGGCTCCTCCAGCTCCCGGGGCCCCCACTCAGGGTGAGAGTTGTAGAGAGGCAAAGGGAAATTGTGCATGTCATCCCAGATGCAGTGAGGGCTCTAGCGAATCTGGGGCTATGTCCTGCCCTCTCAGTCACAGCGAGTGGGCCAGCTGGGAAACGCAGCCTGTTCTAGGTGGTGCAGTGCAGGGTAGGGGCGGGCTCAGGAAACAGACCACACAGCCTTTCTGTGTGTGTGTATTTGTGTGTATGCTTTGCTGGAGCTCCTTCACGGGGCCTCACGCATGCTCGGCAAGGGCGCGACCACTGAGCCACACTCCCAGCTCCTGCACACTTTCCAGTCCTAGCTCCAGCACCTTCTGACTGGGAGAAGTTGCTGCACCCCTCGATGACTCCATTTCCTCCTCTGAGAAGGGGGGACTTGAAGGACCATGCTCACAGCGTTAGGGAGATGAGATGGCACAGAGTGCTCAGTGCAAGCTCTCAGCTGGGTGGCATGTAGGCAGTTCCTCCAAATGCAGAATCAGGAGGCACCTGGGTGGAGGGACTGTTGTTATCCAGCCCTCTGAACAGCAAGAAACCTCTCTGCTTTGGTATTTGGGGGAAGCAATGGACAGTTCTTCCATTATGCCACCCTTGGTCCCGGTTTGCCTCCCATAGGTGACCAGGGCAGGGGCAGGCTCCTACGCTCAGGACAGTCTCTCCCGTGCACTGGGCCCAGAGCTGCTTTCTGATTTCCCTCGAGTGTTTGTGTTTGTTGTTTGTTTTGTGATGCTGGGGCTGGAACTCAGGGCCTCCTGCATGCTAGGCAAGTGCTCTACCACTGAGCTGCACCTCCAGCCCCAATCGCCCCAGACATCGCGCTTGCTTTTCTACTTGTTCCCACCTTGATGGGTGTGGGACCTCTGCAGACACCCTGGGACTGTGAGACTATGCTGCAGGAGCCACCTGGAGCCAACACTTCCCCTCACCTGCCTCCCTCAGCCTCTTGCCCTTAGGCAGGCTGCGATGCCTGTTGCTTAGGTCTTGTGGGGGCACCTGACTCACTCCGAGCTCTTTGAGCTCTGCTTCCAACACTTCCTTCCCTTCCTTCCGTGGGCTCCTGCTGTGGCTGCTGTCTAGCTCTTGGGTTGACACCTTTCCAAGTCCTCTCTGGAGCCAGGGATCCCTCATTTCTGTCATGCTGATTCCTAGTAGTCTACTCCAGTGCCACAACCTATGCAGTAGCCATTAGCCACCCGTAGCTTTTCAACACTGGAAATGGGCTAATGTGACTCAAGAACTGCAATATTTGTTTGATTGATTGATTGGTTGATTGATTTAATTATTAAAGATTGAAGCTGGGGCCTTTACACTGAGCTACAGCCCCAGTCCTGTTTTATTTGGAGAGAAGGCCTTGCTAAGCTGCTAAATTGTCCAGGCTGGGCTCAGACTTGTGAGCCTCCTGCCTCAGCCTCCCAGAATGCTGGAATTACAGGTGTGGGCCACCATGCCCAGCTCAAGAACTAAAATTTTAGTCATTTTTTTAAAAAATTAAAATATTTTATTTATTTATTTATTTAGGTTTTTGAGACAGGGCCTCGCCATGTAGTTCAGGCTGGCCTTGAACTCCCAGCAATCTTTCTGCCTCCAAGTGCTGGGATTACAGGCATGCGCCACCACACCTGGCTATTTTACTTAATTTTTAAGTAATTTAAATTTAAAAACAGAGAGGAGGTTCAATTTTTGGGAAATGTTAAAAGTAGATTTGGAACAACTTACACACATAATTTTGTTTTTCAAGTATAAATTTTGTGATGAATTATTTCTCATAAAAATTTACAGTCCAATATGAGATGTGCTGTACATATAAAATATCTATTGGATTTTTTTTTTCTGAGACAGGGTCTCCCCATATAGTCCAAGCATGCTTTAAACTCACTGTGTACCATAGGCTGGCCTCAAACTCCCAGCAGTCCTCCTGCCTCTGCCTCCTGATTGCTGGGATTACCGGGGTGTGCCATCATGCTTGGCTGAATTTTGAATATTTAGCACAAGGAAGAGTGTAGCATATCTCATTAACTTTTTTCCTTCTTTCTTTCTTTCTTTCTTTCTTTCTTTTTGTATTGCTGGGGACAGAACCCTGGCCTTGCACATGCTAGGCAAGTGCTCTCCCACTGAGTAGACCCCTAGTCTCTCTTCAACAATTTTGTGTGGTTTAAGTTTCTCAAGTGATGGTTTGGTTTGGACTATTGGGTTAAAAATATATTAGAATAGGGGCTGGGGATTTAGCACAGTGGTTAGAGTGCTTGCCTCGAAAGCATGAGGCCTTGAGTTTGATTGCCGGTACAAAAAAAATACATTACATATATATTAGAATTAATTTCACTTGTCAAAGTTTTTAAGAAATTTAATTACATGTGTCATTCCTTCAATTCTCGTGGACGGTCCTGTTCTGAACCTGGTTACTGCTAAAAGTGTGGCCTGGTGACCAGCAGACACCACAGCGTCTGGGGGAAGCTTGTTAAAAAGGTAGTCTTGGGCCTCTCCCAGTCAGGCCACATCAGAATCTGGACCGGATTAGGGCCTGTCCTAACGAACTCATTTTATCTTATTTTATCTTATTTTTGGGCGGTGGGGATCGAACTCAGGACCTTGCACTTGCCACTGAGCTAAATCCCCATCCCCACGATCTCATTTTAACTATTTAAAATTGTTTAATTTGAACAGGGTGATCACTGTTAACATAGAATTTGGAAAAGCATTATCCTAGAGCTCAGGCGAGATCGTGGGCCTGGAGGCCAGGACGCCCCACAGGAGGGAACCGCGGGGCCGGGTGATGGGCTCCATCAAGCCCTCCGAGTGAGCGCCGGGAAGGCCCCCGAGCCAGCAGCCCGGCCCGACAGAACTGGGCGGGGCCGACAGCCCCCAGCGGCCTACTCTCCCGCGCCGGCCTCCCCGAGAGCCCTGCGGGGCCTGCCCCGGCCGGGAGGGGCTCGCTCGCCGCGCCGAGTGCTGCCCGGGGGCCGCGGCCGGCCGGCCGGAGCGATGGAGGGAACGCCCTTCCCGTGGAGCGGCCACGGAGAGTCCGGAAGCGGCCAGAGCCGCCCGCCGGCCAGGAACGGAGTCCGGGCGGTCCCCAAGCCGGCCGGGTTTTCGGTGCCCCGGGCGGCCTCTACCGCGCCGCTGGGGACGTGCGCCACCTCTGCCGCCGGCTCCGGGGCAGGCGACGGCGCCCCGCCCATCCAGGGAGCGGCGCGCGAAGCCGGAGTGGACCCTGCTGCGGGAGTGCCAGCTGCTGGCTCCGAGGGGCTTCGGGAGTCCCCGGCTGGGCGCTGCTGCCGGAAGTGACCGGGAAACGATCCCCCGCGGCGAGACCGCGCCCCAGCGGGAAGGGAGGCTCTGAGCCGGCCAGCCGCAGCCTCCATCCCGCAAGACGGCAGTCTCCTTCCACCCAGCAGGGTCGCCCCGCAGAGTGTGCTGGCGCACTCTGGTTAGGCAGAGGCAGGAAGATGGCAAGTTCGAGACTGGCCTGGGCAATTTAGTGACTTAGCGAGATCCAGTCTCAAAATAAAAAATAAAAAAGCGCTGAGGATGCAGCTCAGTGAGAAGGCCCTGGGTTCCATCCCCGGTACCGCAAAAATAAAATAAATACTTCTGCCTTGTCTTGGATTGAGCAGGGCCAGGGAAGGAAGAGAGGAGTCAGAGGACACAATCCGTAAGTAAGCTTGTTTAGAGAGAGTTTTCAAAGTAAGGTGTTTTACAAACTAATCTCGGGAAAAACGAGTCTGCAACACACAAAAAGATAGTAAAAACAGATCGATAAAATGGACCTGTAAAAAAATAAAAAATAAAATGGAGCTATAGTCGGGTGTGCGTGTGGCCTGTAATCTGAGCACCCTGGGAAGCTGAGGCAGGAGGATTGCGAGTTCGAGGCCAGTTTGGCAATTCAGCAGGACCACGTTTCGATATAAATTTTTTAAAAATCAAAAAAGTCTGGCGCTGTAGCATAATGGAAAGGCTCTGGATTCAATCCCCAGTACTGGAAAAAAAAAAAAGGCGGGGGGAGCGGTGAGACAAGGCCACGCCTCCCCAGTGAATGGGAACGCCCAAGAACTCCGGAAAGCCCCACCCCTTCAACCCTAATGGTACGCCCCGCCCTGGGGGGGGCTAGGACGGCGGAAGTAGACTTTGGGGGTGGGGCCTGTTGCCCTGGGTGACGGAAGTGCGGAGGCTTACGTCGCGCTGAGCGGGCTTTTCGGGAGGCGGCAACAGCGGCGGCGCGGCTCGGGCGGCTGTGTGGAGGGCTGTCGCGCGTTTCCGAGCGGTGACAGGCCCCGGGGAGGGAGCGGTCTCTGAGGACGAGAAGCTCCCCTTCCAACGAGGCGTTCTGGTATGTTCTGTGGCCCGTGAGCCTCGGCTTTCGGAGTTTTCTCCCGGGACATGCGACACTCTGACCCTTCCTTTTATTTTCTCCCGGGCGGCTGTGTGCTGGGATTGAGCTACATCCCCAGCCTTTTTCTGTATTTTATTTTTGACACAGGG
Source organism: Hystrix cristata (assembly GCA_004026905.1). Lineage (NCBI taxonomy): Eukaryota > Metazoa > Chordata > Mammalia > Rodentia > Hystricidae > Hystrix > Hystrix cristata. The sequence goes on from PVJO010001142.1 coordinate 166,860, forward strand.
CCTCGCCAAGTTATCCAGGCTGGGCTCGAACTTGCGATCTTCTGCCGTGGCTTCCTAGAGTGCTGGGATTACAGGCGGGCGGCTCTGACCCCTCTTAGTAAATTCCTCCCGCACTGTCAAGGTTCAGCGCCTACTTCTGGGAAATCTCTGTGAACCCCATTTCGCGTTTGTAGCTCCGTGCCGGTGGGCAGGCACCCGCACAGTGTAATAGCGAGTCTGGGATGCCCCGAGGGTGCTCAGAGCGCTAACGACCTTGTTGGCATCACCAGCTGCCTCGTTTTATATCAATTAGTATTTTCTTACTTCCCAGGAACGGAGCCTCACTGTCCTCAGGTCTTAATTTTATCTCTCTGACATTCTCTGGGCCTTTTGACAAGGACTCTGTGCTCACACCTGCCCGTTCACTCAGCTGTGGTTTTAGGCCGATCTTAGCATATACATCTGCTGCCCTATTTGCATCCTCTCTGCCGCCCAGATTCCAGCCTGGGCCTAGTTTAAAAGCATGGGATCTCGGAGTTTGGAGCCGAAGAGACTTGGATTTCAGTTCTCTGTTATTTACTAGCTCTTAAACCTCGGGGAAATTGGGAGATTCCAGACTCTCTCGGAACCTCAGAGTTTGGTCTTAATGGGGCCATGGCTGGGGTGTGCTCAGTGGTGGAGCAGGTGCTTAGCCTGAAGGAAGTCCTGGATTTCATCCCAAACTAAATAAGTGACGTATGAGGCTGGTTATACCTGTGGAGTTGCAGGGAGCATCTGATTAATGAATACAAAGTGCTGGGGCCAGTATCTTGACCACTGTAGGAGGGTTCAGTACCTAGTATGAGCTAGATACTGTGCTAAGTGCTGAAGACACAGCGCTAACAAAACCAGCTATGTACCCTGCACTTGTGGGGTTTATAGTCTGATGGGAAATACAGCAATTACCACAAGATGATTGTAAACTGCGTGAATTGCAAACATGTACTAATTTTTTTAAATGCAAAATACATAATTGGAAGGAAATGTCAAAAACAAAAAGTTAGTCTAATAATTACAAATAGGGCTGGAGATTTAGCTCAGTGGTTAGAGTGGTTGCCTAGCAATCACAGGCTCCTGAGTTCGATCTCCAGCACCAAAAAACAAAAAAATAATAATAATTATAGTTACAAATAATATTAAAAGTTGGTGGGCCGGGGATTTAGCTTGGTAGTTAGAGTGCTTGCCTTGCAAGCACAAGGCCCTGAGTTTGATCCCTGCATCACAAAAAAAAAAATTTTTTTACAAGTTGGCGACATTGTGTAGGAGAGTTTGCTGGTGCCTGCAGAGGATGTAGTGGGGAAACAGGAAGTATGGATTGAACTGAGGTCTGAAGAATTTGTAGGAATTAGCAATAAAGGTTTAGCAGGCACAAATAGGTGGAGGAATATTTAAGTTCCATATGGAAAATCATGTAAAGGGCCTATGATAGGAGAGACTTGGGGATTTGAAGGACTGAAAGCAATTGAGTGTAGTAGACTAATAGAGTGATGAGGAGGAGCTTTGCATGGGTCAGACCCTCAGGACTTTTTTCATCCTGATTTCAGGATTTGAGACAGATACAAAAGCCACTGGAGAGTTTTAAGATGAGGATAGGTTGGCGGGACGATAAGTTTGTGTTTGAAAAACATCACTTTAGTTGCTGTGTAGAAGGACAAGTTAGGAAACTCATTGTGATAGTTCAGCAAGAGATGACTGATGGTAACTTTGGAGTTGTGTGCAGTAGTGGAGAAAGGGAGTAGACAGATTGGAGAGATGTTTAGCAAGTCACATTGACAGAACTTGCTAGTGCATGTGGAGGACAAAGGCAAAGCTAAGAACGTTGTCTGGGTTTCTTGTCAGAGCAGCAGAGTGGATAACGGTACCATTTATGGAGATAGGAAACATAAGTGGAGGAGTAGAAACAGGTTTTCTTTCCACCAGCCTGAATTTCCCCCTTCTCCTTTCATATCTATTCACTACATCTTACCTGCCTAATGTACTTCTTTCATCCATCCCTTTCCAGGCCCCAAAGTCACCACCCTAGTACAGGCCTTTGTCTTGATCATTAAAATAGCCCCAGGTGGTCTCCTGGCCTCTGCTCTTTTTCCTCACTTGCTCGCCATGTTAATGGCACAATTATGTGAGGTTGTTTCTTTTAACACTATTTCAATCTTGTCAGATTCTCTTTTGCTCAAGTTTTTGATCTCAGTTATTCACAGAATAAAATCTAATGCCAGGCAGGGTGGCGTACATCTGTAATCCCAGCACTTTGGAGGCTGAGGCAGGAGGATCGGGGCGAGTTCAAGGCCAACCTGGGCTACTTAGTGAGTTCAAGGCCAGCTCGAACTACCTTGTCTCAAAAAAAAAAAAAAAAAATTCCTTAACTTGGCATTTAAAATCTTGCAGTTTATTCCCACCCTATCTTCCTAGCCCTTTTACTTTCACATTTCTCACTCCTGCTTGGTCTCAGCCATTTTCCCAAGTAAGTTTTTCAGTTCTCAGATGAAAGCCTTTGCTTATGATGGACTCCCTCCCATTAATGTATACCACCTGGTTGTTTTTGACTAGCTAAAGTTAGTCTAAGTTGCAGCTCAAGCTTTCTTCTGCTGGGAAGCCTTTTTTTTTTTGAGACAGGGTCTTGTTTGCTATTTCAGGCTAGCCTGGAACTGGCTGTGTAGTTCAGGTTGGTCTTGAACTTGTGCTGCTCTTCTGAGTTCTGAGCTTGCAGGTGTGTGCCACCTTCCCCAGCTGTTGAGATGCTTTCTTGACATTTGACCACACAGTTGATTTTTGACCTTGTTAACTTTTTTAAAATACAATTTAATTGACACTTAGTCAATTGGTTTTTTTGTTTATTCAGCAAATATTACTTCATTACATGCTTTTATATTCTTGTATAAATATTTATTGTGCATTAATTAACCTGGTAGATTATTAAATGACAGCTTGGTTTTAGACAACGTGGTGAATAGATAATAAAAATGTAGACAAAAATTTTGAAACACTTGATTAGAATATAAATTCCTAATAAGGAACTTCTTAAGATTACTTTGATTAGGATAAGAATCACCTACTCATTCATACTAGTTTGTACTGCTTAACATGTTGACCACCCAATATATGTGTTGTCTGTAATAGGTATGAAATACTCAAGCAGGGAAGAAAAACTAAGTTTGTTAACTTTTGGAAACTTCATCCAGCTCTAAATATTTTTTCCTTAGTTTCCTGATATGAGCAAAATGGACCAGAAAATTTTATCACTAGCAACAGACAAAACAGCAGACAGACTGCAGAAATTTCTTCAAACCCTGAAAGAAGATGATGTGAGTATTGAGAAGCCTGTTCTGTGAAATGCAAATGTCAAGCATGATGACAAATTCAAAGGACATTTGAGAGAGAGGAGAAAGAGTTTACTGTTATTCTATCTCCCCACCATTCATTCTCCTTGGAGATACAGATTTCTTTAATAATAGTTCATAGATACGAAGAAATTGGGGGGTGAGATAAATGGGCAACTTTAAGGGTATTTGTGACCAAATTTAAATGTGAACTAGCCTAAGAATAGAATGCTTCACATATCAGTATACTTTTATGGTCTTTAGAATAGTCCTAGTCGAAGCTAATATCCAGACTGTGGTTATTGATGTGAGGTATTAATTTCACTTGTTGATAGCTTTTTATTCATTATTTGTTATTTGTCAGAAATAAATTCATGAGCAGCAAAATATTTTTAAAATATTAGTTAAAGAAAACCAAGTAGGCCTGTCAGGCTCTCAGCTCAGGGCCAAGGAGTGCATCAGGCCACCTACCTTGTATTGGCACAAGAGGCAGCATATGGGAATTTGTATTCAACCAAAACTCCTAATTGCTTTGCAGATGTAAAATGTTTCTGTAAGTTTCCACCTGGATGTAAAATGTTTTGTCAGTGTCCTACTTCTGTAGGATCCAGTCCAGTCCAAATGTATGCCTAGGGCATAGGGCTGACCAATGTCTGATAAAATGTAACCAGTTATGTTCTTGTAAGTTTCCCTCCTAGGAACTCCTGTTGCCATGTAAATATCCTGGGAACTTCCATGCTCTGTTACTTTCCTAACAGGCCTCCCTTACCTGCTTTGTAACTTTCCCTAGCAGCTGTCCCACTGTGCAAATACCTGTAACCTGTGAATCGGTTAGCAGCTGCCAGCAGTGCAGCGGCTTGTACTGACTGAAAGGAGAAGCCCCTCTGATCGCGGGGCCTCAGATTCTTAGGTGAATAGCCAGACTGGAGTTCCTCACTTAATAAACTGAGTCCTCCAACTCTCCCAGTGAGTTCAGTGCTTGCTTTCTCCATAGTCGGACTGCTGCAGCACTTGGATGTGTGGGTATTCACATCCTCATTGTCCTGTGATGGAGTTTTGGTTGTTTCTTCCCATTTGGCTGTTCTCTGAGGGCAGAGCCCTGGGGGTGAAGGGATGTGGGTATAATAGGCCTGAGGGTTTTGGAATCTAACTCATAGGTCCATCTTTGTTTTTCTTGAGTGTCTCACAGATTAACCAACTGTCCAATAAAATTACAAATATGTTAATACCAGCTTTTATCCAATAACAAATGTTACCTGTAAAAAAAAAAAAAAAAGAACCAATACCTGAGTCTTCACTATAAGTACATGACTATAAAATGGGACACTAATTACCTTATATTTTAGGCTGTTTATTCTTAATCTTCCTACTTACCTAATATATTGTTCTTTCTTCCATAATAAGTGATTTCAGCCAATGCAGACCTGCCTAGAAGGATGAACCTTAAACATATATTTTCATTGTTCTGTATGCAGTAAACATAGACATCTTTACAGGAGTTATATACTGGTGTTGTGGTCACTGACACTAGGTGCATCTTAGTTTTTAGTTTTTTCTTTTTTGTTTCTTTTTTAAGACAGTCTTACTATGTAGTTCTGGCTGGCCTTGATCTCACTATGTAGCCCAGTCTGGCCTTGAACTCCCAATGATGCTTCTGCCTCAGCCTCCCAAATGTGGGATTACAGGCATGTACCACTATGCCCAGTGTTGCCTCTTAGTTTCTGTTATCTGATGTACTAATTAGGAATTTATGTGGGGCTGCTGTCTAATTTTTTTCTTTAAAATTATCCAGAGTTGCTTTTGTAGCAGTGTTTGAGACAGCCCCCTACATAAGTTGCATCTTGAATCATTCTATAGACAAGATTTAATTGAAACTTGTATTTATTTACAATCTGTATTTTACCTGTTTCCAAAAAGAATTTGAAGAGGCCTTAACATTATATATCCTATAAAATAAGAATAAAAACTGGGACAAAATCTGATACAGATACTGTAAATTGCTTTACTTTTCTGCATTTTAAATATCACAAATGAATTCCGATTAGTTTTTATGAGGGTGAGATGAGATTATGTAAGGCATCTAATAGACACTGAATAAATATTTTAAAAGATCCTCAGTTTTGAGGGGCTGGGGATTAGTTCAGTGGTTAGAGTGCTTGCCTTGCAAGCCCAAGGCCCTGAGTTCAATCCCTGGCACCAAAAAAGAAAAATTTAAAAGTTTGCATGGCCAAAACACCATAAGCACAGTTAAAGGCAAGTGACAGACTTGAAGAAAATATATGCAGTGTATCATAGGTAAAAGTTTAATGTCCTTAATAAACACCATAGTAACTGAAGAAGGAAAAGATTAAAAATTCTATAGAAAAAAGGCTTTTGCCTGGAGTGAATAATCATGTAAATGTAAAAGTGGCGTTAAGCATAAGAAAATATGCTCAGCTTCACTTGCAGTAAGAGAAATGTAAAGCATACTAGACTAGAGAAATTGAATTACTTGACAGCACACTCTTGGTGAGGTTCTGAGGAGACAGGCGCTCGGAGTGCAGTTGGAGGGTCCAAACATGAGCAGTCATGTACTTCATTATGTATTTAAGGAGGGAGAGCTGGACTCCGACGAGAAAGACCGGGCAGAAGAGATGAGATTTGTGATTTTGTTGCCCTTGACTTCCGGGACGCTCCCTGCGTATATGCCTGTGTCCAGATTTCCCCTTTTATTGAGGGCATCTGTCGTGTACTGGCTTAGGGCCCATCCTCATGACTTCAGCTGACTGTATCTGCAGCTGTCTCATTTCCAGATGAGGTCACATCGTGAGGTGTGGGCTTAGAATGTCAGCACATGAGATCTGAGTGAGACCGATTTGACCGTGACACCTCCCTGCTGTCACTTTGCTCTTGGCCACTGTCACCTCATGGGAACACAGTAGCAGTCTCTTAATGGGTATCCCTGTTTCACTCTTTAAGTCCCACATAACCTGTTCTTTACACAAGGGGCAGGATTGCTTTCTAATAGCTGTCATATCCTTTCTAGTAACTTCTCTTGCACTTAGAATCTAAGCTTCCTGTCATATCCGGCTAAGGATGTCCCTGTCACATCAAACTCGCCTTCCATTGCTTGTTTTCCTTACTACTACACACCTACACTGGTCCTTTCCTCAGGTCCTCAGCTCTTTGCTTCTGCAGGGCCTTTGCACATGATGGTACCTCTGTGTTACCCTTCTGCATAACTGGCTTTTTCTCTTCCCCTAAATCTGCTTAAATGTCATCTTCTTCACAGAAGCTTTGCCCGCTCTGGTTGAAGTTGCCTCCCTTTCTTTAATTCTTACCTAGCTCAGCCTCTTGTTTCCTTTACAGAATTTTTTTTTTTTTTTTTTTTTTTTTTTTTTTTTTTTGGTCACCTTTTCCCCTCCTACTGTAAACTCAATCACGGCCCAGTGTGCTACGTAGTGCTGATTCAGTTGTAGAATGAATGTCTGAATAGATTTTAGTATTGACAGCCCAGAATCCTAGTACGACCTCTCGGACTCTGTCTGAAAGATACATCTGTTTGTAATAGGTGGTGTCTATGAATGATTTGAACCTGATGGGTGTGTGCTTCTGCACTCAGTGTTTAGGTCATTGAGGTAAAGGAGCTGTTGCCTGAGACTTACAGCTTTTTCTTTGATTGCAGTTGACTCGTCTCCTTCAGAATCAAGCAGTGAAAGGAAAAGCCGCTGGAGCACTCCTGAGAGCCATCTTCAAAGGTAATAATTAATGTTGGTTCTGTCTCGCTGGATTCACTGGTAGATTTGTTTGCATTTGGCACTGTTCTCTTGCTGTTTGAGGCCCACGGGGATATTTTCTGTTTGAGGATTCTACAGAATCAACTAAAGCAGCAGTCTCTTGTCTAGGATACTCCGCTATTTTACCAACAGGAGTTGGAGTGGCTACCTGAGCTTATATTGCTGATTTTGGAGCCTATTAAGAGTGTACTTTTCATAAAATCTGTTTTGGTTTACTTGTGTTTGTGAAATTGTGATGAAGAGACCACAGTGCTTAGTACTTAATCTGTGCTTAATGAGGGGGAGGCAGCTGTGGGGTCCAGTGAAATGGAGTCTCTCGAGCCCCTTATACAGAGATTGTTAACTCCCAGTGAGGCACGTTTATTTCCTTACCCTGGACAAGGGCCAATCTTTGTTATTCATGTTGTGACTCACGGGGTTTTATAAATTAGGGTAGTATAAAATTCTACAAGGCAAAACTGAAAAGTACCTACGGACTCACAACAAGCATGTTAACTTGGTAGTTTTCTTCCCCTAAAAAAATTGAGTACACAAACGACAGTCTTCCTATTCATAAAAGAATCTCCAAATAGGTTCGTTCAACTGTTAAGGGCGCTTGCTGAACATTTTGTAGGATTAGCAGTGGCAGCTGGCTGTATACTAAGTAGAAGAGATAAGAATAATTTCTTTCTTGGTCAGACAAATCTATACAAGTTATCATGGCTCCCATCTTTGTCACCAGCTGTATTTAAAAACACAGATCTGGAAAGCCCAGTTTAACAGTGTCATGAATTACCAAGTACAGTAGTTATGGAGATTACCTTCTAATCATCTCAGTCAGTCCTGTTAAATTGATTGTGTATGTGTGACCAGTACTTAATGTTGCCACTGTAAAAACTGAAATATCTGTATACCAAAAAATTCATCCTTTTAAAGTAAACAATCGCGTTTTTTTGTTTTATGGTACTGGGGATTGAATCCAGGGCCTCATACATGGTAGCCAAGCACTCTGCCAGCCCTTCTTATTTTTATTTATTTTATTTTGAGACAGGGTCTCACTGTATTACTCAGGCTGGCCTCAAACCTGTGATCGTCCTACTTCAGCCACCAGAATAGCTGGGAATGTAGACATATGCCATTGTTTATGGCACAGTTGTTTTTTTACCTTGAAATAATTGACATAGTTTATTCACTTATACAGTTCAGTTGGCCTTTAATATATTCACAAGAATTGTGACCTTTTTCTTACTCCTAAAAGCAGCTTTGTACCACTAGCTGTCAGCTCTCTAACCCCCAAGTCTATCCCTGTCGTAAGAAACTACTGTTCTGCTTCCTGTCTCTCTGGATTTGCCTATTCAGAACATTTCACTTAAACAGAATCTTTCTCTATATAGTCCTTTGTGACTGACTTGCTTCACATTAAGTTACCAAGGGGAGTCCACATTTGTAGTGTGTTACTTTTTACTGCCAGGTAATCTATTGTATAGATGTACCACATTTTTCCATTGATGAATTGAGGTACATTTAGGTTGTTTCCGCTTTCTCCCATTGTAAATGATATTATTGTGAACATTTGTGTGCAAGTTTTTGTGCAAATTTTTTAGGGGGGTGCTGGGGATGGAACTCGGGGCCTTGTACTTGCTAGGCAAGTGTTCTACCACTGAGCTAAATCCCCAAGCCCCCTTGAACATACTTTTATTTTTCTTGAGTATATATTTAGGAGTAGAATTGCTGGATCATAATGGTAACTGTTTAACTACCAAACTTTTCCAGAGTGGCTGTTCGGATTTCTCTATATCCTTTTCAACACTTGTTACTTGTTTTTCTTGTTGTTAATTCACGCCTCCAAGAATGAGTGTGAAGTGGCATCTCTTGGTTTTGGTTTGCAGTTGTCTGATAGCTAATGATGTACTTTTTTCCATGTGGTTACTGGCCACTTGTATACTTTGAAGAAATGTCAAATCAGATCCTTTGCTCTTAAAATCAGGTTGCCTTTTATTTTTTTATTTTGAAACAGGGTCTTACTAAGTCACTGAATTGCCCAAGCTGAACTCTAACTTGCAGTTCTCCTGCCTCAGCCTCCCAGAGTGCTGGGATTACAGATAAGCACCACCATGTTTAGCCAATTTATTTTATTGGTTTTGTTTTTTGTTCTTTTGGTGTCATATCTACTAGACCATTACCTAATCTAAGATCATGAAGATTTACAGCTTTAACTCTTTAATTTGAGTTAATTTTTGTATATATTATGAGGTAAAGGTTCAACTTCATTCTTTTTTCTTGTTTTTTGGGTTTTTTTTTTTTTTTTTAGACAGCCAATTTAGGCTGGTTTTGAGCTCACTACATAGCTCAGGCAGGCCTGGAACTTGCAGCAATCCTCCTGCCTCTGCCTCCCAAGTGCTGGGATTACAGGTGTGGGCCACCACGCCCGGCTCAACTTCATTCTTTTGTGCATGTGTCACCTTCGTAAAAATCAATTGCCTGTAAAAGTGAAGGTTTATTTCTGGGCTGTCGGTTCTATTCCGTTGTCACTATGTCTCTCCTTATGTCAGTACCAGTCAGTCTTTTAAGAATTGTTTTATTTGTTTTTTTTTGTTTTTTGGGTGCTAGGGATCAAACTCAGGGCCTTACTCTTACTATGCAAGTGCTCTACCACTGAGCTAAATTTCCAGCTTTAAGGATTGTTTTAGATACATATTATGAGTCCTTTATGTTTCCATAGAAATTTTAAGATAAGCTTGTTAATTTCTTTTCTTTTTTTTTTTTTTTTTGGTGCTGGGGATGGAACTCAGGTCCTTGTACTTGCTAGGCAAGTACTCTACCACTGAGCTAAATCCCCAGCCCTGATACATGAGTTTGAGAAACATTGTTATCTTAATATAAATCTTACAAGAATATGTAATATCTTCCACTTTCAGGACTCCTGGGCTAGGGGTGAGGAGTGAGATGACAGCAGGTTGAAATGCTACAGAGCTTTCCTTTCTTACTGAGAGTCAGCTGTTTTTCTTGAGTTGATACTCCTTTGATCATTGAAAGCCTTTGGTTAATTTCCAATTTTTTCAAGAGAGGGTCTCACTATGTAGTTCAGGCTGGCCTTGAACTCACTAGGTAGCCTAGGCTGGCCTCATATGGAGATTATCCTGCCTCAGCCTCCCAGGTGCTGGGATTACAGGCGCAGAGCACCACACCTGGCTAATTTCCACAGTTTTGGACAAGTTGATTTTGGCTGTTTTTGTCAGCGTTCTCATATCTTTTATGGCGAGGAGAGGTTTCCACAGTCCTTACTACTATGCCATTCCTGTTGACCTCACTGAACATGTTCACTGCGGGCTGTAATTTGTATGTCTTACTGCCGGGCCACTCTGATTTGAACACACTATGTTCCTGCTGGTTTGAACCACTGGTGTGCGTGTGTGACTGCCCCATCCCACGGTTCACGCTGTCCAAGGGGGCAGTTGCACATGTAGGCTGGTGGTTTAAGCTGGCAGGAAGTGAAGCGTGCTGCCAGAGTGATGGGGCACAGTGGCAGAGCCCTGCCTGGCAGGAGCAAGGCCCAGGGTGCTCCTCTCAGTGCTGGCTGGGGGTGAGGGGAAGGAAAGGAAGTATGTTAAAGGCTCTCATTTGGGTTACTGAACCCCCCACATCATAAGCTATATTGGAGTTTCCTCCTGCACTATATAATTATTAAAGTAATAAATGGGAGAAGAAAGGACACTTTAGTCTGTTTACTCTGGCTAAATTAAGCACTTTATTCAAAGTCCTACATATCACTCTTCTAAATACCATATTAATCAGAGTTTAATAATTCTGTTTCTGAATTGTACTATAAACCTGTTTCTCCTGTTTACCCTTCAATCCTGTAAGACTTCTTCATTTTTCTTTGTGCTGTACCTCTTGTTTAAAACAATAAGGCTCCCCTTGCTCTGAGGAAGATGGAGCCCTTAGGAGACGTAAGATGTATACTTGTTGTATCCAGTTGGTTGAATCAGGAGATTTACAGAAAGAAGTAGCATCTGAGATCCTAGGATTACTAATGCTGGAGGTAAGATGGGAGAGAAAAACTTACTTGTTTTGGGAAGATTTTGGGGGGGGTTAATTAAGATAAAACTTCAATGCCAAATCTAGCATAGTTCCTACTTACGAATAAGAATTATTATTAAACAACAAAAAAGTGGATGGGTGGAACGTAAACCACTTATACGTATACATCACCTTTAAAGTACCATGAGCACTAATCTCCTTTAAATGTTGGCATGTTTGAAAACGATAGGGAACTGATGAAAGATTCTAGCCTTTAAGGTCCTTAACAATATTACTGCATAACAGAGCAGCATGATTCCATGATTCCCTTAGGGCCGGTCTGTGTTTTAATATCAATTCACTTATTTCACCACAGGACTTATTTCTTGGGATGAGATATGAAACCTTGGATGTCTGCTAAAGATTTTCTTTGTCCCTTAAACTCACAGGTGCACCGTTTTCCAGGACCATTGTTGGTTGAGTTAGCCAATGAGTTTGTTGATGTTATCAAAGAGGGTAACCTAGTGAATGGAAAATCTTTAGAGTTACTGCCCATCATTCTTACTGCCTTGAGTACCAAAAAGGAAAATCTGGCTTGTGGAAAAGGTAATTTTCTTCCAATTTTAGTATCTTTTTTTTTTTTTTTTTTGGGGGGTATCGGGACTCGAACTCAGGGCCTCATGCTTGCGAGGCAAACACTCTAACCACTGAGCTAAATCCCCAGCCCACCTTTAGTATCTTTTTCACTATTGACATAATCAAATTTAATTCTCAGTGTATCTTCCATTTCTAGGTAAACTGAGTGGGGAAGAATGTAAGAAGCAGTTGATTAACACCCTCTGTTCTGCAAGGTGAGTCTTTCTCATTCATGTACAGAATTTTTCTCAGGACTACAAGTGGCCTAAAAAGAAACTACCATTTATTTCAAGAATTTACATTTGTGAAGTTTTCACTCTTCGTTTGTTTGTTTATAATGTACTACCGTAAAACCATACAGTCTGTGGCAAGTTTTCGAGAAGGAGATTATTTGCGATCTATATTCTCTGTCCGTGTGGAAGGTCAGGGCAGTTGCCCTGCTGCTATGTCATGTATATGGATTTTTCTTTTTCTCTTTTGAGGGAGTAGAATACATAAGTGCTTTTTATTAACTTTTTTTTGAGGGAGGATCAATGACAATGTATCTTCTACTATAATACTTTTTTTTTTAATTTTTTTATTTTTACCAAGAACATGTATTGGTACATTATGTACTTTTAACCAGTGATTGTATTTCTGGGAGTCTATATAGACAAAACTGCAGTATATGAGAGAATGTTCAGCCAGCCACCGTGGCACATGCCTGTAGTAATGCTAGCGCGCAGTGAGGCGAGGCAGGAGAATCTCAAGTTCGAGCGCAGTGTCAGCAGCTTAGTGACTTAATGAGACTCAATACGTTACAGTAAACTTAACATTTTTCATTTAACACGTTTGTTCATCTGGACATCTACAGTTTTACTTCACTTTTTAACAGTGCATAGTATTTTATTATTTAGCTAATCTCCCATTATTGGATTATTTCTTTCTAATTTTTTGCTCTTACAAAAAGTATTACAGAAAAAAAAGGATTAAGTGAACATGTATATATCTAGATGACCTTTTACAACTCGTGTATAGGTTATATTTGAAATAGTAAATTGGGTAGGTCGTATGTATGTACGTGAAGGTGTATGTTTCCCCTAATCTTATCGACATCGGATTATCATCAAGCTTTTTGTCTGTATTGTTTTTTTGTCTCTAGGGATTTAGTTTCATTAAACTTTCTCATTTTGCTAGTTGAATATGTTAGAAATTGATATTTTATGATTTTAAATGGTATCTTAAAAATCTTGTTTCTTAGTGTTGCAAAATCAAACTGGAAGTGGTCCTTTTCCTCTTCACTAGTTTTACAAAGGTATATGTAAATAAATTAAAATGAAATAAACGCACATTCTTCCCCATTTTCTTTAACTAGATGGGATCAACAGTATGCAGTCCAGCTCACCTCCATGTGCAAGTAAGCCCCATCAGTCCCTCTCCCCTGCATATCCTGCTTGGTGAACTCACCTGCTAGAAATGGAAGCAGTGAGCTCAGCCCCGACTCTCCCCTGAGTAACTGCACTGGTACCTCTGTTTTCTGTGAGGGAATTCTCTCCCACCCTCTTTTTGCCTTCATTTATTTAATGTGTAGCTGATTATTTTCTAAGATGACTTTGCTTTCGTAAGGTTATTGATCCCCTAAAAGATTGTTCATGAGAGAAAATCAAAGGGAGCAGTTGGGATATTTTAATATTTCATTTATTCACTGCTTTCAAATTTTATTTATAAAAAAATATTGTTTAATGAAACTTTAAACGTTGTAAAGCCTCGAATTAAATTTCTGAAAACAAGACAGCTGGGTTCCGGCTGGAGCCTTGAGAATATCTGCTCCACAGGGACGTCCCTCTGACCACAGAAGAGGTGGAGTGTGTGGTGGGAAAAGTGCTGAAGATGTTCTCCAAGCTGAATCTTCAGGAAATACCACCTCTGGTCCATCAGCTTCTTGTTCTCTCCGCAAAGGTGTGAACGAAAGATGACTGCTCTTTAGTGCCATGGTAGGGCTGGTTCCGTGTGGCCACTTGGCCTCTGTGCTCTGTCGTTTCCTGTGTAGTGACTTGGTCTGGTAAGGCCCTGCCTGCAGCGGAGGGCAACATGGCGTATCTCTTCTGCCATAGTATCACATTTGCAATGCTGAAGGAAATAGTGGTCTCAGAAAGAGTGGGCTGTAGGCCCTTTCAAGTCTGTTATTAATGGGTATTTTAAACCCTGTTTCAACCTGAAAGTATTCTGTATGTTCTTACTGGAATTTTAGGTAGTAGGTTGTTCATTTAAATCCACACTTTACAGTCCATTAAGTTTAACGTGCTTGATCATCTTCCCTTTTTTTTTTTTTTCTTTTCATCTTCCCTTTTAATTGGGAGAACTTACCTATTTCTGTTTCTCAGGGAAGCAGAAAGAGTGCTTTAGATGGAGTCATAGCCTTCTTCAATGAGCTGGATACGCGGCACCGTGAAGAACTAAGTGGTGACGAGTGAGTAATGTGATTTAGAAACAGGTCATTTCCATAAATACCATAAATTGGTATTTTCATTGTCCCTGAATTGCTTTATTGCTATCTTCTCTTTTACCCCGCCTTCCCCTCAGCACAGGACTTCTGTGAGCCCCTCCCAGCTGCTTAGTTATAAAGTGAAAAGAATAATGCAGCCTGTTGAGTGCTTTCATTTGCACCCTTCCAGGAAAATAGCAATAATTGTCCTGTGAAATGTGGATTTATTTATTTATTTTTTTGAAATGCGGATTTAAAATTTGTAAGTGCCTACTCTGTGCCTGTAACTCTTTAGCTTTGGGGCTCCAGGAATGAACCAGTCAAGAGTCCCTGCTCTGTGAAGAGAATATTAGATTTTACTGAGAAGAGAATTTTAGGGAAGTGCTGTGAAGGTGATTGAAAGGGATAGTGTGTCCGCTGCTTTAGGTTGGATCAAGGGGGAGGGCTCTGTGAGAAGGTGCTATTTTAACTGAAGCCTGATTGATGAGAACTGCAAAGTTGAAATCAGAACATTTTTGGGCAAGGGAACAGTGCAGAGAGGTCACAGTGGGGCATACCTGAGAAAGAGGAGTTTTTGAAAGCAAACATTGGTGGAGTGCTTATTCTCTCCTAGGTGCTGTTTTTAAGCACTATAAACTACACAGCCCTGTTTTGTCTCTATTTTATGGATGTAGAAACCAAGAGACAGAGAAATTAAGGAATTTCCCAAAGTTATACAGCCAGGACATAGTAGAACTGTGATTCAAAGCCAGGCAGCTTGGCTGGAAAGTTTATGCTATTAACTCTGATAAATTTCAATACCTTCTTTTTTTGGCTTTTTGAGACAGGATCTTGCTATGTAGTTCAGGCTGGCTGCCTCAGCCTCCCGAGTGCTGGGATTACAGTTATGTGCCACAATGCCTGGCTCATTCTAGTCCTTCTGGTCGATAATAATTCTCAGTTATTTGGCTTGAAAAATTAATGAAAAGATGGTCTTGTATACTGAATTAGGACAAGGTGATAAAAGCAAGTTTGGAGAGAATGAGCTTACTTTTGGTCACATTACGGGGTTTTTTTGTTTGTTTTTTGTTTTTGTTTTGTTTTTTTGTTTTTTAATGCCAGGGATCAGGCTTGGCCTTGAGCTTGCTAAGCAAGCACTCTAACCACTGAGCTAAATCCGCAGCCCTGGTCACGTTATTTTTGAGATGTATGTTAGCATCTCATAGGGAGGCTTTGAGCAGGTGATCAGGATAGTAGGCAGAACTCTGAACTGAAAATAAAAAATGGAAAGGACTAAAATCATAGGACCAAATAGAATTATGTAGAGAAAGCATGATGAGAAGGAAACCCAAAACTGAGCTCCATGAGGAAGAATGCAGTCACTGAGGGAAAAAAACCAAGAAACAATGGAGAGGCCCATGATAGTGCCCTGGAAACTGTGAGAAGAAAGCTTTTCAGGGGAGAAATGCTTAATTGTCAAATCTGTTGCATGTTAATGAAGATGGCACTTTATTGGTTTTGACAGTGTGCGGGGCTGGCCATTTGTGTGTGACACTTGCAGGAAGAGTCAGGTGGCCTGAGGGGCGAAGGCAGGAAGAGGACACAGCCCTGACTGAACTGGGCTGGGCTGGGGGAGGGTATCTGATGCAGAAGTGGCAGTAATGAGGATAGATAATTCTTTCAGAAAGTTTCATTGTAAAAGGAACAGAGAGTGGGGCAGTAGAATTGTACTCACCTTCTGCTTCCAGCGACTGTATGAGTTCTGCTTGAGTCGATCTACTTGTCGACTGAAGCACCTGCACTTTGCTTGCTAAATCATAGCTCTTGTTTTTCTACGGAATCTTTTAGGCTATTGGATCTTGTTACTGTGCCATCAGGTGAACTTCGTCATGTGGAAGGCACCGTGATTCTGCATATTGTGTTTGCCATCAAACTGGACTGCGAACTAGGCAGAGAACTTCTGAAACACTTTAAGGTAGCACCAAGCTGTCCTTGAACTCACCATGTGGCCTGGGCTGACCTCTAACTTGCGGTGATCCTCCTGCCTCAACTCAGGATCCTCCTGAGTACCCAGATTACAGGCGTGTGCCAGTACACCTGGCCTTATGCCTTTATTATAAATACTATAGAATGACCTGAAAAAAAAAGAATGACCTGGATCTAGAGGATTTTTTTTTTTTTAACTTTGGAAGTGGAAAATATATGATTTCACTGTACCTTTAAGTAAACCCAAAAGTCCATTTAATAATTTTAAATGTCCTGGTATAAACAAGGCCAAAAATATAAAATCTGAAGACTGGTCAGCAGAAAACTCAATCTGATTTTAACTCTATCTTATGTGACCTTCAACCTTGGCTTCTGCTTCTCCGTTTATGAATTAGGATCTTGCTTACTTCTAGTAAGTGTATCATGGGGTTTTGTGATGCTTAAATCACAAGTGTGAAGTAATCACCAAGTATGAGATAGAAAAATAAACATCAAAAATGTTTTGAACTCTCAAAGAAAATAGTGTACAGAGATATTTTTATTTTCACCTCTTATTTTGAGACAGGGTATTGCTAAATTGTCCAGATTGGGCTCAAACTTGTGATCCTCCTGCCTCAGCCTCCCAGAGTCCTGGGATTACGGGCATGAGCCACCACCCTAACTCCAAAATGTTTTGAGTTTTTTTGGTTGGTTGTTTCTTGAGACGGTCTCACTATGTGGTTCAGGCTGGCCTTGAAATGGAGATCCCTTAGGGGCTGGGGATTTAGCTCAGTGGTTAGAGCACTTTCCTTGCAAACACAAAGCCCCAGATGCAATCCCCAGCACCAAAAAAACAAAAACAAAAACAAAAAAAACCAAAAAACCAAAATGAAATGGAGATCCTTCAGCCACAGCCTCCCCGGTGGGTGCTGGGATCGCAGAAGTGCGCCACCGCACCCAGCCCTACCTCCAGAGTGCCAGAGTGCTGATGGCTGGTTTTTCTTTTGCAGGGTCTAATCAGGCTTCACGTGTTGCCTTTGTTTATTATGTTTAGCTAGTTTTCTTCTGATTGATTGATTTGACGCGTCCTGCCTGGTTGTCTTGTGTAATGTTCCATGTTGCTGGATTTATCTCATTATTTCCTCAGGATTAGGTTCAAGTTTTTAGCAAGGTCAGGAGACCTTTTGCAAAGGGCCAGATACCAATATTTTAGGCTTTGCAGGCCAAGTAGTCTCTCACAACTACTCAGCTTCATCACTGTAGTGAGAACACAGCCACAGGCAATGCGTACAGAAATGAGTGGCTCAATACAATTATATTTATTGATGCTGAAATTTGAATATTACTTAATTTTCATGGTATGAAATACTCTTCCTTTGACCCCCCACCATTGGAACCGTTCTGCTTGCTGACTGTACAAAAACAGGCTGTTGGTCTTCATTGGCTAATAGGCTATAGTTTACCAATCTTTGTTGTGTGCATTTTTTTTTTTTTTTTTTGGTGGTGCTGGGGATCGAACTCAGGGCCTTGTGCTTGCAAGGCAAGCACTCTAATCACTGAGCTAAATCCCCAGCCCGTGTGTGCATTATTTTAAAGGGCACACAGTATTAAGGTTATCCTCCTGACTCAGCTTCCTGCAGTGCTGGGATTACAGACATTCACCACAGTGCCTGGCTCTTGAAGCACAAATATTTTGAATTTTGATGGGATCTACTTTATTAATGATCTTGTGTAAATTATGCTCTTGGTATTACACCTAAGAAATCCTTGCCTAACCTAAAGATTTTCTGTATATTTTCTTCTAAAAGTTTTATAGTTTTAGCTCTTATATTTAGGTTTATGATCTATTCAAGGATCTAGTTAGTTTTTTTGTTTGTTCGTTTGTTTTTGGTGCTGGGGATTGAACTCGGGGCCTTGTGCTTGCTGGGAAAGCCCTCTAACCACTGAGCTAAATCCCCAGCCCTCAAGAATCTAGTTTTAAGTAGCTTTGTTACGCTTTTAAACTGTAAATAATGACTCTTTGGTTTTTCCTAGGCAGGACAACAAGGAAATTCCAGTAACAACTTATGTCCCTTCAGTATTGCTCTCCTTCTGTCTGTAACAAGAATTCAAAGATTCCAGGAGCAGGTATCTTTAAATGACACCTTGGTTCCTTCCCTAGTTGGTAAGAAAGAGTACAAGAATTGTTTTTGTTGTTTTCCTTTCCTAGACAGTTCCACCCCCATCCTGTCAGCAACAAAACTGCACTGAGACATGTAGCAGCTTTTAATTTTTTGTGTTCTTGGAGCTGCCAGAAGAGTCTTCAATACTTCATTTATACCTCCCCTTTGTGTTGTGCGTCAGCCAGGGGGCAGGGTGGGAGTGAGGTGGGAATGAGAGTGGGATCCGGTCTCGAAGCCCACATAGCAAGGATGGGAAGCAGAGCCAGGTATCTGTCAGCAGTTTTAGTATGACATAGTTTTCGAAGAATTATCCCTGATGACATTGAAATGAGAATAATGAGAGTAGGTTAATTGCAAGTCCTTTACCCATTTTTTTCTCACGTGTTCTCAGATTTCAGGTAATACACTGATTTTTAACACTTTTTTTGGTTAATGAAGGCTTGTTTTTGTTCGTTTGTTTGTTTGATCCTAAACATAGAATCCAGGGTCTTGCACATACTAGGCAGGTGCTATATCACTGAGCTACAGCCCTCGCCCTGTTTTAAAATTTTATTTTGGAACAGGAGCTTGTGAAGTTGTTCAGGCTGGCCTTGAACTCGAAATCCACCTGCCTCAGCCTTCTAAACAGCCAGGATTACAAACACATGCGCTCATTCCTGGCTCAACTCTTTTAAATTCCCACCGAAAATCATACTTTTGCATCATCTTCATCTAGTTGAAAAGTTGTCATAGGGATATGTGTTAATGGCAGCTTGTAGGAACAGTTGCAGGGTTAAGGTTCATAGCACGAGCTATAACTTTTGCTTCATTTTCTGTAAGTTTTCTTTCACTTTCTTGTTTCTTCTGCTAGGTGTTTGACCTTTTAAAGACTTCGGTTGTGAAAAGCTTTAAAGATCTTCAGCTTCTCCAGGGTTCAAAATTTCTTCAGAATCTCATCCCTCACCGAACTTGTGTTTCAACCATGATCCTCGAAGTGGTGAAGAATAGGTGAGCTAGTGAACCATATTCCAAAGAGTATGTGGTGGATCTAGTGTTAGAAAGGGCAGTGTGGCACCAAGCTTACGGGCCGTGGGAGGAAGGTGATGACCGCACCTGTTGACTTCGTAGACCGAGGATTAAGCTCTTAGAATGGGTTGAGCAGACTGTCTCCCAGGGAAAGATCTTTCAGTGTTGGGCCTGATTTCTTAGCCACCTTGATAGCAAGAATAGGAAAGTGAGGAGGTACCTTTGTTCCTTCTGTGGGGTTGCAACTATTGGCCTGAGCCCTTGTTGACTTCTTTGTAAATGAGTAAAAAATACTAAGTTTTATTTACTTTGTTGAAGTTTGAGGCTGACAGAATTAAATTTGTCTACACTAGAAGTTTTAGATAAATTAAAACTACATGGAAAATAGCAATAACCATCCTGGGGTGTTTTTTTGTTTTTTTTTTTTATTTCAGGATAAACATTAGCTCTTGTAACAATCATTACTGTGTCATGTTTCATCTGTGGGTTAAATATATTTTAAAGTTTTATAATTTAAGCCATAATTTAAGGTAGGATTCTTCCAGAACCATAAATTCTGACTTAGATTGAATTTATAGGAGCTTGCCATATAGGCCAAATTTGAAACTAGAACTCAGTGTTTCACCCATTGATAGGCTTTAAAATATCATCACCTGCTCAGTATTTAGTTTTTTCCCTAAGGTTTATAGTTGTGTCTCCAAGTTGGGCTGAAGAAGTGGACGCTAGCTAACCAGGAAGTTCCTGGAGTGACGCCCATCTCCTGGCAGCTTTAGGACCCAGAAGCAGCTCTGTCTGTAA
>PVJO010001143.1:0-186792 GCA_004026905.1 Hystrix cristata
CTGACTCTACAACTGCACAGACTGGCGGGAAACCATTCTTCTCTCCACCCAGCTGTGACTTCACTCTATTAGGCTGAAATTTAATATATGTGCTGCCGAAGCGAGCACAGGCTGAAATTTAAATCAGAGGTGAGTTAATATACTGAATTGTACCCCAGTGGCTTCCAATTTATGCTCTTCTCCCTTATAGGGTCAGGCATGGTATACTTATATTTTATACTAGTAGTACAAATTGTACAAGACTGTCTAAAAAAATCAAGCCAACCCGAAGTAATTTGATGATAAGTCTCAGTCTTGCCTCACTATGGGATATCTCAGTATGTGAAAATTCAGGTATATTTAGAGTGATAAAATGCTGCTATAAAAAGATTGATCTCTTTATAATTTACTGTATACCTAATAATTTGCTGAAAAACCAAGTTCCTTTAAATAGGCTAATTTCCGTACACACTTATAGTACTGTGCCCAAATTCTTTTATTTTTTTTTCCTGTGTCTCAGCTGCACATGAGGATCACAGGGCAGCTTATTTTATTTTATTTTAAAATTTTATTTTAATGGTACATTTTAGACATACATAGTGATAACATTCATCATAGGGGATTTGTACCTGTACATGACACATCTTGTTGCTTCTTTATTCTTTTCACTTCAAATTTTCACATAATCCATTTGTTACATAAAGCAAGATACTCAAGCTTGAAAACCTTCCTGGGGCTGAGTAGAACAGATGAAATGTTATCCATGTAACTTCTCTGACATTAATAGTCAGTGTGCATAATCTGAGACAATAGTAAAGAAATTTTTTCTAAGGAATTATTAGGGGAATTAAAATGGTGATCCATTTTGCTCAGTATCAAAGTTTCTGTGTTTCTTCTTTGATGGTTCTGGCACATCTTTTTTTTTTTCACATCTTACAGTTCATGCCTTGTGTACTTTATAGTTTTATATCTTGTATATTTTTAATGTCATGAAAAAACTCAACTTGAGGCGTTTTTCCCTTCTTACACTTCAGAAGGTTAGAACTAAATAATTATGATCGCTTTAGGCAAGACGTCGAGCTTTTGAAGGAGGCCAGGCATCCTATCTTACAGCTTGAGCCTCAAGTAACACAGAAAACAGAGGAGGAGCCTGCAAGAAAAGTCATCCTCTCATGTGGTCAACTTTTCATTTCAATAATAGATCATTAATAACAGATGCTGTAATGATCTATTGTTTTACTTTTCCAATGTAGCATCTTTGCCCGAGAATTTCCGGAGATGTCCACTTTTCACGAGCAATTAAATGTGTCATCCGCTTTGCAGCCTCAGTCCCTTTGCAGTTGCTGCCGCTTCGAGGAAGGAGAGGCCTGGTCAGCATCCGAGTCCACACATCAGACTGGAAAACCAGAGTTTGGGAGTGTTGAGTCCCATCTCTACGGGCTTGCGCCCCTACAAGGGAACCATTCTGAGTGGCTCTCAGGACCCTGCTTCTGGTCTCCTCCTCCAGTCTCCGGAGGGCCTCTTCCTAGAGGCAGGGTGCAGCCAATCTTGTCATTCCTCTAAATGCGCACTTGTAGAAAGAAACTCAACCAGCCGAAGGAAAACACAGAGACACAGAAGATGTGCGTTTCTGCAAACATCTCTCCTAGCTGTAGGCTGCTTCTGCCCACAACAGTGGCCTTGTGATACGTCCCCGATCTCTTTTTCCAGAGCTCTTTTTCCAAAGCAGCTTCTTTTTCCAGAGCTCCCCACGCAGTGTCACCTTTCCTCGGGGTTGACTGTACCTGGAGTGCTGAGCTCCTACCCAGCCAGAGTCCCTACCTGTGGGACTCTACAACCCTCCGGGGCTGAGTGCGGTTGGTTTACCTACTTTGCTTTACTGTGCTTTCCGGGTTCCCCACCTTAGTCCCTGAAATGAGGTGCATTCCAGGTGGAGCAAGGATATTGAAAAACCATCTCTGATTCATGGGTGAAGATTTGCCTCACTTTTCCTTCTTGTCATGGGGCTGCCGGTCTGGACCCAACATCCGTCTCCATGCTGGACGCAGCAGGTGCCCCCTGCAAAATTCAGGCAATTGAAATCTGTGCTTCAAGAACTCCATTGAAAGGCAAGTGCCTCTGGCCTGCATTCTTCGGCATGACAAGTTCCAGTGACCACTCTCTGTTCTGCCCTTTGTTGTGTTCCTTTGTGAACCGTGGACACTCTGGAGTGGAATGGAGAAGGTGCTGACTGTGGAGACAGTACGTTTGATCTCCTGGTGAGGGAGCTTAGTGCCAGTGTGGCATTCAGGTGTTATTTAAACCAAGTCAGTGAGACTCAGTTTCTCCATCTGTAAAATGGACACAGAAAAGCCCCTGCTCGGTAAGCAGGAGTCAACAGAAAGTCCTTTCCAGGCCTCCAGAGTTAGCATGAGTGTTCTGAAAGTCAGGCTTGTTTGGTTGCGGGGTTTGGTGCTGTGGAGGCTCAGCAGAGTTAGTCCCTTTCCTTTCCCAGCAGTCTGAGTGTTCTCATGTCTAGCCTCCCCGCAGAAGGCTCTAGGACGTCAAGCAACAGCGAGCACAGAGGATCTTATCTGTGTTGGGAGACGCCTGGCATCGTTGGCTTTTCTTTTCTAGAGCAGGCTTGTTGCCCCCTCAAAGCAGAAAGAGGGAAGCGAGCCAGCACTTATCTTCTCCTGTCCAGGGCTGATGTGCACAGTGTGTAAGTGGCTGGAGACGAGGCTTCTCTAAACTTTCAGCGTCTCCTTACTGATTGAGATCAGAGGCCACAGATCCCGGCTCGCTGGCCTGAGGGGATCCCGGGTGTGCGGTCATCTGAAAGGCCACATAACCACACTGCATTAAGGCCACAGCAGCTCACGGGGTGAGTTTGGATGGGAAGGGGAGCTGAGGCTGTTACTAGAGAGGGATTCATTCTTTAGAAAGACTTCTGGATAGAGAAAGGAGGTGGGGACTGGATTCGGCTCAGTCTCCTGGTCCCAGGGTTGCCCAGACCCAGACTGCGTACTCTTCATAATTAGCACCGAACAGCCTGCTTTGGATTAGTTCAGTGCCAAACCGGCGGCAGAGATTGACGGCTGACCTTCCACGTGTTCATCCTGTGCACACGCACTCACTGGGTGCTTATTACATGCCACATACTGTTTTTAAAGTGCTCTGTGGCTCCCAATTCATTCGTTCTTCACAGCACCTCCATGAGGCAGGCCCCCTTTAACTCCCATTGTGCAAAGGAAGAAACCGAGGCAGAGGGAGGCAAAGGTTTTTAATGCACTTCAATTACTGTTCAGTTTTACAGTTATTTACTCGAACGATGGCAATTTCTACAGAATTTTTTCCTGTTTGATCTAACTTAAATATTTATTCACTAAGCCATCCATGAGCATGCTTGCTTCATGTCACAACGGGAAAGCTGGACGATGGGGGAGCGTCCAACAGGGAGGTGTTGTGGGCATTTTACCCTCTCCACCATGAAGCAGGTGGCCTGGGTGGTCACTTGTAGAGAGGACACCTGTAATTTTTGGATCTTTCCTCAGGGTCTGCCCTCTCATGTTTCTTTTGAAGTAAAAGGCATTAGAATTTATCTCTTCTCAGATGACTTTCTAAATAAGTCTTGAAAGCATATTTGGGCTGAACATATTAGCAGAGCAAATTTTCAATTGCCTATTGTATCATCCGGTATGGCTACATTAAAACAAATAAGGGGAATTTTTTTTTTAAATGGAATGAAATGTCCAATTACTCCACTGGTAATCAGGAATAATTCAGGCAGGATGGCAGCAGCTCTCTTACTGCACTTAGGATCTACTCCTGCCTTTGGAACCCAGAAGAATTGGTTCAAATGTGACTGTCAATGCGACCTGGTCAGGGTGCTTGGAGGTAGCAGCTGGTCGAGCCATGAGGGTATGTCGGTATCATCAAAGTGTGTGAGATACTTCAGAGGCCAGATAGTCCCACAGGGGCCCGAGAACCAGAGAATCTAGGAGCTGCTAAGTCCAAAAGGCTGGCAAGACTCGGATGCTTCTTGGAGAGTTGCTGGCGTAAATCTGCCTCAAAAGACTGAAGACACGGAGTCTGATGTCCACCCAAGTGCAAAGCAGGTTGGAAATACTCGGATTTCAGTTACACCCTCCCTCCTCACCTCTTGAAATCCTTTGTGTCCTCCACTTGTGTATATGGCTTCTCCAGCATCGTTTCCCTTTATCTTCACTTGATTTAACTTTTCTTTTTTCTTCCAGGATTATAGCATACATCAAAGTCTGTCTTGCAGTTGTCCTTAATATTTGTGTTCATGTCTTACCTTGAGCAGAAGCTCCCTGAAGGCAGGATTCGTGTTCGCCTCATCATTACTACCTCCACAATATTATGTAGCAAGTGGATGCTTAATAACTTCTTGTCGAAGTAGATTAAAACTCTTCCACAGTGTAGGTCGAACCAAGAGCATGCAACGTGTTTCGTGGTGTGCGGATTTGTGTGAGACACTGAGGTAGCAGTAGCTGACCCCTAGGAAGGGGGAGAACGTGTGCAGGCTGTGTTCTCCACCAAGCCAGTCCGGATCTATTTTCTCTCCGAGCAATTTGTCCATTTCATTGTTTTCTCCTGTATCGGGTTTTCGTTCTTGCTTTTTCACAGACGAACTAAATAGCCTTCCTCTTTCTAAACTCCCTTGCATTAGAGCAGGCATCATGTGTCAGTGGGGAGGCTCGTCCCAGCTCCAGCAGAGCTTCTGTCGTCTTCTCCTGCACCTCCTCTCCGCTGAGCTTGCTTTGGAGCGCAGCGCTGCTCTCTCTGCGAGGCAGGATCTCATCTGGCCACCAGGCCTGAACTTTCGTGGCGCTGGGGAAAGACGGGATAATGTAAGCAGTAAGTTTCTTTTCATACCAGCTAGATGAGGATTCGCTGCACGAGCCCCAGGGAAAACTTGCCTCAGTGTTTGAAAATAATAATTTACGCTCACTTTTGTATATCTTAAGAACTGGTCCAACAGTGCCTAAATGAAAAGTGCATGCAGAGATTCTTCTTCTATTTCTACTCTAATGTTCTCATTTTATTTTGAGACGTTTATTTTTAAACATAGGAAATGTTCTCTATTTGTAATGTCCTCTAGCTGAAGCTTTAGGCAGTCTTTGGGTTTGCATGTTTTCTGCTTGCTCAAGACAGCCTGGCTTTTGGCTATTTAATAGTACGCTGGTATAAACCTTAAACTACGTAAATGGGGACTAAGTCTGAAGGCCCAGGGAAGGGGTTTCTCTTCTGTGCCTGGAGACCGAGCTGGGCCCTCTGGGATGTAGAAGACATGAGGAAGGGTGGCCCCTGGAGTAGGTGGCCAGAGGATCCCAATGAGACTCATTTCAGCTAGGGGGTCAGTGGAGATCTGAGGATCTGTTGGGTCCACCTTAGCTAGTTTAGCCCTCAGTAGTTTTTGAGCTCTAAAATTTTTTATCCTCAGTAATATGTTTCTGATCACATCCAGGATCCAGTGATTCAACTCGAAAGAATTTCATCTATTCCTAAGGGCAAACATGACACCAGAAAAGAATTTGTATAAGCCATCAAGAGCAGAAATGCAGCTTCAACAGTGTATAAGCAGCGAGTTTAACAAGCGTCACTTGTGACATAAACAGAACGCAGCTTTATAGTCTTTCGCCCAACATCCCCTGAAGCTTGACTCAGTGGGGTTAATTTCTCCCACTCTGGGATGCCGGCTCTGGCAGATCTAACTGCTTTTGTCTCTGTTCTTGAATATAAGGCTCTTCAAGGTCACTTTAGGTTGCAAACGCATTCTCGAGTGAGTAATTAGGATGTTAAGGTAAGGAAAAGTAAGGCTAGGTAAGGCTGTTAATCAAAACTTCGAACAGGATGGTATTCAATCATTTCCCTTTCTGCAGGCCCTGTCCTTGGGTTTATTCTTTCTCCACAGTCGCTCCCTCTTTGACCTTGGCAGGGTCAAAGGCAGTAGAAGGAGAGATGAAGGAACCTTACCGTGTTTATAGGGCTGGGTAGCTTTGCAATCTCTGGGCCTAAAGTCATTGTCCCTTGTGAGAACACGGATGATTAAAGCACACGCTCTCTCCGTGGGTGCTTTCTGCGGCTCTTCACTGAGCATTGTCTCCAGCAGCCTCCTTTACCTGTGTGGATTTAGCCGTGTTTCAGGTGGCACCCGCCACTCCTGTCTCAGCCTGTAGATGTCCAGCAATGTTCTTCCAACACCTTCCACTGAGCTTTTCTCACGTTTCCGGGTCTCCTGCTGGGTCCAGCCCCAGAGGGAGCAGCCTTCTCATGCTGATCTAGCACACCAGTCCCAGCCTCCTTTGCCCATTCGCCCTGAGCGTGCACAGCATCCTCCTGGCACCTTCCCTGAGGGACTCAGGCAGCTCTCTGCTCCATCAGACGACACTTTATTAGGCCTTCTCTGCCGTGAGCTAAGAACTGTCTGCCCTCCAGCACCTGGAGGGAAGATATTTCAAAGTGTTCTGAGGCATCCTGAACATCGTCTTCACCAGCCTCTCACACTATACTTTGAGGCCCTCATCATACTCCCCCAAAGAGGAGACGGAGTGTCACAGTATAGCGATGCTTCTTTCCGTAACAAACAAGTTTTACCAATTTCCTTTTTCCACCTTCTCTGATTTCATATATATATATGTGTGTGTGTGTGTGTGTGTGTGTGTGCGTGTGTGTGTATCTATCTATCTATATATATGTACATACATAAATGTATTTTTAAATTTGGTTCAAGATTCTTGGGACCAAGTTTTGAGAGCATTTCCTTCAGTCATTTGGACATGGAGTGAAGGTCTCGTCTTATTCTCACTTTGATCTTACGGTATCTGTTCTATTATTCCAATTGCAGCTGAGGCTGAAGGAATTCAGCTCTCACATGCTTCTGCACATATTACTCAAAGTTGCTCTGATTACATAGTTATGTGCCTTTAATCTCTCCCTGCCTTGGAATATTAAGTAAGCTATTTGGGCCTGCCGTCTTCAGAAGGCACAGAAGAATAAGCCTGTCACAAGCAGATCTTTTTATTAGCAGCCCTAGGCAATGCCAGCATGTCTACCTAACTCTTGAAGGGAGAGGTAAGGAGGGAAGTAGACAAGTAGGAAGGGCTTTGGTTCAGTGTTGTGAGGGGAGGAACAGACAATTACAGGGTCCCTCCCCTTCCCCCCACTGTGTTTTAATGAATAAGATTGAGGTAGGGAGGGAGAAGTTCGTATTCATTATGATTTAGAGGGAAATGGCTAGATTCTTTTTGTAATCAGCAAGCTTACAAGTTCCACTCTTGCACATTTCCCCTTAAGGACTACGTTGGCTGCATATTAACATAATAATGTTACATTACAAACAACCACAGGTTCAGTGGTATGCAGCAGTCAATGGCTATTGCATGCCATTCAGAGGACCCCTTGGGGGTTGACCAGATGGTTCTACTGACCTGGCTGGGTCCACTCACTGGAGTGCTTGGGTGGTTGTTGGCTGATCCAGATTGACCTCAAATCTGGCTCTAATTCTTGTATATCTTCTCTTATGATACGCTAGCTCAGGTAGGTAGAAGGAGAGAGATGAGCAGATATATATAGACAAAGACTCTTGGGTTTAGGCTCGCAGTGGGTACATCTCATTTCTAGCTACATGTCCCATAATTAGCTAAATCTGAAAACATTGTATCTTATTTTACTGGCCGAACACGCCACGTGGCTGAGGTCGGAGTGAGAGGGTGAGGGGGATCACCCTGCCCACCATGGGAGGCCATGCACAGTCCATGGCAAAGGCAGAGTTCTGGGGACAGAATGATGAGAACAGTCCACCCTGCAGCCTGTTCTGTAAACTCCTGATCACTGGCACAGGACTAGCACAATCAGAGGGATCCTTCTCACACTCACTTCACCTGAGTTACTAGCACTGGCCATGGGCTTTATACTTAGGACCAGAATCAGGCGAGGAGTTGTTGTCTACGGGGATACTAGAGAATTGGGCAAGGAACTAAGTGGATACACGCCTTTGTTAGCATCACTGCTGCCCTCCAGCAGCTTTGTACATTTCTGTCTCAGCAACTTGGGACATTTCTTCAGCTTTCAGCTCCTTGTGTTTTCAAAGAGTCAAAACTGTAAAGGTTAACTCATTGACTGAGAAAATCAGGGAGAGAGGGAAAGAGGGAGAGAGAGTGAGAGAGACAGAGAGAGCAGAAACAAATGAGTTTGACTCATCATATACTCTCTTAGATTTCTGAGTTGCAAATCCCCCCAGGGAGAAACCAGGCCGGTTTTATATTAGTGTGGACTATTCAGAATTTTGTTCCTACTTTGGTTAAATTCAGTAACCTCAACACTTTTATTTTATGTGAGCATTTGTTTCATGGAAATAATAAGATCTGAGGATTGAAAGAAGAGAGGGCCGCTATTAGCATGATTTAATTTTATTGCTTTTGAAGTAGCAAATATTCCCTGACTTGAGGGTGAATTGTTATGTTTCTCTGAAAAAATATAGTATGATGAGTGAGGGCTGATGATGTGTTTTTCTTGACAAGTACTTTTAAGAAGACTGTTTCTAAATGCAGAATACCAAGGAAAATTCTGAGAAGAGCCATATTTCTTGAATAAGTTCATCACTAAGGAAAATTCTGAGAAGAACCATGTTTCTTGAATAAGTTCATTACGAGGCACTGGGTCCTTTTTGGTTTATCATTCTTTATCTACTGAGGATTTGTTTTCCGCTTTGAATTAAAATATTGGGTGGAAGAACCACTTTGTATAAATCCTTAATTAGTTCATTAAGGAATTTTTTTAAAGGATTATTTTCTGTGCAGCTTAGATTTATAACCCTAAACAGTTAAAGTAAGCAATGTATCAAGTCTGGTATGTTTGATGAAGCAGAAAGAATCTCTAGTGCAAAGTGTTGAAATTCTACAAGCTTTAATAGTAAAGTGTAAATATCTACATTCATTTAAAAACTAATATTAGGAAACAGTGTTTTGTATTTGAATAGTGTGTCATCTCAGCTGATTCTCAGAATAACCTGATGTGATTCAGGCAGCATATACTCTGTTCTTACTGAAAAAAATCTAGGCTAACAGTGGCGAAGCGAACTGGCCAGTGCTGCTTCCTGCAGAACTAGAAACCAAAGTTTCTCGCCTCGAAGGTATGATTTTTGCAGCACAGCGCTATGACTTTCGAGACAGAAATGATCAGTTAGGTCCAGGTTTAGATACACACAGATGAACGACATACATTCCACATTTTCAGGGGCTAGTTAGAGTTTCTTCTGCGAGACAGGAAAGCCAGGAAGTATCTGCAGTACAGTCTCGTAAGGGCAACTACAAGAGCTATAGAAGGAGGAAACATCTTAGCCCATCTTCTGAGTCTGTAACAGAACACCCCAGATTGGGTAATTTATGAAGAAAAGAGGTATTTGGGGCTCAAGGGCAAGGTACCACATCTGCTCGGCTCCTGGTAAGGATGTTGTGCTGCTTCAACTCATGGCAAAAAGTAGAATGCAGTGGGCACATGTGAAAAAGCGGAAAGAGGGACCAAATCCCATGATAGCTCACCCATTCTCACAGGAAAAGCAGTAATCTGAGAATGAGGACAGATCCCTCAAGGGTCTCTTAAAATCTCCACCACTGTTAACACCACCACATTGGAGACCAAAACTCCATGCAAGTTCTGGTGGGAAAAAACCATGTTCAAATTGTAGGTACTGAAGACAGGAGAGTGCAATCCTACAAAGAGTGGGAATGGGGAGGAGCGCAGGTGCTAGTCTTTAGGTGAGAAACGCTGGGTCCATGGTGGTATTTCCCTTGTACAAGTCCCATATGTAGAAAGGAAGTTTGCTTTCTGTGGTCAAGAGACTGGATAGCTGAGGAATTGAGTTTAGGGTCCTGAATACAGCAATTTAGCTGATCAAGGACTCTGTGGGCCCTGAAGAGTTCTTGGTCCGAATGTAATGGGCATTTCCAGGAAAAGCAGCAGGGTTACTAAAAGGTGGCTCCAGACCTTTGAGTCCATCCAGAGCTTTGGGAAACCACTGCGACAATGGTATTTTCCAAAGATGAGCACGGCCATGTCTCTCATCTCCCATGTTCTTCTAGAATGTGGACTTGCGCTCCCCTATCAAGGGGTCACGTTAATTCTCTTTGACTCTGGATGGATTTGTGAGTGCTGCAACCACGAGGGCATGGGGAAGGGATGCTGTGTGGATTCCAAGGTTGATCATGTAAAGCGAGAAGCTTCTAGAACACACTGCTTTATTCAGGCTACTTTCTGTAAAAATGAAATTGATACTACCAGAGGATTAGCTAAATCATTTTTATATTCTCTCTCTCTCTCTCCCTCTCTCCCCCTTCTTTTTCCATCTCTCTGTCAGGGTGGGAGAAAATATTTCTATCACAATCAGTTCTATTTTACTACTGTTTCATTATTGGAGTCAAATTACAGATGCATGAACTTTTTATGCAAAGGGTCAGAATAAAATTTGAAGCTGAAAATGAAGGTATTTTCTTATTGAGATAGTAGAGAAAGTGGAAGTATTCCTGTATCCTGTCCTAAACTAGTCTGATGTTTACTCTTCCACCACTTGTTTGGTGCAGTTTTTATCTTTATCTTTGGCTTCTCCTACTCAGTTTTCATTTGTAGTCTCCTTTTTGCTCTATCCCTTAATTGTGGTTTCCATGGTTACTTCCAAGATCCTCTTTCATTTCCCTTGTTTTCCTTTTTCTCCCTGTATTTCTCTTCCTTTCCCCTTCCACACACCCTCCAGGGTGATCCCACCTCTTCCCTTGGCTTCATTTTTATTTATTGGGGACAGTCATTAACTCCACAACCACTTATTGAGTGCACTTTGTGTGTCAGGCATTCTTCTAACAGCTGGGGATATGGTTACAGCTTACATTATTAGTGGTTTTATGCTTGTGAATCTGATTTTCAACTGACAGTAATCACCCAAGAAATTCAAATATTATTGTATAAATTTACATTAACATAAAGTATGTGTCCTGAAGATGATGAGTGTTTAGGAGAGACTGGTTGGTTTGTGGCTTGAGCCAGCAAACACTTCCTCCTTCTCTTAACTTGGAGGGCGTATCTGTTTATCCTTGGGATTAAGGTAGCATGATTGATGAGAAAATCATTTTCTCCTCTGACATGTACCGCGCTGGGCAGAACACAGTTGTGAAGTCCTCTACGATGACAGCCATGAACGTCTGAGGAGCCGGCACATGCCAAGAGGAGAGCACCAGGGAGCGTCCTCTCACTCTGCTTGGTTCACTTCACTTTCTCATTCGCTGATTGAATCGGGTGGCTGTGAGTCAGATTCCTGGACTTTGGATTCTCTTGATTGGCTTCTTTCTGGGACTGAAGTTGTTTGCGAATGCTCATGGAGACTTTCCCGCCGTTTTAGGAAAAATATCCTGAAACCGTTCATGTAGTTGAAAGCAGACATCTTCGGTGTTGTTTATATTGGGTGAGCCAGGCCTTATTTGGGTTGTAGGCAAGGACATTTTTGGCATCCAGCAAGTTCCACTCTTAATGCAATTTGTAAAGTGATTTGGTTTGGAAAGATGGAGGAAAACACGTTTTAAATTGTCATGTAGCTTTCATTTCTAAGCCACTGAAGAGTTTAAAATGAACATGAAGCCATAGCCCACCACTGCTGCTATTTATTTTTTCATTTAGACTATATACCTTTTCCCTTCGGAAGAGTCCAGCTAAAGCAAAGCAAATAGCCAACGTCTTTTTATAAACTGCTTCTAGATTTTCTGGGTACTTAAAAATTTTTTTTTTTATTATCATGCTGTTAAGGATTCTTTTTCCCTTTGAATATAAGGCATTTGAGGGCTTCGTTCTCAAACTACCCTCCATGACAGACCTGGTAGTCTGTCACACAAACAACAGTTGGCTTCATAAAGCTCAGCATCCTCTTCTTTTGTCCATGTCTTCCACCTTGATACTGTTTTCGGTTGTGTCATTCTCTCCCCTGAGGTGCCCTTTGGTGTCAAACCTGTATGTCAATTCTTTAATTGAAGCTAACCCCCATGAGGGGTTTGTTACTAGGCAGCTAATATGAATTCTGTTTTGTTTTGCTTGGTCAAGGAGTTATTAGCTAACCTGAGGAGAAACAGAAGTGCCTCTGTGATGGGGTGGGATAGAAAATAACAGAAATTTGCAGTAGGATAGAATGCACCTTCGGTTAGTGGTAACATCAAAATTCATAAAATTTCTCAGAAGCGTAATAACATACTGAGTGTAGCAGAGTAGAGAGAGGGAATAAAAGCATACTGAAATGTCTGCTGTGTCCATCCCCATCCTAAGTGTCCTACTCTTTCTCATTTAAATCTTTTTTTTTTTTTTTTGGTGCCAGGGGTTGAACTCAGGACCTTGTGCTTGCAAGGCAAGCACTCTAATCACTGAACTAAATCCCCAGCCTCTCATTTAAATCTTAACAAAATTTGGGAATAATTTTTATCCCTAACTCAAAATTTGTGCCAAGTCACACAATTGATAAATGGCAGAGCCAGGACTTGAACCAAAATTTGAATTCAGAAGCCTTGCTTTTTTCCAAGATAATATGTACATCATGTTCTATAGTGGCATCACTGCTTATTTTCAAGAATTCATTCAAGAATGAGTGGGCCAAGATAGCTCCAATATTATTTCAAATGTGACATTTGACCTCCTTAAGAGAAAATAACTATAGGAAGAACCACCACAGGAAATTAGGGAAACAAGTTAAACTCTTGTTACCGATTCTGGACCCCAAACTGGAGCTTTTCCCTCTTGGAATCGTGAAACCAAAACAAGACCAAGTACTAGCATCTAAGGAGACTTCTACTCTTGGCCGAGAGGAGGGGAAGCAAGGGGTAACTCACAAGTCAGCTCCCTTCAAGGGATGTCAGTATGCTACAGATACAGGTTCAAAGCAGTAATGGGGGGTGGGGGGCACGGTGGGCTAAGAAAGGGGAGGAATACTTGTGTCTTTTCCAGGAATGGAGAGATGGTTTAGAATCTGGGCATCTCCTCCTTCTTTTCTGGTGTTTTCCAGTCATTGTCCACGGTGATTGTCAACAGTCATGGTGCAGGGGGTGTGTGTGTAAATTGTGGGTGTGTGGGTGTATTGTGGACGTGTGTGATTTAGCATGTGGAGGGGATTAGAGTGAAAGTACCAGTTGCCCGGTGGTCACTTTGGCAGCTGTCTCGGGTCCAGCCAGTTTCGGTTAGCCCACCTTTAGAGAAACTGCTGACCGACAGGCAGAAGATAAAAAGATGAAGAAGATTTGGGGGAAGCAGAGAAATTCAGTAGGTCAAGTAAGCAGTGCAAGATTGGGTCAGGCTAACAGTCTACAGACATAAGCTCACAAAATTGCCCTGACTCTTACTGAAAAGCCCTACCTTTCATAAATAATCCCCTCGAAACCTCTTATTTTTCCATTATAACTAAGTAAAAAGGGAGTACTGACTCTGATTTTTCCGCGTGTTGAAAGGACGGCAGAAGAAGATGGTTGTGAAGATACCGCGCTTTGATGCTATAGTTCTTGCCTTACCTTTCCCTAATTGGCTTCTCAGTGCTTTCCCTGCAATCTGACGTAGAAACATCCTACCTGGTACTTTAATAATGTGGAGATTCTTTTTGTTATTGTTGTTAAGCAGTTCTTAAAAAAAGAAACTCATTTTAAAGTTTAGTTTCAATATGGTTGAATTTTAATCTCACATTTCTTAGCTGAAGCACATTTTTTCTTTTGGACCAGAAAACGCTCCTGGCTGCTATCGAGAGTAAGAAATATCGTCCTGAGACAGATGTCTGTTTCCTCTGCCAGGCTGGTGTGGAAGCCGACCCATGTCTCCTCCATCTGAACAGCAAGGCAAGCAGCAAGGAGATAGCAAGCATTCTGCCTAAAACAGTTTCTCTCACCCCAGTGTTCTCGCCACATCCAATGTCTTTTAAAATAGCAGCAAACGACTCTGAAAGTAGATGACTTGAGCCTGAGACAGGTCTCTTAGGGCTCTGAATCTGTGAATTGTGCCTATTCGGAGAGCAGGATAAGCTTTGAACTAGGTCAGACCTGGATTTGAATCTTATAAATAGCGTTGTGTTTAGACAGTTAAGCGATACAGGAAATCGTGTATGACCTTTCCTGTGATCTTGAAATTTCGATGAAGGCTCATAAAGTGAAGACGGTGGCTGCTGAGTGCCCCTACTCCGCAAGGAGAAGGTGTCAGGCATTTCTATGCAGATGTTGATCTGGAAGTGGTTTGCTCACAGTGCCCGTCTCCATTCTACCTAAGAGAAAGGTAGAAAAAAGAGCAGAGAGGAGGAGCATACTGTGAAGTGCATGAGCAGAATTAGAAAATGCCAAGGCATTTCTCCTGGATTTTCATCCTTGTCTCAATCTCTGGGAAAACGCTTTTAGAGGCAGAGGTCATCCAACGGGTAGAAAACGTGACATTTCACAAGCCTGCTGTCTGCTTGATGACCTAAAGCGGAACCTTGCACACTTTTTCTGTGAAGAACTGGATGGTAAATATTTTAGTTACTGTGGGCTATAGGATTCTGTTGTAGCTATGCAGTTCTGTTGTTGTGAGGTGAAGGGAGCCATAGATAATTCATCAATGGAGTTGTATTCTAATAAAATTTTATCTCAAAAAACACAGAGGTCAGATTTGGCCTGTGGGTCATAGTCATTGACCATTGATTAACAGCTTTACCCTTTAGTTCTTTGTTTTAAATCACAAGTGAATTCCAGCAAGAATGCCTGATGGGCATACAGATAAACAAAGTATCCCATGATGGCCTTGTCAGGAAAAACTGTGGAAGACTTTGAAATAGACAAAAATAATATAACTGGGTCTTTTTAAATGGTCTTTTTTTAAAAGCAAGGAATTGTCTATAATACTTCCAGAGCCATAACTCTTTAGGGTCTGCACTTTGCATTTTCTATGAGTTACTTTACAACTCTGTAAATTGTAGAAAACTAATAGCAATGCCAATTATTCCTACCTATAGAGCTACAAGTAAATTTTGTCTAATAGAGGTTTGATAGATCTCTCCCCCTTCTTCAGAGAAGCCCGTTTTATGTCTATCAACCAAATTCTTTTCATTTCAGTATTTTTAAGGGCCTAAGTACATGTCTACACTTTGGATTCTCTTTTGAACTTGTCCTAATATCTTACTGGCTCCCTCATTAATTAGTGAGTTAAAGATACTGTAATCTTTAACAAGTTCTTTTTATATTTGCATGGAAGTCATGATTTTTTATCTTCAAAAAAGCAATTACCCTCTTAGAGCTGGGAGAGGAGAGATTGCTTTAGGAAAACGGGTACCGGGCACAGCTTGTGTGCTGACGTTCTCTCGGCCACCTACCTGTTACTACAGTCACTACTGCTCTTTTTTTGACATACTGACTGTGGACTTACTGGTACTCAACTTGAAACTGCGGGAGTTAATGCGAATAGGGCCACACTTTGCCAGCTGGGAATGAGAGGCAATCGATGAATGCTTTCTACCTTTCCTTAGCTCCCTTCTCTCCATCCACTCTGGTTAGTTCTTTCATAAAAGTCTGCAGTTCATTGTAACAGGATATCCACTCTGCCCTTCATTGTCGCGAACTTCCTAAACTACATGCTTGTTTTGGCTTTGTCTCTTTCTCCCGCTCTCTTCTTTTCTTCTCTCTTGACTCCTGGATCATAATCCCTAGGAAACTACCCGCATGCAAAGCTCTGGCTCAGCTTCTGCCTTCAGGAAACCTGGACTATGTCAGAGAGAGACCCGGACTTCATCTGTTTGCTGGGACAAGCACTTGCAGTGACTCCTGGATGACAGATTCACCAAGAGCAGGACAGCCAGGCTGAGCTCTCTTAGAACGATGCTGTCCTGGAAATGACTAGCACTGACAGAAAGACTGTGAGGTGCACCCCAACA
The DNA here is from genome assembly GCA_004026905.1 of Hystrix cristata. Classification (NCBI taxonomy): domain Eukaryota; kingdom Metazoa; phylum Chordata; class Mammalia; order Rodentia; family Hystricidae; genus Hystrix; species Hystrix cristata. Next base: position 15,887 of record PVJO010001143.1, read on the forward strand.
GAAGGTAGGACTTGAGCTGGAGTAAAAGACATCATCTTGAATTGCATCTCCTACTCTCTGAGAAAACGGTGCCAGGCAGAAGTCTCTGGGGAAGAGCCGGAAACATTTACAGTGAACCTCACAAAGAGCCGGAATTTAAACGACTGCCTTGCATGATCTATTAGACATGAAGGGTACAAAGCACGAGCTAAGAAAAGGAGCCGTGTTTCTTTACCAGGTTTTCTACTTGCTGCTCTTGACGTGGTGGGGCCAGAACCATCGGAATGAATTGATGGGGACTCAGATTAGGCAAATTTAAAGAGGCCGCCATAACACCCCTCTTCATTCATGGGCTGGAAAATTGTGGGTTCAAATCAGGCAGGCAAGAGGGGGGAAGTTCTTGATTTGTTAAGAGATGAAAGTTTTGATTTGAATTGGATTGAACTTCTTACTACCTGAAAATGAAATCCTTTTAAGATGTAAAAAGGACCAGAAAACAGCAGAATCTGCCTCAGGCATCATCAAATGGCAGGGAAAGAAAAACTAACAGTATTTAAGGGAACTTTCCTGAGTTTGTCCCATTCAATGAACTAGTTACAGTTATTTAATTATTCTCGTCTTTAGTAGACCTCTTTACAGGTCTCTTTCTTTGTAAGGATCAAATGAAATGTTTGATGTGGTGCCTGTTGACTTAGCGATTTACCAAAAGGGAGAAAGAAAGCACAGGCCAGACCCCCGAATTTTTCCATTTCCACCATCAGACTCCACTGGACCGATATTTTTGATTCCTTGAGTGGTCTCAATTCAAAAGACCGCCAAATGTTGCCACCTCTAGACCCTTCCAGTCATTCTTGCTTTAAAATACTGGCTTAGTCATCTGCGTGTCCTTTTCCTCAGTAACTCAAGAGGACAGGCGGGATTTTTTTCCCTTGTGGCTCTGGGAACGGATCTCCCACATGCTAAACCAGTGCTTTATCACCGGACTATATCCCCAACCCTTTTAAAATTTTATCTATTTGAGACAGAGTCTTGCTAACTTGCTCAGTTGCCTACATTGCTCTCTGTTTCCACCCACCGAGTGGCCGAGGTTATAGGCATCGCCTCTTGTGCCTGGTTCAGGCAGGAGTTTTGACTGTGGCTTGGAAGACACAGTTTCAATTTCCATTTTGCACTCAACGGAGTGGCTCAGCGCTCTCCTCTTCATCTTCCTGTTGCTCTTCTGTGTAATCTCCCCTTCGACAGCTGAGAACATTAGGGCACATTCCCGCCAAGGGGCTGCCGACATTGTTAGTAAGGAGTATGAGGCCGAGATGCATATTTTTTTCTTTCTGGATGTTTTAGCTTGAACAATTTGAACCTGGTTGCACATACATAAATTTCCAGTTTACTTCATAAGATGTTATTTGTCACTCAATCAAAAGAAAGATGTCATTTTAAAGATGAATTTACAGAATTGCCAGAACTTAATTTCTTCGAGTGAAGCGGGAGGTGCCTCCCTCTCTGCTCCACACTGCTTCTGATTTCGGTTTTTTTCTTGTTATTTTATCTTGTTGAGAAATATATGCCATGGAGCATTTTGTCTGGGGACTTTGTTCAAATATGACTTAAGAATGTTTTCCAGAAGCTCAGTTATCAACAGGAGAGTGTTTCTCCTTCCTCTACATTGTCTCCTTTACCCAAATTTATTTTGCAAAGTTTTCACAAGGAAAAGAGTATTTTCAGTTCAGGGATCATGAAAAAAATTTCTCCTGTGATTTAGCTATTGTGCCAGTTGCTCATAAAAGTTTTACAGAACTTTAGCTGTTTTGTCTGTAATTCCTTAAATGTACAGAGAGAGCACACTACCTGCTGGGCTTGCCCTGAGTGCGTTGTCTGTCCGTTTTGCGACAGGAAATGATGGAAGTATATTTAAATGTCCAAGTTACAAAACTTTGGCACAGGTTTGTTTTGCTTATTTTAACTTTCTTGTTTTCTATCCCCAAGCCCAACTCCACTGTCTCCTGCCCTAAACAGTGCTTTGTTGTCCTGTAGATTCTTTTCCCTAAATGTGGACTCTGTGTGGCCATAGGTAACAGTATTTATTGGAAATAGCTAATGATTACCATATATTCCATTGTTATTGTTTATATAGGTAATTAACTTCCGCAGGTAATTATTTTTCATCTACTTCCTTCTTTTTCTTTATATTGTTTTAAATTATAGAAAATATATACCTTGTGACTGAGCATCACATTTTACCTTCTCTTGGTCAACCTCCCACCCCAAGCAATCCTTTTAATAGCTAATGTCAGTGGTCTGTACATTGTTTTTGACTACCATTTCTGACCTTCTCTTTTCAATTTAGAGTTTATTAGCACGCCTCCTGGAAAACAGATGGAAAAGTTTAGGATGATAGCTTGTGAATGTATATATTTATGTGAATATTGATGCGGGTTTGATGGAGGGTAAAGAGCTGTGCCCAACATGAATTCTGGCTCCTTTTGAGAGTTTTCAATTAATTATAACAGGCCAATATTTCCCCAGTTACCATGGCTAATTCAAAGCTGACTGTCATACAAATTGGTTTTCCAGATCACAACACTGGCTATTAGACTCTCAGAAAGATTCTTTTGAAGAGTTGCTTGTGTGCATTGTGCTAGGGAAAAGATCCAACTGGGAGAATAAGAACGAGATGAAGAATCTAACATGACACCAAAATGAAAGCCTGTGTGCTGTGAGAAGCATTCAAATAATTTTTTAATGAACTGGTTCCTTTGACTTATTTTAAGATCTATATGTAGGGGAAATAAAAGCATGACAGGAATAGAATAGATGGGAAGAAATTAAACAAGATCCTGCCCCATTAGTTATGACTGACAAGGAAAAGATAATAGCCAAAAGGCAAATGGAGTTTGTTAGCAGAAGGAGATAGTGATGATAGGACTTTTACAAATATATGAGGGAAGAAGTAGATAAAAAGTTTCTAAAAGTTCCATAATCCAAAGAAATGAGCATAACATGCGTGACTCTAAAATAGCCATGATATTGGTGTTTTAAATCTATCATTACTGAGAAAAACAAAGAGCAGAGGTTGAGGTCACTAATGAATAAGGAAGCAAATTGCAATTGGTGCTTTGTAAAAATGCACATAAGTGGAGGTCTATACTTGGAAAATTTGAACTTAGGACTATCGGCACGTATGGTGGACACGCCTTCTCTTGGGATATATGAGAAGTGGCTAATGTGTTTACCAAACCATTTATGATGTATGACTTTTATAAGACAATTTTGCTGATTTAACACAAATTAAATATCTAAATGCATTGAACTCCAGAGCTGCCAATTCATGAAGAAGGAAAACAGGAAAACTAGAGTAAGAAATACATGAAGGAAAACAAAACAACAACAAGAACAAAAAAACAACAAAAAAAGAAATACAATAAGGCTTGTACTCTCTAGCTGTGTTCTTCAGGGTGGCTTTCCCCTCTGCTGACTCAGAAGGCCAATAGTTGAAAAGAGTTTTGCATAATCTCTTATCTAATGTGAACTTAAATTAAGAAAATGTATGTACATTTTTCATCTCATTTCCTGTATATCTTCATTTATCTAAAAGGAAAAAAAAAGAGAAACCCTGGTAGTTTATTCAACTCAGAGAAATAATATGGTAGATTGTCTAGCCTACAAAACATGTATGTCTCCATAAAAGGATCATTTAAAATATGGGAGAAAAATAGATCTTCTATTTTGATCATTCTTCTAATTCTAGTAATATATTTTCTAAAAAGAGAAAAAAATTGTATTCTAAGATTTATTTTATTGGTTAGCACTGGCGTCCTTATTTCAGACTCTTTCCCAAGAGGGGATGTCGGCAGAAGGTTGAACATTTGTTTGCTTTCGACATTCTGTACCTTTTATATAGCCAACTTTTGAAGTGGTTTTATTGATATTATTTCATGTGCATCTCGATCTTTAGAAAGGAAGTGGACTGAAAAGATTCCTGCAAAGATCCTGCAGATAAAATATGATAACAGTGGTGTAAGTACAGAAGAATCGAAACAGCAGAGCTGACATTTTACCCACACCTAACATCGGTCCGTGTTTAGCCACTTGAAAGGTAAAGAGAATGACAATCTAATTGTCTTAAATCACTTTCTTGTTACCGAGACACAATACCTGACACCCACAACTGTAAGGAGGAAGGCTCGTTCTGGCTCACTGTAGAGGTCCATAGTGGGCTGGCTCAGAGGCAGGCGGCAGGGCGGAGGAGGCTTGTTCGTGGCAAGGCTGCAGGAGGCAGAGAGATGGAGGAGGAAAGGAGAAAGATCCTGCCTGGCCCCGCCCCCGGCGGCTCACCTCCCCCAACCAGGCTTCACCTCCCCACATCACATTTCACTATGAACTCATCAGGGGACTAAGCCATTGATGAGTATCACACCTGCCATCCAGCCACCTCCCCAAAGCCCACCCCTGTGAGTGCAGGAGGTTTTAGGGGGACATCTAGATATAAACCACAACACTAGGCACCTAATTATTGGGCATAAACCTTGGAAATGATCAAAAAGACTTTTTTTTTTTTTTTTTTTTTTTGGTGCTGGGGATCGAACTCAGGGCCTTGTGCTTGCAAGGCAAACACTCTAATCACTGAGCTAAATCCCCAGCTTCAAAAAGACTTTTTAACATGCAAAATTACATCGTTAATAGAGACATTAGTTACTGATAGTACACAGTTATCATAACTCATAGAATTTTTGTATTTTTATTTCACTTTATCTCATCCTTTAAATTTAAATATTTTCCATATGTATACAGGGCACACGTAGTTATCTGCATTTTGGGAGTGGTTACTAGAAATTCGTTGCTAGCACAGAGAACTGAAAATGGATCGGTGCAGTGAGAATTTATATTGAAAAGGGCTGCTGACTGAGTCTCCAAGCTCTGAAAGTTCAGGTGGGTTTATTATCTCGTGTATCACATTTAGGTGTGAATCTTATGATATACACACTGCAATTTCTAAATTCCTTTGTCTTCTTAATGAATTCTTCTGCAAGTTGGTTGTGGCATTTTCTCTGTTTTTCCCAGGTTTGGAAGTAAATGAAGACAAACCAAAAGCAAGAAAATCAGTTACTTCCACTTGCATAGCTTTATAGTGGGGAAAAGAGGAGGGGCGCTTCAGGTCTGGCTTGGTTGCCAGGTGAGAACTATAGGCAGGTTAAGGAGAAGTAGGGCATTTCATGTGTTGGGTATTGGTAAGCATTTGACTTTCTTTGGTGCCTAAGTTGAAAATAGGGGAAAAATTAAGGAAGCTGCCAGTTGCTAATCAAGTCCTGGCCATTTAGGGTTGCTTGCTACAGAAAGTATCATTTAGCTTCTTGGATTATGACTGTAGATAGTATTCTGATTTTCGACAAGGGTTGCTTATTGTAGTTGAGGGGTTACTTTGCTAGGCAGGTTGCTGTGGGTTGTGGAACAGAGTTCTGTTTTTATATACTGCTTGGCCATTGTCTATTTGTACATAGTCAGCCCTCTGTATCCACAAGTTCCACAGCTGCAGATACACCCAATCACAAATTGAAAATTGAAAATAAACTGCATTCATATTGCACATGTAAAATTTTTTATCATTATTTCTTAAACAATAGAGTATAATTACTACTTACATAGCATTCACGTTGCATTTTAAGTAATCTGGAGACGATTTAAAGTATACAGGAGGACATATGCCTGTTCTGTGCAAATACCACTCCGTTTTATTTAAGGGATTAGAGCACCCCAGGCTCTGGGGTTTGTATGAGATCCTGGAAGCAGTATCCTGTGGATAATGGGGGCTGACTCTATTTAGTCTTTCAATGTCTGTTTCATTTTACGATTCTCCCTGTACCACTTTGCTTAAAAATGCCTTCTGGGCTATTGCACGAATGTTTCTGTTTTGACAAGATATTGCAAATTACACAAAATGACTTAAAATAATGGGGAACTCTCCCTTTCTACCTTCTGAAGGTCGCAAAATTAAGATAACAGAGCTCTATCATCACTCTGGATCCTGCTGATGTGGCTCAATTCTTCCTCTCGCTCTGGCCTTTGGGGAGCAGATCTGTAGCAGCTCAGGAGAGGGGGGGCTGTACTCAGAGGGGCGCTGGGTGCTGGCTAATGCTGCCTTAAGTAGGAAAAAATGTGCTCAAAATATCAGTATGTTCTACTCCTGGGCGCTGTTGTTCAACTGTACAGATATTCGTCCTGACAGGCAAAGTTTTTTTTTCATTTCCTTAGAAATAGAGATGAAAACAGCATGTTTTAAAAAAGAAAAACACTAATTTTAAAGTCTATTGAAATCTACTAGACAATCCGGCTCCCAAACATGTACATAAGAAAAATTAAAAACATAATAAAAGTTTTGAGGATATTTGCTTATCATAGGGCATTTGGAATAAACAGAACAAGGATGACAAGGTGAAAAGGATTGCCCAGAGTCTTAGAACCCCTGACAATTGAGTGTTTTCTGGGTAGAAGGATTTATTGGTGATGTAGATGAAACAGAACCATGTCATTTTTTCCATCATGGTGTATGGTTTTTCTGAATTTAAAAATAAAACTTCAAGATTAAAGTAGCACCATAGCAGAAAGAAGTTTTCTATAAAAAGAGGCACTTTTTCTTTTTATTGATTTTAAAAAATGCACATAATGTCTCTTTTGGAACTGAGCTATTTAAAATAATCTAACAAATATTTGCTTATAAAACCGAAGGTTAATGAGCATTGTATTTATTCCCTCTGCCTACCTTCCCATTTATGTATTGTGTTGCTCTTTTTAACAGAACCTGTCAATGAAACTTAATTTCTGGTTTATTCGACTAAAAGTGCATCTCTTAATTGAAAATTAGTCAATTAGCTAATTTGGCAGTTTATTTTTGAAATGCTGTAATTTGAAGAGGTAAATTGAATTACATGATTACTTTATTGAATATATTTTCTGAACAGTTTATAAACTGATATGTATTATATTTTCCCAAAAGATTACACCTATAGGTAATTTCAGAATACAAACATATTAATATAAAGTAAGTTAAAATTCTATTTTGAATGATCTATAAAATAATAAGGATTATTACTTCAGAATTGCTTTATATCCACAAATACTTCTAGTAAATTCATATTTCTTTTTAAAAATTAGTTTGATTCTTGAGACATCTGGTGAATAAATCTAGAATCTGAGAAAGTAAATCCTTCCTAGGTATTAGTTAGACATCAACTCTTCAACGATTATCAGTGTTTTGGGGTACTAATGAAATATAAAGTAAATTCACCATATTCAAAAAATAATCTAGAAGAAGGGAGAAGCTTATGGACACATCAAAAGTCAATTTATTTGGACCTCGAAAATCAGGTCATGTTAGTGTCACAAGAAATACTATATAATTACCAAAATTTTAATCAAACTTTTGTGATGAGATATAATTTAATAAGGAGTAAAATTTAGAAAGAAATTGTTCCAGCTATTCGTATTTAAAACATCCTGTTTTCAAGTGGGCCAGGGAGTGTGCAGGGAGAATTCCCAACAGAAAAGGAGTTTTTATTCCGTCCAATCTCCCCCAGTTGGTGGCTGTGTGGAGAACTCGAGGAATGAATGGGGAACTCAAAACATTCCTGTGTTAAAGGCCATGAAGGGCGTCCTGCCCAAGTCAGTTGCTCGTTCTCCTAAGTCATCTGAGGGTCTAAAACGAATCATCTGGTGGTTCTGTAAGGAGATTCCACACACATTCAGGAAAATAATCCCACAATCACAACGCTGATCATGCATGTTTTATGTTCTGTGGGCTCTTTAAGTCAGAACATGGGGCACGCAGGTTTTGGTGAATGGGAATAGAAACAGTAGGCCATCTTCACAGAAACAGAGAAACTCAAGAGAAGGCATTGCAATTTAAGCAAAGGGTCATGAAATTTATGCAGCAAAGGCATATGATCATAAGAGACAAACTGCATTTTCTCTGAGTGTGCTAGGTTGAATCTTCCCAGAAGCAGATGCCAAGACGGAATTAGACATACAGGAGATACACTGGGGGCAATGTCTATGAAAACGAAAAGGGTAGCAAGCAGATATTGGTGGGGACAGATTTAAATTTGTGTTAAAAGTTTAATGCCTAAGAAACAAGATAAAGATGAAAAGAAGGTTGGTTTAGAAGAACCAGAGTTTCACATACCTCTGAGAAAATCCCAACCAGGCATAGTGCCAAATTAAGGCTGAGGTGGCTGTACCAAATCCAACTAAAATAAGTCAGGAGATTTTGAATAAGATTGAGAGTAAATTACTGTGAAATGGCATATGAGTTTGTCATACAAAAAATTACAAAAAGAAATATTAGACTTTAAAGATTGTTGCCTGGGATTCCAATATCTGGCAATATATGGCATGTTAGCTGACATAAAAACCAACAAAACCTTGGGCTATGAAGCAGCTCTAGCTGCTTCAAACACTATAATGAACATATTTCTAGATGAAGAGCTGAACACTCAGCAAGGTTAAAGAAATGCTAGGGACTGACAATGAAGGTGAAACAGAAAATGAGCGGAGTGTGGAAGTTAACTTTTATCCATCTTGGGACAGGGCTGAGGTGCTAGTTCTCTATATTTTAATAACTGCTAATAAGGAAGTAGGAGCTAAATATAGTCTGTACAAGAAGAGGAATTTAAAGAGAAACTGTAGAGTCAATTCCAAATTTCTACACATAGGAGCCTAACACCATGTTTCCCTGAAAATAAGACCTACCCAGAAAACAAGTTGTAGCATGATTTTGGAAGATACTCTAGAACTTGTTTTCTGGGTAGGTCTTATTTTCAGGGAAACATGGCAGAATGACCCAGATGACTGCAGTATTAGAGGAAACAAAATGAGCATAAAGAAATGAAGAGCAACCACCAAGCCATTTACCAGTGCATACAGAGGAACAAAAATTTCCTCAGTCCTTCTGACATGGATTCTGGAGGAAAAAGAGGGAGATCTCATAATTACAAGTTTACCTTCACATGGATATACTATGCTATTTGCATAATTTTGTAAATTTCAAGCCAAGAGTTTATGATAAAAATTGATCTATGTTTGGTAATATCTCTTGGTGGCCTAACAGAAGCAAACACGAAATATTTGTAGAGGGACATAGTACTAACCCATCTCCTCAGTAATCCCACTTACAAAGTCCAGTAGAATAAGAACCTATAGTCTAAAATTACAAAATATAAAAGGAAAGAATACACTGGAAATGAGAATAAGCAAATTCTTATTCTATTGAATTACAAACTCTCAAGATTTGAGGGAATAAAATTAACAAAGAGAGTCTTTAAAATAAATCATTTTAATATAACTAAAATATAATCCCCACACTATACTTCATCATGAAACACTGTGAAACACACAAAAAAAAACAGCTTCAAAGGAATAATGTTAAAAGCAGCCAGAAAGAAAAGATACATTACCTAGAAGGGAATGAAACTTAATGAGCAAGCTTCTTGAAAATACCCTTAAAAGACATTAAAAGAGCATTCAAAGGAAAAGAACAAAATAAATACAAATATGACAATAAACAAATGTAAATGGCCTAAACTTGATAGCTAAAAGTCAATGACTTTTTTGATTGCATGAAAAAATACCAAATGAGGTATATACTCTTTACAAATGACATATAAAACAAGGGTTTGGGAAAGTTGAATGGAACGGAATAAAAAAAGATACGTCACAGAAATAGTAACTGTAAGTGCCTTCCAGTTTCTAATCTTCATTCAGGATCTGTTGTGGGATGGAGGCTGGCAAGCTTGTATTTACCAGGAATTATAAAATTTTATATTTTATTTACTTACATTAGTAAACTCCATGTTTAACTCACTCATTTATTTAGCACTTATTGAAATTATACTGCACCTGTGTAGTGGGTGCAGGAAACACACTGATGAACAAAACCAACGAAAATTACTACTCTCATTTATTCTACTTGCAGAGGCAGGGGAGGAGAGAGGATTAACTGCCAAGCAAAGGAAAACACTTCCGGAGGCAATAATGTGCTATGACAAATCATGAAATAGTGTAAGGAGAGAAAGAAAGACAACAGGGAAGCATGCCTTTTGATTGGGCAGTAAAGGACAGCTTTTAAAAATAAACTGACATCTGAGCTGAGGCCCAGAGGAAAAGAAGGAATAAGAAATATGGGTAGAGAGGTGAAATTTTTCTCACTCACTTTTTTGGGGGGATGCTGGGGATCGAACTCAAGGCTTTGCCTTTGCTAGGCAAGAGCTCTATCGCTGAGCTAAATCCCCAGCCCTGAGGTGACGTTTTTCAAAGCAGAGAGAATCGCCTATGCGAAGACCTCAAGGGTAGTGCATGCTTAATGTGTTTCAGAGCAGCGAGGAGGTCAGTGTGATAGGAGTGTCAAGTATCATAAAGAAATGGTGGGAAATGATGCCAGAAAGGGCGGAAAGGGTATTGATGGCCATTGTAACAATGTTGGATTTTCTGCAGAGTGCAGTGGGAGGCCTGTGGGCAAAGGTATGAGGCGATGTGACTTTTGTTTGCAAACACACTTGAGCTGTGGTGTGCCCTGGACTGTTAGGAGGGCAAGGGAAGAAGAGAAGCAGGTTGTATGCTTTTGTAACAATCCATGTGCCAGACGATGCTGCTCAGACCACCGAGGTGATGAGAAGGAATCCGATGCAGGGTGGATTTCAAAATGAGGTCCGTAGGATTTGTTGTGAGAGAAAAAGAAGAGTGAAAAAGAAATCCAGGTTTTCTTATTTGAGAAATGGGAAAGTAAGAGTTGTCTGTTACAGAGATGGAGAAAACCATTAAAGGAGCAGGTAAGGGCAGGAAAATTAAAAATTAGGGTTAGAATGCTTAATGAAGAAAAGTTATATGATTTGAAGCAGAGGGTAACTTAACAGTTAGTGTGAGTTGTAATATATTTTTCTCACTAATGGAGACATCAATAAACAAAAATTTGATTATAAATGATTGGAATGGTACAAATACATTTTGTATTATAGAAATATTTAGATTCCTGCATGTCACGTCTTTAAAAATAAATCTTAACAAATTTGCAAGAATTGATAGTGTATAGTCAATAGATACAGGCACAACATATTCAAGAAATAAATAGAAATGAAAGAGAATTGAAAGGAGGTAGAAGGGAGGGGAGAGGATTGGGGAAAAAAGAAGAATCAAGATTTATCATGTATAGGTACAAATTCCCTCTGATGAATGTGATCATTATGTAGATCTAAAATGTACCAAGAAAATTAATTTGAAAAGACAAAAGAGAATCGAAGCAACATTAAAATAAAGATAGGCCAGAAGGCAAGGATTTTAGAGACCCGAAGTGGGTGCCAGCAGCTGCCCAGAGCGATTGCGCCTCTCTCCAGGAACTTGACTCAAGGAACCCATTTTCTGGAGTTTCTAAACCATTCATGATTTTCTTTGCTTTCTTATTTTCAATTTTTAAAAATAATTTATTTTATTTTAATGGTATATTTTAGATGTACATAGTGATAACATTCATCATAGGGGATTTGTACCTGTACATGATATATCTTGCTGCTTCTTTTTTTCCCATTCCCCTCTTCCTTTGCTTTCTTAAACTCTCCTAAAAGCCACGTCATTTCAGCTTCTTGAGAACGCTAAGGCCGTGGCCGCATCCCTCTCCTCCGGCCCGGCCCCAGGGTGGGGCTGGGGGATGCCGGACCGTCCCGGGTTGGACGATCTGCCTGGACGCAGCGGTGGGTCGCCTGCTGCGGGGCTCAAGGCTTCGGCCTCCCTGCAGCGTCCCGGGCTAGAATCTCCGCGGAGGCGGCCGGCGGTCCGCAGCGGGGCGAGCTCACCCGGGACGCCTGGGCCGCCGCCGGGCGCAGCTCTGCTCTCCGCGGCGGGCTGCGGTCCTGCCGCGCCCTCGCCCGGGTGGGCACCGTGCCGTGCTGCAGGATGGGCTGGCCGCATCCGCGCGCTGCCTTCCTTTCCTTTCCGGCCCGGGAAGAAAATTCGTACCATTCCTCGGCACTGCGGGCGTGCTCACTGCGCAGCCCGCTGCGGGGTCCCCAGGAGTGCGGGGGCGCCGCTGCCCCCAGGCCGCCCTCGCCACCGACAGCCCGCGCCGGGACCTGTGCACAGTGCGGTCCAGGGCACGCTTCGCCAATTAGTTTAATTTTTCCTGACTAGAAGAGTAATACGGCAAATTGGAAAAAGTTTGAAAAATATAAAGAGTAAAAAGAAGCAAATAAACAGTATGTATAATCCTAACATCCTTGTCACGTTTTTGTACACTTTGGTCTTGAAGTGGCTACACATACAAATCACACATTAGACAAGGTTTCTGGAGAGACTTTATATTCAGTACACACAACTTCATGTTACTTTTTCCTGAAACATCACCGAGTATTACCTCGAGTCCATTAAAATTCTTATAAACACAGTTCTCAATATTGCATAATATCTTAGCATATGCGTGGTCCTTAAACCTAAAATTTTATACTCAGTTTTAAAATTTGTGTTATTTTTTTCCTGGAAGCTTTTTATTCTTCCTAATTAAAGAATAATATTTGCTAGTTTGATTTGTTTTCTGGTACCACATTTTCTAAAATCAATGTCTTACCTTTCTAGTTGTTATTTTTGTTTTTCTTTTCTTTATTTATTTTTAAAAGAATTATAAACACTTGGATTCGTAAAGGCAATATAATTTTGCCCTTGTGAACGAATTCAACGTTTTGTTTTCTTAACATAAATGAATTAAGTCTATACATGTTTTGAGATTCAGGATCTTACTAACTTACGGAGTTTCTTCTAGGTCTTAAGGAACAAAACATCTGAAGAAGGGCAGAAAAGTAGAATTTCATCTTTACTTTTGATTTTCTAGGGATAGTAAAGATCTCACTTTTGAAAATGTCTCCAATGCTTCTAGACAAATGAATACCTTTTATAAACATTAAAAACTCAACAGAGAATACTTTCGTATTTCGAATATTTACCTTCACAATGTGCAGCCCAAGCTGTGTCATTGGCTTGCTGTAAGTTTTGGGATAAGTGACTGCTCCTAATCTTCAGTTTTATTATGTGTAAAACAGGAGTGATAATTGTACTTTCCTATTAGGTTGTGGTAAGGATTAAATGTATTGTGCAGAGTGGCTAGCCTGCTTCATTAAATTTTAGCTAGTATTAATGTTGCCACTGCGCTATTGATAGCACAATATGGTATTTAATATTATGGATTCTGGTAAAACTAAGTTCAAAGCTGGCCTGCTACTTAACTAATTCTGTAAATTTGGGAAGTCAGGTGACCTTTCATACCTCAGTTTTCTAATTGTAAAGAGGATATAATAATAGTATCTACCCACGAAATTTTTATGAGGATTACTATCTTAAATATAGAGAGGCACTAAGAACAGTATCTAGCTGTATAAATGATTCTGTAAATGAAATAAAGTCCTTAATATACATTTTATGCAAAAATAGAATGAAGCAGTTGTAGAACAGAACTAAATCAAGTCATTCTTGTTTCCTTATATGTGTCAATATTACTTTTTCTCTGAGGTGTTCAGGTACCAGAAAAACCATATGATGTGAGATCGTAGGCCTGAAAGGTCCCTGACTTGACCAGTACCCAAGGAGGCCCGTGGGACTGGTGGGCGAAGGCAATGCTTCAGAAGTACTAGCGCCCAAGAACTGTCAGCCGAAGCCTACTCTCTGATTCCTCAGTACAGCCCAAGAGCAGGGGTTAAGTACCACGAATAGGAGGCCTTTTCTCTCTATGTTTATGGGCCTGTTGCCATCATTTCAAGTGCAGAAAAGTGGTTGTGCATTAGAGAGATGGATTTGCTTTTAGAGAGTCAATGTCTTGGACAGTCCCTAGGCAAAAAAGAGTTCACAAAGAGATGAAAACATCAACGATATTATGCCATTCCACCAACACTAACCCTCTTTATAGTGAGCCAATAGGCCAGAAGACTTTCAGGCAAATGAAAACTATTTTGTCCAAGGAAAATGAGCATTTTGACCACCTCCTTGTGTTTTAGAAATATTGAGAGACCTTCAAATGAGGTCCAAAGTGCAGCAAACTACAATCCTTCAACTTGGAAGGCAGCCATGCAATAAATATTACCATCTAGCATCATTTATATCAGGCTGCAGGGGAATGTGAGAATGATTAGACAGAGAGTGCATGCCAAAATCCGAGGTTAAACTCAAAGAGAAGCCAGTTCTATCCAGGGGCCATTGTTCCCCTACTGTAAACCTTGAATACGACTTAGTTTCATTGATTAGTTTTAAAATTTTTAAATGGGAGTAGGCAGAGTTAGTTTTAAACACCTAAAATTTGGAAATTCATCCAGTAATGTGATCATTCACATGGCAATGAGCATACCTTCACTACTGGCCTTTTCTTCAACATATTCTGCTGCATAAACAACGAAGTGGTTTGAAAGGGTCGGTCTCCCCAAAATGTCAGGTTCCACGGAAGAATGCTTTCTCTATTCCATCTGTCACTAGAGCTCTCAAAACATGACACTGCTTGAACATAATATATTTTGATGATAAACTAGATTAACTTTCCCAGTACAAGTGAAAGGCCACCTGTTGCCAGAATGGCCATATTCCTCGTTGGCTGTCTTGTAGCTGTCATCACTTCAATGCAATGTGCAGTCGACACGCTGGAGTATAATGAATATGTCAGAAGTTGGAGGTCAGCCATCCAAGTACATGAAAACTTGGCTCCCACAGCGTCAGAACAGAGGCCTCCCCTATCATCCCCTGAGCAGGATTTCTGCGCCACTTGATTTGTTTGCACAGGGTCTGCTGCTGTTGGATAGGCGCGTTTCTGAGAAGCTTTTTGACAGCCCATTCAAATATTTTCAGTGTGGAAAAATACGGCTTCCGGTTTGAAGCTCTTCAAATAATAGGTGTTGTGAAATCTGTACTAGTTGTTGTTAGTAGGGTTCTGTTGTTGGTTTTTAGTGCAGAAACATCCACAGAGACTGTTCGATGTTGTTTTGGTTGGAGTGGAAAAGAGGATTGGTTGGGAGATTAGAGCTACTGAAGAAATCTTAGCGGTGCTCAATTCCTACCTTTTCCTACCACACTTAACTTTCAGAGGTATCAGGTGAGCTAGGCCACAAACGCTAGGTATAGGGAAGTGTAATACTGTGCATCGTATGTGTTTATAGGTTACCTATTTATGATCCGCAGAACATAATATGTATCAGTTCCCTGGACATGATACTGAAGAATCATATGAGGTTTTTTGTTTTTTCAAGGCATGCCTGCCTATTCTTTCGCCTTTCCCTAGACTAAACTTGGTTTTGCCTTCAGAGGAAGAAGTCCTCTGAAGTCTTTTTTTTTTTTTTTTTTTTTTTTTTTTTTTTTTTTTTTTTTTTTTTTTTTTTGGTGCCGGGAATCGAACTCAGGGCCTTGCGCTTGCAAGGCAAGCACTCTAGCCACTGAGCTAAATCCCCAGCCCCTGAAGTCTTGCTCAGTCTCAGGAAAGAATCAGGAGTATGCCAGGCATGGTGGTACATACCTGTAACCCCAGCATTTCCGGAGGTGGAGGCAAAGAGGATTGCAAGTTCTTGCCCAGCCAGGGCAACTTGGCAAGAACTTGTCTCAAAATAAAAAGTAAAAGGAGGGGCTGGGGACAGCTCAGTGCAAAGGTCTCAGGTTCGATCCCCAACACTGCAAAAACAAAATAAAACAACGAAAAAGTACTGTAGTTCATTAGCTGTAAACAAGATAGCTTACAAGAGGTCTTGGTTGTTGTTAAATGCTAAACCCAAACTCTGAAAGACCAACTCCAAAGAGAATTCTGTTCTTGGTTTTAGCGCAGGTGGAGTTTTCGATCTTGGCTCAATTGACATTTTAGATGGGATAACTCCTTGTTCTTGGGGAAGCCCTGTGCATTTTAGGGTGTTTAGCTGCCTCCCTGGTCTCTTTCCACTAGAGGCCAGTAGCACTTCCCCAGCTGTGACAATAAAAATGTCTCCAGATGTCTCAGATTGCCAAACATTGCCTGGGGCCCACCGTGGGGCAAAATCCACCCCAGCTGAGAACCAGCATTTTAGAAAGACACCAGGATCCTAGAAATATGTTACATTGCAGTGTCATAAAGAAGAAAATTATGTGCAAGAACCCATCCTCCCAACCTTACTTTTCCAGTTTTGACATCAAAACATCAATTGAAAAGGAGTGGGAGGTTTATTGCCCATTATACCACAATTCACATTCCTATATTCTAAGTGTGGTTCACATAGCCAAGGATGTAACATCATCTACTGTTGGTTTTGATAATAACAACAATCATAGGAGGAGAGCGACAGCCACTCTGATTTACTGAGGAATTTAGTATTGTGCTAAGTCACTTAGAGGTGTTATCTCATTTTTGATCCTTAACAAATGAATAAGTCAGCTACATTTTTGTCATATTCTCTTGTCAGACAAGCACACTGAAAGTTGGAGCATTTAAAGCACTTTGCCAAGCTTGTACCCTTGGTAAGTGGTAGACCTTGTATTTAGGTCCAGCACATCTCACCCAGGTCTGAGGTCGAATTATTTATACACAGTTTCTCCCTCTGTGGACCCGATCACTGCAGAAGGAAGCCCCCTCCCTGAAGCGAACTGTTATTGGTCCCCAAGAGCCAAAGCATGGCAGAGTGCTTCTAGCACTTTCACATACTTTAGGCCTCAATGAGTCATATCCTATAATCGTTTTATGAGAACAAAGTGGCAAATAGCTAATTTAAAATTATCCCTGTCAAAAGAAGATAAGAAAATTACGTGTGGGTTTGATAAAAAACATTTTGTATCTCTTCTAAAACACTTGTTAAATTTTATCAAGCTGTGACCTTATAAACTGAGACCTACAGTAAAATGTATCACAAGCTGCCTACTCAGTAGGAATCCAGATCCCTCCTCAGTAGTCACTTTGTGTTAATTAGCTTGATCTTTAATTTTTCCTGTTTGTTTCCACAATCTCTAACATTTTTACATGTGTTGACAAGGAGAAATATCTGACTACTACATTGCAATTTTTCTCTCGTGCTGTGCTGATAGAGGTTTAAAAACTAGTGAAATGACCAAAAGTCAGGAAGATCTCACAAAACAAGAAAACAAAAGCAAAAACAAAAACGAAATGAAAACAGAGACATGAAGGAATCCACAGCCTGGAAAATGAAGTAGTAAATTTGTCCTCATTTATGTTTCCTTAGTTTAATGCCAGAACTCCTTTCCCTTCTCTCGTTATATATTCTTTCAATCATCACTGTGGATTATCCTCGTTTATCCACCGCCACTCACCAAATTGAACATAAAAGTAATGTAAGAAGAGTCCTTTTGCTTTGTGCTTCCCCCGCCTTGGATCTGTGCATTAGTCCATTTTCTCATTAGTAATATTGTCTTACAGAGCCCACTTGAAAAATCAGAGCAGGAAACACATCAAAACAGACAACATAAAAGATACAGAGAGGAAGGGCAGTGAATCGTTATTACTATATATCACCAATTCCTTTTTAAGAACTCTTTGTCACGCAAGAATTTAAAACATTTACAAATGTAGAAAGAATAGAAATGAACCCCCATATAGCATTACTTGACACTCAGTCCCAAGAGTCATCAAGCCGTGACCAGTCTTGCCTGCCTCATACTGTATTTATTATTTATTGAAATTAAATGAGTTATTTCAAAATTTAGCACCTTAAAACACATGTGTGTGTTATCTCATTGTTTCTGAGAATTGGGTCTCTGTGTTGGGGTGATTTGGGTCTTTTGCCTTTAGGTCTTCCACAAGGCTACAGTCATCTCAAGACTCAGCTGGGATGGATCTACTTCCTACTTTATTGTTTTAATTACTTTCTCATTATCGGGACAAGATACCTGACACTCACAAGTTAAAGGAGGAAAGACTTACTTTAGCTCACAGTTTGTAGAGGTTTCAGTCCATAGTTGGCTGGCTCCAACCCGAGGCTGCATGGCAGAAGGGCACCACAGAGGAGGAACAATCCAAGGCATGACAGGCAGGAACCAGCGAGACTTCCTTCTTTCCCTTCATATTCCACCGCTGCAAGCCCTTTGGTTGGTGCCATCCATACCCAGGGTAGCATGTCCCTCTTAAGTCCATCTTCCACACCCAGAACTATGCTATACCAGTCAGTGGACTAATCCAGTTTCACACACCCATGATCCAGTGCCACACATCCATGATCTGGTCACTCCCAAAAGCTCCACCTATGAGTGCATGAAGCTTTGGGGGGATATCTAGATATAACTCGTAACACTTATTTAGGTAGCTGTTGACAGCATTTAGCTGTTCCTTTCCATGTGGGCAAGTCTGAGGATTGTCTCACATCCTGGTAGATTGCCTTGCTTTATCAGAATGCCGCCAAGCAAGAGAAGAGAGAGCAAGAAGGGAAGTCACAGTGTCACAAAGGTGGCCTCTCATTATTTTGCCATATTCTAGGCCTTGTGAAAAAAAATTCTAGCTCCAGCCCACAATCAAAAGTAGGAGGTTACATCCAGGGGGCTGGGATCAGTGCAGACACTTCTTTTGTGTGTGTTGGGGGGGGTGCCTGGGATAGAACTCAATGCCTTGCTAAGAGTCTGTTTACTGTACCTCCATTTACTTCTACCCTTCAACATTATTTTGAGGAAGATCTCAGATTTCTTGCCATCTATGCTGTGACTATTCCAGCATATATACCTAAAATATAAGGGATCTTTCAAAAAATATATAGCCATGTTCCCTTACTATACCTGAAATTTAATAATATTTCTCAAATATTTTCAAATATTCAGTGTACAAGTTTTCAACTGTCTCATGAATATCACAATGTATTGAGATTGATTGATATATTTAAAAACTGTCTTCTAAGTTGCTTTTAATTTATTGTATCCCTTTTCTCACTTACAATTTATTTGTTGAAGAAATGGGCTTCTTTGACCTGTAGTTCCCTGCAGTCTGGGGTTTGCACATTGGATCACTGTGATATTAATTCATCATGCCCTTTGTATTCCTTATGAATTGATACTTACTGATTTTTAAAATGGCATTTTTTCACTTATTAAAATCAGGGCGCATTGTGTCATCAAAGGCATTGAATAATTTCTCAAGTGGCTGCTGCGACTCTGTTGTCATTGCCTCAGTATATGCAAAGTTGTCTTGGTTGTTTATATTTGCTATTACTTCAGTTGAGTTACAGGAGCTGTTGCTAGTATATGTTTTCAGTTTCTTTTTTTTTTTTTAATGTTCAGCATGATTGTGCATTGAAAGGAAAAGATGCTGTACAGAAAGACATAGCAACAGGGCAGAGGGGTATAAATTTGATTCATTTATGACTGGACTGCTAACCTTAACCCCTTGATACATAAGACAGAAAACCAAGCGAGAACATTTGAAAATGAGTTGCCTGAGTTAATGTTTCCTGGAAAGATCAAGGAAGTATTAGCACTGACATTGGCCACGTGGCCGTTGGCCCTTTTGCAGAAAATTCTACAGTGAATAGTGGCACGCTCTTCCAAATTATATTCAAAATACATATTATCTTTCGAGAGAAGAGTGTGAAAAACACATGAATCGATGACTTTGGATATAAAAGAGATTCTTGCTAGATTCTTTTTTTTGGCTTGGGAAACATTGAATGAAAACATTAACAAATATTGCACAAGCAGTATTAGCTTAATCAATGCATAGAATGGAAGGAAATATATCACACTGTTATCCAAGACATTCTGAGATACTTTCTTTTTTACTTATATTTTGTTCTCGTTTTCTCGAATTCTTTACAATGAACAAGAATACCTTGCAAACTCATAAAAATCCCCCAAATCTGGGAAGTAATATTTTTGTAAATGCACCATGTCAGAAACCTACTGTGCCAGATGGTGGGAAGGCTTCTGTGAGAGAGGCTTGGATGCCCCCAGGCTTGGGGGTAGAGTGAGCGATACTATTTGACTGCCTAGTTCCTTGGGAGTCCTGGTGTGGGCAGACTTTGCCTCTTCCTTCTTGGGGGACACACCTCCAGGGGCTCTGGAATGTGTGGATGCTGACTCTCCGGGGATCCTCCCTGGTCTTTGCTCATGTTTTCTAGAGTGCCCAGGTGTGATGTTTGCACGATGAGCTTGGAAAGGCCTTTTAGGTTCTTTTATGTGAAGAGTTTATTTAATAGTATCTTAACTAATGGCATTTTTGCTAATAGTTTCTTTTTTTGGATACATAGAAGTCTGTAAAAATAAGTTGTGAGAAATAATTTCATAAATATAGACAAAAAATCTAAATGATAAGAAGGCATTTTTATTAATTGGCAGGTTTTTTAAAAATGGCTGTTAAAATTATTGCATGCTTTTCAACTCTTATCAGATTTGTTGAATATCTTGATAACAACAAAACTAATAGAATAAATACCTAAAGAAATTCCATCCTCTAGCGCTAAGCTTGGGAGATGGGAGAATTTAGGATTTATCCCTTTCTTCTCACACATATGTCTTTTCTGGTTGATAATCTCACATTTCCTTGCTACCAACCTCTGAAATTGTTAGCTACATCGTGAACTTAATAAC
The DNA here is from genome assembly GCA_004026905.1 of Hystrix cristata. Classification (NCBI taxonomy): domain Eukaryota; kingdom Metazoa; phylum Chordata; class Mammalia; order Rodentia; family Hystricidae; genus Hystrix; species Hystrix cristata. Next base: position 36,404 of record PVJO010001143.1, read on the forward strand.
AGCTTTTCTGAAAAAAAAAAAAAGGAAGCACTTACACAATTACATGACTTCTTTTTTCCCTGACAGATATACATTTTCATTTCCTGAGTTTAGTTTCAGCCTGTTTGTGTGTTTGTGTGTGTGTGTGTGTGTGTGTGTGCACGCGCGTGCGCGCATTTAAGGTCCAAACCTTCTCCTGGTGTATTTGGGCTCCATCTGTGGCATTGTGGTGCTTTCCCACCATCCCCCATGACTTGAGTTTCTAATCTGCTCCTCTTTAGCACATTCAGGAGGAGAAGACTGATTTCCGAGCCCATCATAGTATTCCAGGCTTATGAAAAGTTCCCATGTGGTTAAAATCCTCCTTATGAAGTTGTCCCTCTTGATCGAATTATCTGCTGATGGACGTGAAATGGTTCTTCAGAATCAGCCGTGTACTTCGGATGGAGGCTGATGGTGTCAGGGGATGGTCATCTGGGATTCTAGAAAAGACATATTTTAACAGATATAGTGGTGAATTGTGTAGGAGGAGTAACTCCTACCATTCCTCAGCAGAGGATAGCTATGGTTGACAATAATTATTTGTGTATTTCAAAACAGGCAGAGAGAGGATTGTGAATGCTCCCAACACAAAGAAACAAGAAGTGTGTGAGGCGATGGACACGTTAGTTACCCTGATTGCATCATCGTATGTTGTATACAGGTACTGAAATGTCATATTGTACCCTATAAATATGTACATTTTTAATGTGTCGATTAACTTTTTTTTTTTTTTTCCGGTGCTGGGGATCGAACTTGGGCCTTGTGTTTGCTAGGCAAGCACTCTAACCACTGAGCTAAATCTCTAGCTCGATTAACTTTTTTTAATAAAAAAGTATAGATCTCATGAAACTTTCCTAGTGTTGCAAAACACACGACCATTCCAAGAGATTTAGCAATTTCTTCTTCCTTCAGCAGAGCATGATGATATTCTGTGAAGACAATAATCATTTGTTTCTCAGTTAAATTCTAATACATTCTTTTCAAAGACATTTAAAACGACAATTGGGATCCAAATTTAAAATAAGGCTCAACGACATGCCACGCTAACAAGGCTGGTATCTCAGCTTAGGTGAGACTCCGTGAAGCTCTAACCTTGTACACACGTGCTAAATTTGCACATGTGCCAGCACTGACTTCTATGTCACAACTCCTTCCCCTGCCAAGTTTCTTTTGGCACCGCTTAGAAATTACATACGAATTGGAGATATGTTAAAATGTGAAAAGTTCTGCATCTTAGACTTGACGAAACACAGCAATAAATAACATTTATTGAGTACGTATAACATGGGAGATATTTTACTTATATTATTTCACTTAATCTTCATAATTATCCTATGCAGAGGGACTGGTGTTGACCCTAATTCAGTGATGAAAAAACTGAGTCTTAGGGGCTTTAGATCCGTTGCTCAGGTAAAGGTGGAGTCAAAGCTTGAATTTGAAAGTGCGGGCTGTTTTTACCTGCCCACTTGCCTTGCTCCACTCTGTAGAATTTCTGCGAAGGAGTTTCCATGTGCACTGGCCGCTGCGGTGGCCAGCGGAAGCCACGAGATACTTCAAATGAGGTTCGTGTGGCCGAGCCGTAATGATTAAAATTGAATTTTAATCAATTAATATTAAGTAGACACGGGTGGCTAGTAGGTTCCCCATAGTGCAGCACTAGAATGTAAATCATCACATTCTCTGAAAGATATCAAAGAGCAGCTGGGTGTGGTGGTGCATGCCTGCAATCCCAGAACTCTGGGAGGCTGAGGCAGGAGGATCACAAGTTCGAGCTAAGCGCAGGCAACTGAGAGGCCTTATCTCAAAATAAAATGGGGGCTGGGGATGTAGTGCAGAGCTCAGTCAGTGTGAAGCCCCTGAGTCGAATCCCTAGTACCAAAAAAGGTGGTGGGGGTGGAGGAGTGTGAGCGTAGTGGGTGGCTAGGGATGTAGCTTAATGTGACCCAAAACAAGCAGAAACCAAAACCAAAAAGCTAAGGAACACACAATTCACTTTTTGCTCTAGAAAAAGTCATGTCTCCATAAATGCAAATATTCTGAAGTGATTATTCCTTTGGAACAATTTGACTATTTTCATGGTCTTTTAGAAGCTGGTCGGCAGATCTCTGCTTAAACAAAAAAGAGGCAAGGAGAAAAATTATATTCCCATGTCAAAGGTATTTACTCATGCTGTGGAGAGGGCCCTAGTGCCTTTGTTTTTATTGGTGTAGCTATTAGTACTTTACTTTTTTTTTTTTTTTTTTTTTTTTTGGTGCTGAGGATCAAACACAGGGCCTTGTGCTTATTAGGCAAGTGCTCTACGATGTGAGCTAAATCTGTAGCCCCAAGTACTTTATGTTCTACCTACCTAGCAGTTTTATGCATTTTACCTTATACAACTTTCCCAGTCATTCTATCAAGTAAGGAGAACTGGTATTACTATCCCCATTTTACAAATGAAAAAGTGGAGACTGAGAACTGATATGATTTTTAGGTACATACAGGTAAGAAGGGAAATCCCTGGGATTGGTACCTGGACTTTCTGGCTCTTGTGCTCCCCTTGTAATACCAGGAGTTGTTTCCCACACTGGCATTCAAGCATATAGCACTTAAAAAGTGAACAACAAACTCTGCCGATAGAAACATGGACTGAGGTGGAGGCGATTTCACAAAAGCTGGTGAAATAGGGCTCGCTCTGCTCGGCCCAGCCGTCGTGGCGAAGGGGCAGCTGCAGTAGCACTAATTCTGCGGTTCTTCCACGTGCCCAGATGAGTCAGAGTTGCGTTTCACAGGGCAAAATGAACACATCCCAAACCCAGCTCCTCCCTGGGTACTTAGTTGGCTTTAAGCAATTTTTTTTTTTTTTGTAATTAAGTGGGAAACAGAAAACAGATGGTCACCTTGTCAGAGCTTGTCTTCAAGTTAGACACGCACAGCCCTCTTTTATAAGCAGGGTGGTTCCTTTTTAAAGTAGGGAACCACAGCTGGCTGGTGTAGGGCCCAGAGAAGGTGCATGTATCATCCACCTGCTTGAACAGCATTCTTGGGGAAAAAATCCTTGATTTTTACAAAAGTGCCACCTTTAATCTTTTGTTTTGTCCAGAATAGCTAGTTCCTCTGTACTTTTGTCTCCTCAGCGTCATACCTCATGCACATATGTTGAGACACGTGCAGGCAGTATAATATTTGTCTGGACACTGTGAGGTGCCAGCCAAGTGAAAATTAAAGGAACAGTGGGAGACGTCCTCGATGGTCCTACTTCTCATTTTATTTACTTTTGGATATCAAAGAAGATCTGGAGAGGTCAGGGAATTAAAGGACTTGATAATTCCTTAAAACCGGAAACAATCTCTTTCTGTCTCTCCTTTCCTAGAATAACGGGACCACTTGACAGGGAGATCTTATGTCCCTCTTTGATTTTTCTCTGTGTCATGGGGAAAACAAAGACAATACCGTCTTTCTTTTTTTCCTAGAAAAATTGAAAGGCAATATGGTAAGAAGCCATTGAATGAAATGTACTGGGCACAGTGTGACCCTCTATAGAGTACATTTCAGTAACTGAGCACCTACTAATATGTACTCAGAGCTGTGTGGAAATTCTCCCTTTTGTACTTAAGCAGCACACATTGAATTTTAGAATCATCTTTAGTTGTTACTTTAATTTAAAATCCAACATTGGTTTTTAAGTGTGTGCTTTTTTCTTTTATCTGTTGCCTTAGGGGAAATTTTCTTGTTCCTTGTTCCATTTAGCTAGAAGTAACAGAAACAACTTAAGGTCTGGTATTTTTATAAAGTGTACAAGCTCTGTGTTAAAATGCTGGATACAGACAGACCATAACAAATAAGTATGTACAAAGCCACTTGATAATGATTTTTCATTCCATGAACTGGAGAAACTACACAATCTAAATTAAAAAAAGGAAACAAAACTAATATTTTACCATTGTTAGGCAAAAGTTACTAGATTAGAGATGGAGATCTAGAAATGGATTCATTAATGTTTAAATAAATCTATTATTAGTGAATTGGTGAGAGAGAGAGACAGACAGACAGACAGACAGGCAGACAGACAGACTGAGAAACTAGGTTATATGAGTGTATGAGTTCCACTATGGACGAGGCTACACTACCACAATAAATGATTTTTTCACCGGATCTTGTTTCCCTCCATGGGCCTTAAGGAAGGTCCTCTTTGCATTATTCAATGTTTTTGGCTTATTTATAATTCTCGGAGGAAATGCTGCACAAAGCCACAAATATTTCAAATGTCACTGGTATCACTGAATTACTCCTTTGGACTGCAAATGAAGCCAGGCATGTTTTTCCCATTTAAAACTGCCAGAGGACAGCGGATGAAGCACGGAGTCTTCAAGGTTAAGCAGATGAGGTAAATGTACATCCATTTGGTGTTTGCTTGCTAATGAAAGTGAAAGCTTAATGCACATTACAGGCTTTTCTTTTCTTTTTCGTTGTTGTTGTTAGTTGATCGTCAAGTTTAAAAAGGAAATGATAAGAATACACTCTTCTTTAATACTTGCAAACTCAGCTATCTTTGAGTAGACTCCGTCTTTTTAAATGAAAACACTGTTATACGTGAAATTGCAATTTAGAAGTTATAGTTCATTGGAAATTATTTTTATTAGTTTGAACTTGTTGATTAATCTGGGGCCACTCAATATGTTCAATTTTGTATGTAAGGAAGTCTCAGACCTGATCGCTAAGACTTAGATCTCTTTAAGGATGCCTTTTTTGTTTTCACCCTTGGCCCTTCTACTTGACCTCTAAATTAGAAAAGGAGATTTTTCTCCTGGCTTATATCCCAACTTCCTGCTGTCACTCTGTGTGTGGGTGGACGATTTAGAAATGGTCACAGATACTCCTTTTCCCCACTCTTTGCATTTTGAAAATAAAGAAAACATTATCTGAGCATAATTTATTCTCCTAGGTCACTACTTACGGTAATAATAGTTTGTGGCACTGACCCGAAAAGACGCTAGAAATTCAGAAATGTTTAATTTTAATTTCTTTTTTAATGCTAATGAATTTGGTTATAGTTAAGAAAACATCTCCAACAGTCTTCTGTGGGTGATGGATGGCAGTTCCATCTGATTTCTGCCGCTGACAACTCGATTTTCTTTTTTTCCCCACTTGCCTTCCCTTCATCTCGAAGACTATTGCCCTGAAGTTCCCACCTCCTGCCTCGCCTCTGACACGAGTATAAATGGTTCCTATCTAACAATGTACAGCAGGAGAGATAAACAGCACTCTCAGTGCTGAACAGTACAGTTGCTATTAAGTTTGATATCTAACCAAATATAAATAACTAATGATCAAAATGCATTGGAACATTAGAACCTGCTATGAAATCATCCCTACCCCATCCAGGGCTCTCACTTGAAATCGATACAATCAATACACTATCCCTTGAGAAAAATTATTACAGAAATTTCTGGAACATCTCCCCCCTTCCTATTTGAATACAAACAATAATATAATCCATCTGGGAAAGAAAACATCGTGAAGTTCCATATGATGATGAGAAATATAATCTTACTGAAAGAAAAAGTTTGTAATTATTAGAAAAATCACAGCTAAGTGGAAATTCTGAGCACATCTTGGGAGCTAATGGCTACTTTGGATAGAAAAGTACAGCGGGTGCAGTGCCTGCCACACGGTAGGTGTTCAGTTTGCTGCATTAAAATTTAAAAGTTCACTGACTCCCGAAACCATGGAAAGCTTTTCTGATTTTTCTTTGGATGCTTCTAAATAGCACACTGATTTATTTTCATTATGAAAAGAAAGTTCCTTCTAAATCTATTTACAAATGTAATGGTAATGAAGGTTAAGAGGAAAGACTGAGACTAAAAAGAAGAGAAAACAGAGAGAGGAAAAAAAAAGAAAAGAGGAAGGAAGGAAATGAAGACAGTCTGCATCCACATTCGGTTCCTGTCCTGAGATTCAGCCCGACCGCACGAAAACCCAGAGGAAGCGAGAATCATTTAACATTCAACTTGCGATTCATTTTGTGACTCTATCATTATGCCAGCTCGTTTGTCTGCAGTTTAAAATGTGTTATACAGTCAAAACTTAGAAGTAAAATTCTTTCACTTCCTGATACTAGAATGAGCGTAGTACATCTGCCTGTTTTGGATCATTTCTAAGCATTTCTCAAAGGTTAGTTCCACTTCGTGGGAAAGATCTTGTTTTGAGCCGTTGAAAACTGTTTCATCAAAACTTTATCAGATCATGATTTCTTTTTAAAAAATTCCCTACCAGAAGGTAGTACTGTTCTAAAGGTTTAACTTTAGTCACCTTGCCCTGGTCTTTTTTTTTTTTTTTTTTTTGTGTTACCAGGGATCAAACTCAGGGCCTTGTGATTGCAAGGCAAGCACTCTAATCACTGAGCTAAATCCCCAGCCCTGCCCTAGTCTTTTATTTCTAAAATGTCTCCTTTTAGCCCTCCTCCTCGGTACTTTATGTCTTTAACATTTCTCACCAGGTCAGCCACTAGGTCCTGGGTTGCCGTTATGTTCTGATCTTTCTGAATTTATTTTTTTTAGGCTGTTAGTAGAACTATTAAAAGAAAAAAAGAAAGGAAGAAAGAAAGATAATGGGAGTAAATCGTGACCTTTTTTGCTTCTAAAGCCTTCAGTGGTTTTTATTTGCTTACATAATAAGCTTTGGACTACTTAACAAACATTCAAGCTCTTTCATCACATACCTCCCAAATATATACCTTCCCAGCCTCATCTTTTCTTTTATCCCTCTATCTTTGTTCGTGCCTGTTCCTAATCTGAATGTCCTCACTCTTCACCAGTTTTAGAAATCCTAGCTCGCTTCAAATTCCGCTCCCTCCATGGGCCTCGGATGTAGGCCCCAGCATCCAGGCCTGTCCCTTCCCAGTCGCCCCGCAACAGCACAGGAGGTGAATTGACATACTGGAGACGGAAAAACATTTTACACTCCAATCAAACTCTTCTCAGGGATCATCTTGGTGTTACAAAGACAACTTGGTTTTCAAAGAAAGAAATAAATTAGGGAAAGCAACAGAAGTTTTTTTTTTCTTTTGATACTGGGGATCGAGCTCAGGGCCTTGTGTTTGCTAAGCGGACACATTGACTACTGAGCTACATCCCAGCACCAAGAAAAGAAGTATTTATTGGTTCTGGTACTTGAAAATTCAGTAGCTGGGCTGCTTAAATAAAGTTCCTGGCTAATGTTCCCCGGAAGCTGTCGATCACAGCATTGCTAGCATCTGGTTTCTTCCACGCATGGTAGAGAGGTGGCCCACAGGAGCTCCCAAATTACGGATATGTTTAGCTCACAATCTGGGAAGAAGAAAAACTCCCCATGGCAGCACTTACATCAGCCACCGTCGGACTTGGGTTGTGTGGATTTGGAACACGTATCCACCGGAGTCTCTTGTTATTTTGGCAAGTTTGGGTTCTCTGATGAGCAAGTCTGTGTTGTACACTCTTTGCTATGGTGAAGGACACGGGGCCATGCATTGGGCAGAACTAGCAGAATCGTGTAGAGTGAGGGAGAGCCTGTACGCGAAAGCAATTTTTGTGCCTTATGTTCTCCTTGGGTGTTTTCTGTTACGGATAACTCTTCATGTGTATCTTACCCTTTAATTCTCACCTTCTTGAAGGCAAATATCAACACACATTCAATAAATCTTAGCTGTGTTCAATAAATGTTAGCTTGGCTAGGAACCCATCAGGCAGATGACAAGTGAAATAGCACCCAGGGTCACTATTTTATTGGACTAATGTTCTTTCAGACCTTTCAAAGTCTCATTAATGAGACTGGATATTTTTTAGTGATTAAGGGAAATTGGAGTTCATAGCAAATGGGGGACAGGGTTAATGTTTAAGATCCAATCAATTCCTTTAAAATATTAGAATTTAAAAGACTTAGAGCTATGGTTTGGCTAGCAAAAATCATTGTAGATTAATTTTTTTCTTCAGAAAAATTATTTTATTTGGTGGCGGAAATGTTGATATAGTTTATTACCATTGCTAAAACAACACTCAAACCCTCCATTTTAAAATTTATCATAGTTGGCAGTCAGTTTTGTTTCATAGTCTTAGAAAGTATGGGCTTTGCCAAGTAGAGTTTTAAAAATCTTCGAAATGAAAAATTAAAGAGTAGTTCCTTCTTTTTTTCCTTTTCTTAGTAACTTTAGATGGTCTACGAAAATAGCACTGCTTTGCATTCTTTTCTCTAAATAGTCTATGTGCTTTATTTAAACTAGTTATTTCATGGGCAGGATGCTACACAAGGCAGTTGATTCCATGTGGCCGTAACATGGACAGTACCATATTGTGAACACCTAATTTGTAATGTTTCTTTCAATAAGCTTTTGATAAAGCAATTTCTGAACTTGTTTTCATAAAGTCTGGGTCTGAGAGGTGGTTTAGTGGGGAGGTTAAGCATTATGGATTTGGAACCAGACTAAACTTGATATACAGTCCACCTCCGCCTCTACCTAGTCCTTAGGTGTCTTTGGACAAGTCACTGTCACTTAGCCTTCTTTAAACTCATGTCATGAATCTCATGATATGTAAACGCATGTAAAATAGGGCCCATAATGCCTTGATTCAGAGAATTGTAAAGATTAAAGGAGGCAATGTGATATTATGTATAGAGTGTGGGACACATTATAAAGGGTCAGTAGAGGGATTATTATTAGGAGTTATTATTACCATGTGTTATTATTGCCATGGCTGGTCTTATACTTCTACTGGAACCAATTGTTTTTGAGAGAAAGCAAAACTAGGCATCACTCTTGAAGAAATATTTGATGAGTTGTACTTAAGTGCTCCTGTTTAAAACAAAAATGTTCATGATGTGCATGCTGGCAGGCCGACACCTTTGATTCGTTGGTGGTGAAATACTCTCCATTCATCCCGTGATGGCCTGTCCTCTCTGACATTTGCATGTCCTCCTGAAATGCTCCTCCTTCTTAATTACATCTACATGTGTTTTATGACAAAAGATCCCCCCCACTCCCCGTGGATCATGGGGATCAATTGCACAGCACCAGTGTGACTTCTCACCTCCTAAGAAAGAAATAATTTACTCCACTTGAGATGACATAAAACATTTTTGGGAAATGTGAGGCTGTTGTGTTCTAGTTTTTTAAATATAGGCTGGGAGGAGGAGAAGCGAGGTGCAGTGCACAGAGAGCTCTAAATAGGCGAGTCAGATTCTAATGAGACCGTGAAGCGCCGAGGGTCGCTGTGATTAGAACCACGGTAGTGTTAGTGTGGTGAGGTCTTGCCTTGATTCTGCAGTGAGCAGTGTCCTCTGTAAAGCACATTTCTGTTTAATGTGTGCAGAAAGCCTGTGTTCATTCCCGTCCCAGGGCCCATTCACTGCTATTTGTTGTTTATAGTAATTTGAGAAATTTTCAATTCTGCAATAATTTCAAATTTAAAGAACTATTACAAGACTGGTTGAGAAAACTCCTGCGTAGCCTTTCCCGTTGGTCTAATTCATCAGTGTTGTTTTGAATGAACACATGCAAAAGATTTTTAATTGATCACTAATGAGAGAGACAGGCAATTATTATAACTGGTTCACTGATTCATTTACAGATCAGAAATACTGAGGTGAACTCGCAAATGGTTGCAAAACTGCTTTTTTCCAAAGGGGGAAAGGAAATCAAGTGTACCTGCACTTGAGAGAATTTATTTACTGCCTCTAGACAGGAGTTATTTTGCATTGCTAGGATGATTCACAAGCTTTTAATATTTTGCCACATATCCTTTATCATTCCTCTTTCTCTAATTAAATTTTTCAGAACCTTTTGAGAATAATTTGTATGCATCATGCCCCCGTACCCTATAATACCTTTAATTTGCTATGAATTGTCTAAAACACACACACACACACACACACACACACACACACACACACATTCTCTCACATAACCACAGCAAGTTATTAAATTCAGGAAACTTCACATTGATGAAATATTTTTCTCCAATTTGCAATCCATGTTTTGTTAGTTGTCCTAACAATATCCTTGATAGTATTTTTCTTTCTCTAGCATTGAATTCAGTCCAGGGTCACATACTTCATACAATTATCACATGTCCTTAGCGTCAAGCGATAACTAAGTTGAAAATTTAGAGGCCAAGACTGGCATTTCTAAACATGTGTGCACGTGTGTGTGCATGAGTGTGTGTTTCTGTGTGTGCGTGTTCCTTCATTTATGATGATATCCTGAGCTATTATGTCAAAAGCAACATTTTAAAGTGCATTTCAACTCCAAAGTAATACTGGGGGGAAAAATACCAAGCATAAATCAGAACATCAAAGTAAGTCCCACCTTGCCCACAGTGTACAAATAGCTGTTGATGAGTTTGCCATGCTTACTGAACTGAGTAAGTATAAAAGCTTTTCGTGCCCATTTCTATTTTCAGGCCCAGTACAGTACATTAACCTCTGAAAATATCAAATTGAATCGGGGGGTCTGAGAAGAGTCGCCTGCAACACAGTTAGAATGACACTCTCCATTACACTATCTAGACTCAGATTTCAGACAACCATAACCGGGGCTTTCCCAGCCTCTCACCTAGAATCAGATATGCACAGCCACCCAAATCAGTGACTGCCTTTCCGCAAGGGGCCCCAGACCTCTGAAGATGCAAAGTCTACCTGGGCCGCGAGAGCTCAGCCCGAAAGGGTGAGGAATCTTTTCTGGATGACATTTTTGCGGTGTGGCAGCTCACCACACAGTATGTCAGCACGTATTATGCAGTTTGGTGCTGAGTGGATGTGTCAGCTGCCCATTAGACCACACTAAAATAGAATTGCTGGGAGCCTGAAGCATGAAGCATGATATTAGATAAAGTGATGAAATTTCACTCGATTAAAGAGCCAGGTCAAGGACAGTTACCTCGGGAAATTCCTTTTTTCCTCGAATAATCTCGCAACTTTGATGAATTTATCGTTTTCTTGCTTATTTTTCATTATCGTCTGGGGCTTTATGAACAATAAAATGTGCCCTCAGCGGGCGCTGACATATTGGAGTGATCAGAATCATAGGTTATGTTGATTCAAAGAAAGAAAAAGAAAAAAAGGTGAGATTGACATTGCTGCAGGTCAAAAGCCCTTGGAAATGTGGGATTGATTTGTTTAGACAGTTGTTTGATTTCTCTCTCTCTTTCTCCTTCTCTAGCACACCCCCCGCCCCAAATAGAGAGATAGGAAAAAGAACACGGAAGGGTAATCTTTTTTATTTTAGGCCAGTTGAAGGATAGGAACAGAAGCATATTGCTTGGTGGAAATTTTTATTTTTATTTATTTGATTTATAAGGACAGGAGAGAAATGGTTCTTGCAAAGGGCTTCTTTTATCCAAAGGACTTGCAGGCTGGAAATAAATGACTGCATACTTGCCTTGCTTCTTATGCCCTGGGCTAGAAAACCCACATCTGGATGCTCCTGGTAATTAGAAAAAAAGCCTTTTGGTTTATTATTACTTTACTCTCTTAATTTCCTTTACAATAACACTTGAGTGAGGGGGGGAAATGAGGATATTCAGAGCATTTTCTTTTCATCGTTGGAGCTTAATGATTCTATGATCCCTTTGCTTGTCCTGCTAGTTAGGGTGGGTGGACTGGGGTTCGCGAGTCAACCTACCACGCTGGGGCAGCTGAGCAAGCCCGCGCTGTCAGACTGTTCGACTCCCTTGATTCACTTGGTCCTTCTGTGGATCAGAAAACTCAAGGTGCTTCAGGTTAAATGTGCTGGCCTGGAGGATGAGAACAAGTCAGAGGTTTAAGGTTTTAGCATAGTGTCAGGGTGACTATAATCTCTTGAACTCCATGAATGATTGCGTGATCTTCCTTCTGTGACTTTCTCGTGTAGTTTTTTAGCTTTGGTGCTACAATTCCATTTTATATTCATGTAGATTGCTTAAGTTTTTAGGCTCTTCTTTCTTTCTCTCTTCAAAATATAGGGATATTAGTCTATTATACCTCTTTTAACTTACCAGGCTATAATGAAGGTAAATAATGTATTTAGAGCTATATTGAGTTTTTTTTCCTTTTTTTCTTTTCTTTCTTTCTTCCCTTTTTTTTCTTTTCTTTTCTTTTTTTTTTTGATACGGGCTCTTGTTATGCAGGCCAGGCAAGCCTCGAATTTGTCTCAGTTTCCTGAGTACTGGGATTACAAACATGTGCCACCATATGGCACCATGATTATATTTTTATAACAACATTACATCTTAATATTGGGCAGGCAATATTATTGTGTGACCCAAAAAGCTGAATTTACTTGGAATGTGTACCACAGATGGACTTAAAGTTTATTTTCTTTAATTTCTTACTTAGTTCATTGAAAATAAAGTTTTGAGCTATTATCTCTTTGTTTCTTCTTTGTAAAAGATAATCTTTTTTGTCTATGTCTTGTATTCTGAATAACTACTTTGAAGATCATCATATACCACATAGAAAATATTATTATACTCTTTCTATTTTGTTATGGAAATTTGTTTTATCTTTTTTCACAGAATAAAAATACATACAAAATTCCACAGGTATTACATTAATGTTTATACATAGCAAAGTTCTTTTTTTATAACAGCACCCAGGAAGGGAGAGTCAGTGTCCAAGGAAGAAATAGGGAATAGCGTGCTGGGACAGGGAAGAAAGGCAGGATGTTTGTTGATACCTCCGTTTTCTCATAATTATAGGACAAAAACGAGTGAGTAAACTTTTTTCCCCTTTTAATTACCCGGAGGAAAAAACACCATTCCTTATTACACAGAAATATCAGACAATTGCTTTCAAATGTGATCAATTGAAATGTAATCATTTCTTTTTTTTTTGTTTTTTCCTCCTGGAGGCAAAGGAGTTTTGTGTTTCTTTTTTGTTTTTCAAAATATTGAAGTGATTGAAAGATCAGAAAGCAGTTGTGCTGAACTTTCTGTTATTAGTGTGGAAGTGGCAACAGCGCTCCTGCTCCTCAGGAGAGGAGGGGGCCGTTGGAAGCTGAGGAACGCAGCAGGGCTTTGGGCTCACGGCTCGCCAGAAGACGAGCAGCATGTCTGCCGGAATAAAACCATGTGCTTGCTGCTTTTTCTCAGTGTGAGGTGGGGATGGAACATACACAGACCATTAGATTGAAGAGTTTAGGAGGCGGGTGAGTTCAGACGCTCCCTTCCGGGTCCCGGGTGTCCCGGATCCTGCCTTCTGGAAGCTGAGTGCTCCTCCGCCTTCTCCTCCATGTTCACATGGCCCAGGGCCATGGTGGGTTTCACTAGGCGCTTGCTTTAGAATCTCAGTTTCTTTGTTCTTGTCGTTCTGTTTTGCCCAGTGCAGTCCCTCGTCAAGCTGCAGAGTGGGCAACACACATACTGAGTGCCGGTTGGTGGTTGGCGTGGTAGGCTGTCTGTCTTTAACAGTGCCAGGGTGGTATTTGATACATGTTTTCCTCCTCTTTATCATGTACCTACAGAGCACCAGGCAAAAATTGTATTCTATTTATGGTTGTCTTGCTTATGATAGAAATTATGTTTTATCCAAAGCCATAGTAAAAAAAAAAAAAATTACTTGGAGCTTCTCATTGACGCTCGTAATGAACACAATAAATGAAAGATATGCTCATCGAAATCTGTTTCCCTGTTCTCCTAATAAACCCTAATAAACCCTCTTTGCATTACAGGAAGATCTGGTTTCTCATGGGGATTCTGAAATCTTGCCAGGCCTTAAATGCAGCTGGGAACCACGCAGAGCCTCGCTCTGGGGAGTGGGGTGCTGCCTGTCTTCCTGACTGTCCCAAGAGGCTCCAAGGAGCCCGGAGCTCACTGGGTGCAGCAGTGGAACAGAAAATTCCTGCAAGAGTCAGCAATGGAGCCTCAATTGAGAATTTGCTACCTTGAGAGAATCAGGCCTGTGGATCTGCTGAGGAAGTGCTTGTTCCTTGAAAAAAAAAAAAAAAAAGGATTGGAAAAATAAATACTAAACTACTGTCCCCATAAGTCAAACTGATGAGATTCTAGTTACTTGAGATTCTAGAAATATTTAATTGGCACTCTTCATTCTTAGTTGCTGGGGTTCTGTCCGACCTCATCCCTGTCTGGGCTCGGTGCAGAGGAAAAATTGCATGTCCTTCAATCTTAAGGTCGACCCATCAGTCCTGTCACTTTGACTGATGATTTTCTTTGCCGGGCACCACACAGTGTACGTTTTCTGCTGGATTCAGCTGAATTCCTTCCCTCTGCTTCACTGTGTCGCGGGTGACATGATGTACCAGGGAGCTTGCTCGCAGCCGGTGCTGGTCTCTTAAGGGCACTTGAGCACCTCTTGGATGACATGGGAATTGCTCTAATGCCACTGACATGGTGAGTCTTTTGGGACAGTGACATATCACAGTCTTTTTTCTTCTTCTTTTTCCTATCCGCTTGGCTCTTCCAGTAGGATTTAAAATAGAAATAGATGAGTTGACAGAAAGGAAGATGAAGTAGGCCTCATAGATCCTGGTTTTAAATTAACCATTGCTGTATGGAATATTAAGAATTGGGCTAGAGGCCTGGGGGTCGATCTCAGTGGTATGGCACTTGGCTAACATGTGCAAGACCCTACATTCCACCCTCAGTATCAGAAAAAAAAAAAAAAGCCACACTTGAAGATTTGAAGTGGGCTTTCAGGAAAAATCTGCCAGACTTCAAGATCCAATGGTATTAAAAAAAAAAAAAAAGATCCAATGATATTTAACTATCATTCAGGACAAAACTGTGAATTGTCCGGTTGGTCTTAAAACACATCACAAAGTGTGGAAACGAAGAGAATAAAGGAATATCTAAAGTACGTTATTACATGTGGCCAAAGGGAATCCTCAGTAGTCCTGTCAGAAAGAGATTAGTTCGGTCTAATATCGACTATTATCTGAATCCACCTGAGATTGAATTTCAGGTCCTGAGTAATGATGGGGAGTAGCAAGGACCTGGGGTTAATGCGGACTGAGGAGTGGGGGCTGCTGGCCGGTGGGGAGCAGCCGTTAGATTCTTGGATGAGTTGCTCAAGGAAAGTATCATAGAAAATGACATTTGATTAAGGCCTTAAGGAGATGATCAAGTCAGCCTTACAGAATCTTCTGGGCAGACACAGCATCAAGGCAAAGGCCATGAGGCAGGAGTGTGTCTGGTGAGTTTGAAGAAAGCTGGGAACAAATTGCAGGGAACATGGCTGTAAAACGAAGTTAGAGGGAAAGGTGGGGTGGGGGTGGGGGCTCTCTTCAAGACACTGGACACTGCTGAGAACAATCCAGAGGACAAGATTCTTGATCTAGGGATAGTGTTAGGAGAGGGTGGTCCTAGGATTCAGTTCCCAGAGACAGAGGGAGGAGTCCAGTTCACATGTGGGGGACAGGCCTCTGAGGGTAGGAAATACTCTCAGGAAAAAGGCAGGCTGGGTATCAGAGCTCAGGAGGCTCCTTTCTGAGTGGG
This sequence comes from Hystrix cristata, assembly GCA_004026905.1. Classification (NCBI taxonomy): domain Eukaryota; kingdom Metazoa; phylum Chordata; class Mammalia; order Rodentia; family Hystricidae; genus Hystrix; species Hystrix cristata. The sequence goes on from PVJO010001143.1 coordinate 51,865, forward strand.
GTGTGTGTGTGTGTGTGTGTGTGTGTGTGTGTGTGTGTGTGTGTGAGAGAGAGAGAGAGAGAGAGAGAGAGAGGTCATGAGCTGGCGGCTGAGGCCAGAGGTTCTCAGGGTGTGGTCCAGCCAGCAGCGTCACCTGGGGACTTGTTAAAGTGGTTTCCCAGCCTGCACCCCAAAACGACTGATTAGTTTGGGCTTAGGTTTGAAAACCACCATTTTTGGGTAAGAGGACAGTAAGTGGATGACAGCAATGTGTGACAGAAGGGCAGAACGAGAGGTAGTGCTCATGGAGAGTGGTCACAAAGTCCCCCCCCCCTTTTTTTTTTTTGATGCTGGGGATCAAACTCAAGGCCTTATGCTTGCTAGGCAAACACTCTAGCCACTGAGCTAATTCCCCAGCCCCAAGACTTCCAAAGAGATCACTCGACAAGCCCGGGTGGTGTTCTCCAGCCACGACCATGTCTGTTGGTGCATGGAGTGAACTGACTTGATTTGACTTGGCCTGGGGTTCTCCAGGTGAGAGCAGTGAAATGAGAGTGTTGGGAATATATGCAAGGCGGTAATACGATAGACAGCAGCTCTGAGCTAGGAAGGAAAGAAACTGAGGGTCCCTGAAAAGATGCTGTAACCAATGGCTAATAGCTCCGAGTGGTGCCGAAGTTTCCCAGAGTTGGGGCATTCCTGAGAGTGAGCTAAGAAGACTGAATGCTGGAAATGGGGATTATGCATGAGTGCGGCCTTTGGAATGCAGAGCTGAGACAGAGTGGAGGATGTCAGGGTTGGAGGGGAGGGCTTCAGAGCACTGGAAGTCTAGGGCATTGAAAAGACACCTGTCTATCTACCTATCATCTATGTATCTATGTATCTATGTATCTATGTATCTATCCATCTATTACCTATCTGTCTGTCTATCCATCCATCTACCTGTGAGGATAGTGAAGTCACCAGACAGGTTGGAGAAGTGGCAGTGAGTCAGGAGGCAAAGTATTGAAGGCATTAGCGGCATGACTTGTGGCTCTACATGTGACAACATGAAGTTGGAACAGGGGTTGATAGAGATTATGAGATTTGATAGAGGGTATGATGCTCAAAGATGAGGACTTGTTGTTGTTCTTGTGGAGGAAGGAAGGGCAGCAGGCGGCACCGCCTGCTCCTTCCAGAACCTTGCAGGGTCCCACAGCAACCATTTCAGAGCACTGGGTGAGAAGCAGGCGGTTTCCCGAGAGGAGAGGCTGTCATGTGTGGACAAAGGAATGTTCTGAGGACCAAGGAGAAGCCGATGACTCTGCACAAATCCCAGAAGGCAGCACAGAAGGTGTCAGGTGTTGGGGACAAATTGTAGAGGAGAAGAAAAAAGAGAAAAAACAGAGGCAGTTAGGATAAGAGCGCAGGAAGATGAGAGTTGACGGGAAGCGCCTGGCTCCTTGTGGAGACTGAGCTACATCACAGGACAGAGGAAGGGGGTTCTCCCAGGATGTTCTCACCAGGAGAAGGCTGGTGTACGGCAGAGAGCTGTGGGCGTCTGGCCAGGACCATGCTGAGCCTTCTCACACACCTGAGAATGACGACGTGAGGCTGGGGACAGCCGTTTCTTCCTGGCCGCCTGGAAATGTGGGAGAAATGGGGAGGCCAAGAAAGCTAATCTCCATCAGTTGGAGCTATCAGAGTAGATTTGGGAGTGCTGATTGGAAAGTGGTGGTAGAAATGGGTTGAAGAGTAAATTGGTCAAGGCTGTGCTAATTTAATTTCGATGCTTAATCTAATTTCATGCCCATCTCAAAAGGTAATGAAGTGGTAATAAAAGTTAAAAGTTCCACTATTGTTTTTCTTCCCTCCTTTTCTCCTTCCTGTCCCATCCTGTCCTGTCCTGTCCTGTCCCTTCTTTCTTTGTCTGACAAGGTTTGGCTACATTGATGAATTGCTCAGATTGGGTTTGAACTTGTGATCCTCCTGCAGCATCCGCCTCCCCAGAGTGCTGGAATTAAAAGGCATGCACCACCACCCCTAGCTCAAAATCCCCCTTTTTAATTTTGACATTGAAATGAAAAGGAAGAAAGGGCCTCTGCCCTTGACACACCAAAACACAGCTGAATCTGTGTCCATTTATCCTCTCATTGTTGCGTGATCTTGGGATTGCCCCACAGAGTGCGTTCATTGGTAAAAATTATACCACCCAGATGTGAGGAGGCGTCTGGTGCATAGAGATGTTCTTAAGGTATCTTGAGAACAGATCCCAGCTGCAAAGAGTCTGCCCAAGATGCAACGAGGTCACTTTTCTGCAGACAGACGCCTGGATTGCCAAAATGGGGGCTACCGATAAAGCAGTCATCTTGGATGCTAAACACTTCCAGAAAGTCAACTCCAGCAGAAACCTCTTCAAGAATTCCGAAGACTCCAGGCTGTGTGTACGCAGTTTTCACACTGTGAGCCACTGCTGCGTGGGCAGACGCTTGAGTTCTGACAGAAGTCTTGTCATGTGACTTCAGTGGCAGCATACTGCAGGCAGAGGGACAAGCCTCTGTCCTGCAAAGCTGGGCTTGATGCATGGCAAAGAAGAAGGGGACTGAGGCAAAAATGCTACCTCTTGAAGAGTCAAGATCAATCCTAGAAGATTATAAGGAATAATTAGGATTAGGTCTTTTCAGGGAAATGGCGAGAGAGCCCTCATGTGAACTGTAGTCTTGAAGGACTATGACGTGTAGTGAAGGTTCATCGACGTAAGCAGCGTAGCACTCTGCTGGGAATGCTCGTCATCGGGGAGGCAGCGTGTGGGAGTCTCTGTGCACTCCTCTCTCTCTCTGTCACGAATCTAAAACTTCCCTAAAAAATCAGGTGCTAAAAATGAACATTAAAAACCCCCAAAACTGTTTGAACCTTTGAGGAGGACTTAGCTTACAAATGGAATATAAAAATCCCTTTCTTATCCGCTTCCTCTTCTATTTTCTATTAACCACTGTTAACGGTTTCTATTGCAGACACTTTCCGTGCATAGAAGATACCCTTTAAGAAAACACAGAGTTAAATTATTAACATTATTCTGCAGTTTAATTTTTAGCTGAATGTGTTTCAGATGTGAAGATTTACTACATTTTTCCCTGTTAATGGATTTCTTTTTGTATTGGTTACTTTTCTAGAACCAATGATTGTAAGAGAGCAGATTTTATACAGGACATTTATAAGTTACAACATTCACCCATAAGCCAAATGCAGGAAGAGGACTAAATGTCCATCTGTGCACTGGAGACCCAAAAGATCCAGCCAAGGGCTGGGAGCCCACAGCACTGTCCCATGTATGTCTGTGTCTGCAGATGATGGCTGAAGAAATCTTTACTGGAGGCAGGATATGATGGTCGCAGCACAGATGAAGACCAGAACTCCTCTGAAGCAACGGCAGCCATCCTCGACAGCAAGGCCCCGAGCTCCTTCCTCAACAAGAACAGACAAGTTCCTTTTAGAAGAATCAGCCCGCCACTATCTTCTGCTCTCATTCTGCTTTATGTTGTATCAGCAGCAATCCTCAGGTGGATCCTCTACACCCAGCATCACACCAACTCAGTCCAGCTGGGTGTTCTGGTGCAAATTGGCCACAATAAATCCACCACACTTTTATTTTTTCAGTGCTGGGGATGGAACTCATGGCCTTGTATTTGCAAGGCAAGCGCTCTACCTCTGAGCTCCATCCCCAGCCACGTGGATGGATGTCATGTGGGGGCCGTCACAGCAGGACTGTGGTAAGCATCCACGTGCAGGAGTATTTTGTGTCCCCGGCCTGTCCGTCTGCAGGCTAACTTCCTAACAGTGCGATTCCTGGATTGTAAAATGTGCATATATCTATTTAGAGTTTGATAAATGAGGCATTTATTTTAGGTTCAAGATGGTCTTACAAATCAATGAGTTGAATGTGGAAAAGGAAATAGAAAACCAAGAAGAGGGAAAGGTAAGTGGCAGGAAAATGCAATCGGTTAATAGCAAATGAAATGATCTTGCTCATCACTAAAGAACAGAAAATGAAGACCGAGTGCTGTCTTACTGTATTTATGAGTGTGGCCTCCCGGGCGGTGGAGGGGCAGGACTCAGCCTCGTGGCACGCTCCTGGTGGTGGGGCCACCCGCCTCCCTTGTTTTGGAAGGCACTTCGGCCAAGGTTTTACACTGTTTCAACTTCTTACTGCCTTGCGACTTGCCCTTGAGCTACACTCTGATCTTCTTTTGGTATCAGTTATACTTTATTTTTCAGTTTGAAAATCTGTCTATCTTACCTCATTACAAATTGATGTACTAGTTTAACTCAGAAGCCAATTTTGCTTCCTTTGTTCAGTGAATGTTTTTTAGGCATCTACGTGCCTCTGGGGACACAGTAGGACACACAGTGTTCACTGGCAGGGGCTTGACATAGAAGGCCGGTACTCTCACAGAATTTCTATTCTTATGGAGAAAATCAGGCAACAAGCAAACACACAGATTTGCGATTTACAGCAGCAGATGCAAGCACCATGGTGGAATCTAAGCAGGTGATGTGACGGTGAGTGAGTGGGGACTCTTCAGTGGCTGGATGGTCTCTCCTAAGATGTAACATTGAAGCTGATTGCTGGATGACAAGAGGGTGCTCATAGTGCTGAGACCTTGAAAGGGTGCTCCAAGCAGAGTATAAGCAAAGGTCCTGGGGCAGGAAGACCAATATTATGGAGGGCCTGCACCTTCCTCAGCCTGAAATCCATACGGTTAAGCCCTAATCCTCCATGCAAATATTTGCAGACAGGGTTTTTAAAGAGGAAGTCTGAGGCAGAAGGTTGGGCTCTATATTCATCTATTTTCTATTGCCAATAGCAGTACCATAGACTGGGTAAATTTTCAGAAAATAAGGACAATTTTGGCTCACAGTTCTCAGAGTTCAGGATCTGAGACTGGGCAGCCCTTGCTGGGCCTCTGGTGATGCCTTCTTGCTGGCAGAGACCTGAAGTGGACAGCACATTGCACAGAGAGAGACGGGGCATGTCTCTGTGTGTGTGTGTGTGTGTGTGTGTGTGTGTGTGTATATGTGTTCCAGTCTCTCTCCCTCTCTTGAGTGTTACCAGTGTTCAGTCACAGGGGCTCTACCTGAGGGCTGGACTTGTCCCTAATTGCCCTCCAGAGGCCCCACCTCTGGACACCATTGTCTGGTTTTCTGTCCCCTTCGAGCTTCACAGTGGGGTGAACCCTGGCACGCAGCACACCTGGGAGATGACATGCCACATCCACACTGGGTCCTGCTCTAATCCCTGACAGCTGGCGTCCCCAGAAGAGGAAGAGGCCCTGGGACGTGTGCACACAGAGGAAAGGCCGCGCTGGTCCAGGGGAAGGCAGCTGTCTGAAGGCCGAGCAGAGCGGCCTCAGGAGAAACCAAACCTGCTGCCGCCTTGACCTGGATTTCCAGATACTGGAGCTGTGTTTAAATGCTGGTATGTGGCATTTTATTATAGCAGCTAGCGCTGACTAAGGCGAGCAGCATAGCTGAAGCCTAGTGATTGAGGCTGCAGGGTGTGCAACGGAGGCGTGGATGACTGTAGGTTCAGGGCCGGGGTAAACTGGCAAAGCCGACTAGGGTCTGAGCATGAAGGGAAGGTGTGCCTGGTTGGGAGCTTACATTTAAATCGCACTCTACCGGCTCTGAGGGGATGGAATGAAACAGGGACAGGAAATAGGAAGAGTGGCGAGGAGGCCTTCCCGGAAGTGCAGAGGGGAGGCGAGGCGGTAGAGACAGAGGTGGACAGAGGTCAGGGGTTGGGGTGTGATGTGGCACGGGTGAGGGGAGCCTCGGGGACCTCTCCCCAGGGCTGTGCCCAGGAAGGGGCAGTGAGCGTGGTCTGCCCAGGTGCAAGCAAAAGAGGCAGATGAACTACAGAGAATTTACAGATAATTGCCAAACAGATCCAAAGGTCTCCACTTGTTATTATCATCATTTGTGGATGATTGATGCCAGTTGTAGAATATTCCTCCCAGGGGACATGGATGGCTTCTATCATCTGGACCACCCACCTTGGGAGCCTGTTCTTGGATTCTAGATCCAGGAGAGGGACCAGAGCCCTGGAGCTGCACACATGGGCACAGGGTTGGATAGATGAGCATCGGAAATCCTCGCCTGTGAGGGCAGCCTCTTTGCCTCCACTGAAGAGTGGGTGGGTAAGGTGGAAGTAGAGGGAGGAGCCTACTCTCGGTTCATCATGTAGTGAGATGGCCTGTGGCAGAGAGGGAGACATGGCCAGGCGGCCCTAGTTCTCCTTAGCTTTGTGCTCTCTCCCAAGCCTGTGGACTAACAGTCAGGCTGTGGACAGCCAAGGATGAGGCGTCCCAGGAGGGAAGCGGCCAGCACACCTCTCAGTGTCTGGCTTCTCTTCCCCGGCCACTGCCGGGACCCAATATGACTTTGATCCTTTTTTTTGGTACTAGTGATCTGTACAGTTCAGTTTTTACCCCAGAAGGACACAGAAGGGTCATAAAGGACATTAAGGTGTTTCCTCAGCTAAGTTGAATATTTGGCTGAATTCCTACTTCAAATTATGTCCAAGCACTTTAGCCAAAATAGTTCACGCGAGATGACGGAGTGGATCTAAATAGGGACAGTGGGTCGTTTTCCCCACAACTGAAGTCTTAGAAGAAATTAGACCTTATAAGTAAAATGAAAATGGAAGCCCTTTTTACTTGTAAACCAAGGAAACTTGGTCCCAAAGTACCTTGCCCCTCCATTTCCCACTCTGCTCAGCTGCAGGCTGTGCCATCTTGTTCAGGGCTGTGGCAGCCATGACATCTACCTTGGGGTAGACGCCTTTGACCTCAGAGCTCCAACGTGTTCCAGTTTTCCAGAGTCAAGAAGTCCACCTGACTTCTAAGATGACTGATGAGCATATCAGACCTGCACAGGCATCATTTATGTGTGATCCCTTTAGCAAAGGAACATCACAAATAGAAGCAATGTTCTCCTCTTACTTTAGCCTAGCAATGAATCAACGCAGAAAGCTGGTGTTATTATGTGGAGGAAATAGCACGGAGAAAAAAGTATGAAGGGAAAAATCCTTGTGTCTTTGGATTTGCCCGCATGCCAGTTACTCTATGCCAGATGTCTGGAGTATACAACATGTTCACTTAAACTCAATTGGGAAAATTTTCCATCATAAGGTTCAACATACTGCCATATGCTCCTCCCTGAGACTTACATAAGGCCAGAGCTTCCTCATCTGAGCTGCTGCTGCAAACTTGGTGCTTCAGAATCTTCAGGAGAAACACACAATGGTACTTTCTGGAGTAGTAGATTTCTTCGGCTCATTTTGACTGAAGGAGCCCTGTCAACCTGTGCCTCGGTGATGTCTGAAGAATGACGATTCCCAGAGGTTCTCCTAGTCTCATTTTTTTTTTTTTTTGCTTTCCCTGCACTTTTCCTTTCCTCAATTTTTTTTACTTCTGGTTTGGAATAAATGTAACTGCCCAAGATGGCGCACAGAGTCCCTCGTTAGCCACCCATGTCTTGGTATATCAAGACCACAGCAGAGGACAGAGGAGAAAAACCAAGAAAATATCTTTGTGTTACACATGCCCAGAGTTCCAAAAATCTCATTCATCTGAAACCTCCTCTCCTGTCCCTTGGTCCTTTTGAGGCAAATCTTTCTTAGGGCTAGCACAGGCCCTGCTCTTCCTACGGCACTGAATCTGGGGAAGGGCCCGTGAGACCCAGAACTTCCAAAGAAGTTAGGTGGCCCAAGAATTTACTGAAATCAAAGAAGAATGCTTTATCTCTGCTCCAGACCTGATCCCTGCTGTTTTGTTTTGCGGTTTCAAGTGAATGATGAGTCTTTTTCAGTGATGATTCCACCAGTGGCCAACTACTTGAGGACCTGGTACAGATGCAGATAATTGTCACTTGCGGAGGCCCGTGGTTACTAAGTCCAGATGCTTTGATCTTGCTATTCTGGACCTGTTTTAACCTCGGTCCTTTCCAGAAGAGGCAGAGGAACTGGAACACAGGGGAGTGTAGCCTGCATCCTACTCACCATAACCTGTGGAACTAGAAAGAAGCACACACGAGAGGTTAAAAAAAAAAAAAGCAGCAAAGCATCTCATTTCTGCTTGTGGTTAATGAGTGCTGGTCCTCTCATCCAAAAAGAAGCTTGCTGGTCAAAAACAGGTGTCACCCCACCCACATGTGCATGTCTAAGTGGGATTTGAAAGAGGATGCTGCTTTTGGTTCAAATTAAAAGACAAGACAGAGTAACTCCATCTATTAGTAAAACATAAGCCACTGAACACCAGGCTCTGACTGTATGGTTTGGCCACTACTTCTCCCGTGTGTGTGTGTGTGTGTGTGTGTGTGTGTGTGTGTGTGTGTGAAGTGAATGTGATCATGCGAACTGGCTAGACAGGTGTGAAGTCTAGAGTGAGGGCTAGCAAGGTCACTGGAAACTCACTAGCAGGAGCTAATGTCTCAGGCCCAGGAGAGGAATTTTCTTTCTTAGGGAAGACTTGGTTTTGCTCTTCAGCCTTTCCAAACACTTGGAAGAGGCCCACCTAGATTATTAGGGCCAATTTCCCCTATTAAAGCCAGCTGATTATGGATGTCAATCATATCTTAAAAATACCTTCACAGCAACACCTAGATTAGCAATTGAATAACTGGGCACTGTGCTCTAGCCTAGTCGATACATAGAACTGACCCTCACAACCGATAGGAGGAGCACTGAGCTTTCTCCCTCAGCAGGACGAATGTGAGAGGACACACAAAGAGGAACTGAAAGACACTCGTAGTGAGGATGGGGAAAGTTATGAAGGTGGGTGGGAAGTTAGGCAGAGGCAAAATTCATAAGTTCCCTTGCATTTTAAAGATAGGAAGGTTGGATTTTATCCAAATAAATCAGTTGTGAAGTTTAAAGGTATATCTTGGAGAAAGGTCAAGCACATGTTGAATGAAGAGACTGGAAGGGGCAACATTAGTGACAAACAGTCCAGCTAATAGACCAAAAAGGATCCGAGTAACAAATGTCTTCATAATGGTGGAGTTGGAGAGTAGATACAGATTCACCATCTGTCTCACTTTTCTCTTTGCTGAGACAAAATACCTGACACACAAAGTCAAAGAGGGAAAAGTTTATTTAGCTCACAGTCTGTAGAGGTTTCAGTTCACAGTTGATTGGCTCCAAGGTTGGGTGGCATGGTAGAGGGGCATTGCAGAGGAGAAACAGCTCATGGCAGGCAGAAGGCAGCAAGGCAAGCAAGCAACCAGCCATGAGCAACACTAGCAGCTTCTTTCTGCCCCTTTTATATTCTATCTAGGCTTCCTGGTGTAGGGTGGGTGCCAAACCAGTCAGTGGGCTAATTTATTGATCATACACCCTTAATCCCAGCCCCACCTATGACTGCATGAGGCTTTGGGGAGACATCTAGATATAAGCCATAACACCACTTGTTTAGAATATTTAAGAAGTTGAATTTTTGACATACTGTAAATATTGAAAATAGAATTGAGAGGCAGAGACAAGTCCAGGCATCAGTTATTCTGGACAATATGGTTTTTGATAATTCATTTGCTGAAATGGGGAACCAGGAAGGAGACCCGATATGTGCACCTGTGTTAATCTTGAGAAGAAATGTGAGTGACAGATTTTGGGTGGGAAAGGGACTGTGAAAAGCCCTTCAGGGTCTACTCTGAAGCCCTGGAGAGATATCTGAGCTGAACATAAAACTTAGGATTTTTAATATATACTTAGTAGTGGGTGTTGCAATTGGATGGGATTATTTAGGAAGTTTGTGAGCTTGAGAAGACCCTAAGGAGAGTAGAAAAAGAGGAATTAAGTGTAAAAGAAAAGAGCCAAGGAGAAAACACTCAAGTGGCTGAAGTTGAATGGATTGGAATAGAACAAAATTATTGTAAATGACATTAAAAAAATTAAGAGAAAGTGCATGCTCTTCCCAGCAACTCTCTAAACAATGATGTACAATGAGGGGCTTACTGCCTTTAGTGTTTCTCTGCTCCTTCAATGAGTTATCAAACTCCCTCTTGCACCAGGCTCTATTCCTGACCCACTATGATAAACATGTCCTGATTTCTGTCCTCATGTCCTCTAAGGCAGCTTCATATTTTCAGTACTAATGACATTTTGGGTGTTGTTTCCTAGTCGTGGAGGGCTGTCTTGTCCTTGTCCTTTGTGGGATGTTTGGCAGTACCCTGACCCAGTCCAGAGGATGTCGGTGTACCCCCTCCTAGTTATAACAAGCCCAAATATCTGTCAACGTTGCCATATATCTCTGGGGATGGGACAACTCAAGGTGAGGGGAGAAGCACTGTTTTCAAGTCTAATGGCAGAACCAGGTCCATAAATGAAATAATATTTCAGCATAGTGTATCATATAGGAGGTTAAATATAGGTCAACTTGGTGTGGCCTCTTGTTGTCTAAGCAGAAAGGGATAATAAATATTTCCAGAAAAGGGGTATTAGGTAGCTTATGACATTGCTGGAAGACTGCCAGGAGCAACACAGCCAGGAATGTTGCAGCCAGAAAAAAATGCCAAAGCCTCTGCTTCGCTCTGGTGCAACTGAGGCAGCTATGGCTCCCACTTGACACCGAGTGCATGGGAGCCTGGAGGCCAGAAGCCCCTAAAGCCACCCCAGGAAATCCTGCCACACCTGCCTCCAGCAGCGCCAGACAACATTCCCGTTTGACACCTGCTCACTTTCTGGTTTTCCATGGCAATGTCTGATAGGCGGAACTGAGCTTGTGTGCCTGTTTTAATTTAAATGTAGCAGGAAAACTATGATGGGTCTGAAGACAACTTTACTTATGATTTTAAAATACCACATCATTTTCTAGCTTATAACCTCTGAAATTTATCTGCAAGTTCAGATTCACCTACAAATCTATTTGTTCCTTTTTCAGAAGTCTTTTTCTCTCTTCCTCTGAATGTCCCACCTGTATCAGAAGGTGACCTCTCTTGCTCGTAGCTCCATTCTGCTAGGCATCTGATCTGCAGAACAATCACAACTGTGAATGCCCTTTAGCTTGCATCTGATCAGCTGTTGCATTCACTTCATTTGACAGTCCTATTCTCTCTCTCCACACTTATTTCAGCTTTTGGACATTTCTCTCAGTTTGAGTCCAGCCTTTTGCCTCATCCAAGCTTCTTCTCTCTCTCCCTGGCTTCCTGAATACAGAAAGAAGGAACTAAAATTCGTTGAAATTCTGTGATGTGTCAGATGCTGTGGCAGGGACTTTGCATAGCTAATCTCATTTAGAGGCAACTGGATAGTGTGAGAGGAAGAACTATAAAATTAGATCACTCAAAGTATAAGAAACCAAAAAATAGACTGATTGGACTTCCATCTAAGGACACTATCAAGAAAGTGAACAAAGATAATTCAAGGAAGGGAGTAAAAATTTGTAGATCACATATCTGAGAAGGGACTAATAGTGAGAATGTCAAAGAACTCTTACAACTTAACAGTATAAAGATAAACCCATTTACAAAATGGGCAAGGATTTGAATAGACATTTCTCTAAAGAAGTTATACAAACGGCCAATAAGTATATCCTTAGTTCTTATCAAAGTCACAATGAGATACCATTTCATATTCACTAGGATTTCCTACAATAATACTTTTTTAAATAAAAGAACAGAAATTCACAAGTGGTGGTGAGGGTGTGGGACAACTGGAACTCTCATATATTGCTGCTACAAATGTGAAATGTTGCATTTACGATGGAAAATAGTTTCTCAAAACATTCAACACACAATTATCATAAGGTGTTAGTCACCTTTCTGCCACTGTAATAAAATACCTGAGTAACAGACTTAAAACAAGTAAAGGTTTATTTTGGCTCCCAGTTTTGGAGGTTTCAGTGCATGTTCACGTGGATCTGTTGCTTTTGAGCCTATGGCAGTGGTGGCGAACCTATGGCACACGTTACTGTGTTTTTCTTTTAAGGCAAATGATGTTAATGTGTGAGTTGTTTTTTCCAAACTAAAACTTCAGGATTCAGGTTTAATTGCAGTGTTGGCACTTTGCAATAAATAAGTGGGCTTTGGGCTGCAGTCTGGGCACTCAGTCTCTAAAAGGTTCACTGGCTTATGGGAAGGTATCACACCCTGGTGGAAGTGTGTGGTGGAGCAATCTGTTCATCTCATGGCAGCCAGGAAAAGAAAAGAGGGGAAGAAGAGACTGGGTTCCACAGTCTCCTTCCAGGGCCCCCCTTTCCCTGTGACCTAAGCCCTCTTTCTAGGCGCCACCTCTTAACAATCCCATGATCTTCCAGTAGCACCAAGGGCTGGAGACCAAGCCCTTAACACATGAACCACTGGGAAACATTCCAGAACTGGGCTTTAATACTAGATAACCCAGAAATCTCGCTCCACGATGTATACTGAGATAAATGAAAACATATGTTCATACAAAAGTTGTACGTGTGTGTTCATAGTTGGATGGTCCATAATGCAAGGAGTTCAGGTACGGTACCAGTCAACAGATGAATGGGTGATCGAGATATTCACATCCACACAACAGGACATTATTTAACCACTAAAGGAAGTGAAGTACTGGTACATCTTACAGCACGGACACATGGCAAAAATTTGCCAAATTGAAGAAGCCAGGAATGAACGATCACATAATATTACAAGTCCACTATTAAAAATATCCAGAATAGGAAAATCTGTAGAGACAGAAAATAAATGAGCAGGTTGGAGGGAAGGAAGGATTGAGAGTGACTGTTAAAAATCTAGGGCTTCTCATTGGAAAGATGGAAATGTTCTGAAATCGGATAGTAGGGATGACTGCACGGTCTTTTGAATATACTACGAGCTACTAAACTGCACATTTTAAAATGATGAATTTCATAGGATTGGCACCTTGCACCTCATTCAATCTCATTCTCGATGACTGCGCTTCTAATCCCAGTACATCTCTTACTAGATGTGTGACACTGGGTAAGTTACTTAACTTGCCAAAGATCAGTTTAAGTTTTCTGTAGAATGAGAGATTTGTTTTGAGATTAAATCAAAGAATATGCCACGTGTGTTTTAAACATTTCTTGATCCACAGCAAGTCTTTAACACAGTTTGGTTACTAGATATCTCAGCGATACTGTTAGATAGGTATAATTATTCTCACTTTGCAGGTGAATAAACTGAAGCTCAGCAAGACTAAATAAATTACACATGGTTATCAATGGGAATTCAAAACCAAATCAGTTCGACATAATGTCTACCTTCTCTCTGTGTACCAATTCATTCCCATGTAGACTTTATTTCTGGTTCTTCCTAAGAACCCCCGGAGCCCATCTCCTGAGCCCTTCTGCCACCCGAGAAAGCAATAGCTGTCTTTGAGAAGTGTATTGCTTCTCACTGCAAACCCAGGGCCACCATGTCTTTGGGTAAAACCTGAAATTTGAGGCCTGGAAATTTTTCTTCCCAACACAAATGTTTTTATTTGGATAGAACACGTTTTTATTCATTTATACTTGGGTTTTACTTGGATTTAAATGCCTTTAGCCTGGTCTTATTTTCTATTTTGTCCCACGGATCACTTGCTGCTCACATATCCACCCACACAATGCAATAGTGTGCAACTGCACAAGAATAAGGTAAATCTATATGTGGAGTATACAGTAACAAGTTAATAAAAACAAGCCTCAGAATAGTTTTATGTTCTATTCTATTTGTATTGAACTATATATGCAGAGAAACATTTTAAAGAAAATGACAAAAAATATAGGTAGTGGTTTTAACATGTAACAAGGGAAGTTCAGAGATGGCAATAGTCTGGTATGAGGTTTTGGCCTTTATAGTCTTCTATTTTCAACAAGGAAAAATAAAAACAATTTTATTATTGTAGCTACAAAGAAGAAGATTAATGTGTATAGCTAAATGGAAAAGAGGGGGTCCTAAGACAAAACTTTGCCGTTCTGTATGTGGTCCCGTTCATGGGAAGGATAGCCTTGACCAATGGACTTTAAGTTACTTCAATTCCTTCAAGATGGTTTGTGCATCTTATTAAATCTTAACTACCTGTTTTTCATAATATTATCTAAGATTCTGATCATAAAGACATCTATTGCATACTCACTATGTACCAGGTGAAGGGATAAACACTTATGTGAATTATTTTATCTTGTTCTTTTAATAATCTTTTAATACTGCTTCAATTCAGTCTTTCTCAAGTAGGTTTTGCTGTCTTTTAAGATGCTGTGACATTAAAGAAAAACAAAACTTGGAAACATAATTTCTTTTTTTTTTTTTTTTTAACCGAGAACATGTATTGGTACATTGTACATATATTGATTGCCTTCATCATGTTTGTTTTGTACCTGTACATGGTATATCTTGGTTCTCCCCCCTCTACCCTCCCCTCCCTTCTGTTCCCTCCATCCCTATTTACAGCAGGTTTATTCACAATTCTCCATGATTTCCCTTTCCCCTTTCTTTCTGTTTTTTCCCTTCCTGCTTTCCCCCTTCCCTCTTTCTAGTACTCCTCTCCTTTGTATATTATTTTCCTCTTATATAATATTGGAAACATAATTTCAAAATACTTCTGTGGAACCACAATTCTCTCTATCTGATTAAAGGTGCTAAGAAGTCCTGAAATAAAAACATTTAACTTTGGTAATCTAGTTTTTGTCAAATCATTGACTACCAGACACATAGTAACAGAAATTTCATGGAGCTTTCTTTGAGGGAGTTAGTTTCTGTAGTCAGTTTCTGTGATGATGGTAGCTTGGAGTTTTACTACCTGCCTGTGTAAGAGTGCCTGTAGTGAATAGAGTTAGTTTTAGTAAAGGTTATTAAAATAAGTAATTCATTATTTAATGTTATGGAAGGTGATAATTTGGGTGCACATTTTTGTGTGTACATGTGTTTTTGTATATGAAAAAGAAATATTTTTAAGTTTCTCCTGTTCTCAGAAAATTCTTGAGTGTTCCCAAACTTGGTTTCCAAGTTCAGTTTGGAAAAGTCCAAGGATTTTTACTAAACATCAAGCTTTACAGGAATGCAGTGGGGGCATTCTACCGGAAACACAGATGGACAACTGTTTGCTGAACAATGGCCAGAGATGCTCATTGAGGTTGTTGTGGTAGATGGTCATAATTTGTAAGCCAATGAGCACATTCCATTGAAGGATCAGTTTTTCTTCTACTTAGTGAATTTATTTATATAAAAATCTCACAAAGATATAAAACTCAAATTTCATTTACTTTTGATTTTTTGTTAATTTTTAGCACATAAAGTTAGTTTTTATAGTTAAATGGAAAAGCAGGGGATTCTGTTATAAGATATTGCCCCTGTACATACGGCATTGTTTCTGTGAGAGACGTTTACATTATAGGAATTCAGGACTCTTCTAAAAAGCTGCAGTTGCCAGTTGTCCTGTGTCCTGCCTGCCTCTTAACCCAAGCGGAAATATGAACATTTTAAAATTCATTTTGCAATTAAAAAAATTTAACACTAAGAGTTTTAGTGTACCAAGGCACTTCTGTGAGAATCTTACTAAGTCAATTTAAATTTTAGGTGCTAACATTATTTTAGCTTTTTATGATTTCAGTTACATTGTTGTGTTTTGTAGCTGACAGCAGAGACGGTTAGACTGAAACACCATCCCAATGAAAGCTTTTAATCCCTGCTCATAAAGTTACCAAATTTGTGGGTCTCTTTCCTCTCTAAAAGGCTTTTTACCAGTAAGGAACTACAGTAAAAATCTCAAGTTAATTTATAATGATTTCTTTTTTAGCAAAAATGCTGTTTTTGCAAAAATGCAAGAAACTTCTAAGATTTAAATAATGCTTATGAATTGTTAAAACTATGATAAGTTAAAATTTTGTTTATCCAATTTTATTATAAAAGAAAGAATAACACTGCCTTGTTAGGTCCCCATAAAAATACTGTAACAACTGCTTAGCAAAATTTCACAGGTTAATTGCTCATTTTATAAGATTTATCCACATACGATTTCTTGTCTGAACTATTTCTTTTAAAAATATAAATCTTAGTTCACTGTGATATCTAAAAAATGTCTTAACAGAGGCAAATAAATATGCTATTGGGTAATTAACCTACACCTATACCATCTCATTACTGCACTTATGTTGATATGGTCTTCAGTCAACAGTTTGGCTTAACGATATTTGAAGGATGCAACACATGCATTGCTGAGTTTCGGAGCCACTCTGGGGAGGCAGCATAATGCTGGAAATGTGCTTCCATTCACCTATTCAACCCCTAAGCATGCTCCATGTGATTGGCCAAATAATACCACTGACTGTTGATGAAAACCTGCACGTGATGATTTTTATCAGGGGTCTGGACACTCGAGGGAAAGGATGTGGTCACTCTTACAATTAAGATGTTGACAAACTAGCATATTGGAAAGGCTACGGAGGAAGTCAGATTCTGAGGCGAAGCAGCAGCAAGAAGCTTTTGGAAGCACAGGGAGATTTTAATCTACTGGGCTGACTTTGAAATAAGAACTAATTTTCAAAAAATGATTTGAGGCATAGTTTCAGGCTGTGATTGAATATTTCCTGCACCATTTGCTAGTAAGCTTCCTAAACACTGATAAAAAGAGAGGCCTTTGTGGGTAGAAATTAAGAGCTGAGGCAGGCATCTACACCACACTACTGGACAATCTGTTTTCTTGCCAGATGGCTCAGGATGGAACAGGCTGGACCCCTTCGGTAGGGGCCTTCATCATGAACACGCTAGCAGACGAGAAGATGAGTGGGAGCTGAAGAGATGATGTGGGGTCTGGATGCGGGGACACTGAAATAAGGGCTCTGGGGGTTTGGAGTCAGAGCCTCCAGGTGCGGCCCATGCTGAGCCTTGGTAATGACACTGATGGACTGAAGAGACGGAGGGTTTCTGGGCTACTAATTCAAGTGTGGTGAAGCAAATACCCTCAAGGGCTTTTCGGCTAGAAGTCAACTGGAGTCTGCATTAAATATACTTTCAGATTCATTGCAGGGCTTCCAGGAAATAAAAGAAATCTCTAAGTACCTATAAATAAACAGAGGCAAAATCTGTGTGCTAAAACCCAAGCAGTGAAGGGCAAACAAATAAAAGGTAGATTTTCTTAAGGGAAAATACTCATAACATCAGATAAGGTGAATTAAGTTACAGGTTAATGATTAAGCAGTAAATATGACCCATTAATTGCCTTTATAAAACTAAAAACTCTGAAATGAGAAAGCGGGCCAAGATAGAAGAATGTCCGCTCTGGTTGCCAGCAGAAGCAAAGGCAAAACCACAGATTAATGTCAACCAATCATACATGAACTCATCATCATCATAAAATACCAAAATAAGATACCAGGGCTGAGACTCTGCAGAAAAAGAACCCCAAATATTTCAGTATCAAATATTCCAGTATGTCATATTAACTCTGATTAGATCATTAATAAACTTTAAAAAGTTATCACTGACTTAAACAAGCGATGAGACCATAAACACACTCAAGCACAATACTGAAAGGAACTGCATACCATTTTTTGAAGTGAGCATGTATTATTTGCCAAAATAAAACATTTTCATGGATTTATATAAAAAAACAGATAAACACTGAAAAAAAAATGACTGAGCTGGAAGCTAGAGCAGAAGTCACGTGGAATATAGTAGAGAGGGAGAAGGGCATAAAACATATGAAAAGAGGCTAAAGATATGGAGGCTGGAAGTACAGGGTCATCATACACCTAATCAGAGTGATATGAGGAGACATAGTATTTGAAGAGTATTTCCAAGAAATGGTTAAAGGCATGAATTTGGATACTAGTAACAAGAAATCCAGGACTAGATTATTTTTCAGAGAAACCATAAAACAGCAAAAAGAAAGAGATATTAAAAGTAGCCAGAGAAAAAATACAGATAACCCTCTAAATAAGAAAAGTTACATAAGAATTAATAATTCAATGGCAACAGTGGAAATTAGTTGATGAAAAATAACTGTCAGGTTCCCAAGTAAAATATATTTCAGAGTAAAGGTGAAATTAAGACTTAATTTTAGGGACTCAAAACTAAAAACAATAACAAACTTTTAGAAAAGCACCTTCTAAAAATTGTTCTTTAGAAAGTAGGAAAAATAACATCGTGTGGCTAAATATAATGAAACAATAAGAGCAATCATAGTGTTGTTTCATTAGTAGTGTTGAAAATGGCAGAAAGAAAATATAGATAATGATGCACAAATCAAGAAAGCTGAAGAACATTTAATACTGTTTGGGGGGAGCAGTAAGATGTTTATTTTAAAACAAACATGATAACAAGATTAATGAATAAAAACATAGACTTGCTATATATAACTTTTAAACTATTGTGTGTGTGAATAAAATAATGAAACAGACAAAAGTGGAAGGAGGGAGAGAAGAAAGAGAGGAAGGAATGGAGACAGGGAGGAAGGGGGGAATGAGGGAGGAAGGGAGGGAGAAAACACGTTACTTTTCTTGAAACATTTGAAAGTAGGTTTTCTGCATGATACCTTATCACCCCCCAGATGTTTAGTGTGTGTTTCTTACAAACAAGAATACTCTTCATAGCCCAATACAGCTGTCAGAACCAGGAAATTAACACCGAAGCATTACTACCACTGATTCTCAGATACTATTCAAAAGTCTTGATACATGTCCTATATAGCAACTCAAGAGGCCTGATGTGTAGTTCCACCTAAATCTGAAGGCCAGAGATCTGGAAGAGCTGAAGGTATAAGTTCTAGTTCCACTCTGAGGGCTGAGAAGGAATGATGTCTCCTCTCACAGCAGTCAGGGAAGAGGAAATCCCTTCCTACTCCCAGGACAATCAGCTTGTTCTATACAGACTTCAATTGTTTGGATGAGGGTTACCCGAAATGGGGAGGACAATCCATTCTTCTCAGTGTGCTGATTCAAATGTTAATCACACCAAAAACCACCCTCACAGACTCCTACCTTCAGGTGCTCCTGAACATGACAGAGGAGTCTATCAGCTTCCAGGGTACTGTTTGCAGGGCTTCCCAGAGAGAGGTGTCGGAGTCAGCTGACATGAGTGTCTGCAGGACAGCCCAGCAGGAAGAGGGCATGGAACCTGTTCGTGCAAGATGTCGCCTGCAGGAGAAGGCCGCAGTGGACAGGCTGAGTGGCCCATGTGTGAGGCTGTAGGATTGGAAGGGCCAAGTAGTCAAAGCTGTCTGGAGAGAAGTCCTCCGGGATGGAGTGGTGGAGCTGGATTTACATCCAACGAGTCACAGTGGAAGTGGAGGCTGGGTGGAGCGGACGACAGTTCAGCGAATCAGTGGGCTTTGAATTAGTTTTGGGGAGGAACGTCCTGACTGCAAGATCTGTTACTGACATGAAGTTAAGGATGAAGTGGTTGGTAATGGGATCCAGTGCCTGGATGTGCTTTGGGGCTAGCAAGGAAACCTCACATCATCAGGGCGAGAAAAAGTCCATAACGGGACCCAGACTTTCAGAGGCAGGAAGATATCCTGTGGTGAGGAGGTAGAGAAGGACTCAGTGGGGACTGGGGTCGCGTGAGAGGGTGGGGTTTAGAGACAAAGAGGGCAAAGTTAGAGAGAACTCTGGCAGGGGCTGTTGGGGACATCGGGGGATACAGATGGAGCAACTTCCCATACTGGCTTCTACAACAAAGTTTTTCAGACCCCCTGCTTGTTTTGTAGCACTCTTTCCTGTCCACAGAGGAGATCTGGGCAGTAAGTTGCACAAGCGCCTTCCACAGGAGATTCCCAGGTGGCGCAGGAGACAGGAAATTCTGGTTGCAGCTCAGCACACTGCACAGTGCAGGGGGGCCTGCAAAATTCGTGTCCTCATATCCCTGACTGCCCAATGTTTCTCTACAGTCTCCGCTGTGGTCTCCCTCCAATCCAGGTATGGCCTCTCCGTTTACAGGAAGGTAAGTGCTCCTGTTAGTCCTGCAGGTGGCAAGCTGGAACAGAAAGCACGATTCTCTCAGCACTATCCCCTGTGCTCCCTGCAGAGCCCGGTGCCAGGGCTGACCTGCAGGTGGGTGTCTTCCTTGAGCCCTTCCTAGAGCAGAATGGCGGGGAAAGGCTGTGGGAAGAGTGGCTCTCTCCCACCACCCTCAACTTGCCTTTCCCTGACTCACCCTCACTTGGCTGATGTAGACTCCCTTTGACTGCTTCCCAGAATTCTAACAAAATCAATACTTTCTTTTTTTCTTGACTTTTCCCAATGTTTCTGTGGATTTGTTTGGATGTTGACTATTGAAAGCCACTGCGCACATCTCCCCCGGATTCCTAAGAGCGTTAGTTGTTGACTTGAAACTGGCATTGGTGGGAGTATGTCCACCACGGAAAACCAGAAAATGGTACAGTTGTTTTATTTGATTGATAATGAGCTCCTCCTCATTCCACAGGTTTGTTATTAAGACTCAACCCTGGTGGAATGAAGTACAATGTCATTTCTTCTCT
This sequence comes from Hystrix cristata, assembly GCA_004026905.1. Classification (NCBI taxonomy): domain Eukaryota; kingdom Metazoa; phylum Chordata; class Mammalia; order Rodentia; family Hystricidae; genus Hystrix; species Hystrix cristata. Next base: position 72,281 of record PVJO010001143.1, read on the forward strand.
TTGATTTACTCAACTCCTATTATAGCTTTAATGAAGCAAACGTGGCCCAAAACTTTCCCTCTAACATGATGCAGCCTTCCCAGAGTTAATAATTCCTTTTTTCCTGTCCTCTTTGGTGACCACAACTTCGTGGTCTCAGCCGAAGGCTTACACTGCAGGAAAGCTTCCTCCAATGTCCCTTCTCTGCCGGAAGACCTGGTTCTGCAGCTTCCCAGCATATCTAACACCTCTCGCTTGGGCATTTGTGGCCTGATTCTGGTCCTGACTGTCCTTTAAGACTTAGGACTCCCGTATCGAAAAATACTCTTTGAAGTTTGAATATAGTCAAACTTTAGAAGTAAGTTCCAGTTGAGAACAGGGCTATAAAAATGGCTTGCAACGGCTGGGGATTTAGCTCAGTGGTTAGAGTGCTTGCCTTGCACGCATGAGACCCTGAGTTCGATTTCCAGCACACACACACAAAAAAATGCTTGCAAATATATTTCTAAAAAAAGAAAAGATCAACTTTTGAAAAGACAAAAAGTGGCTGGAGAATTTAAACTATTAAAGGGAACCACAGAGATGTACTGAGTACAGTATGAGATCTTATGCTAAGTTCTGTACTCAAGGGAAGCGATACTTTTATAATGGACATTACTGGGTAAATTGGAACACAGAAAGTAGATTAAACAGATTTTTGTGCTGATACTAAATGCTGAAGTCAGTGTTTGGTAGCTTCATTCTGTGAAGAAGTGTATGTGTAAGGAAGTCTTTACTTTGGGGGTATGCTAAGGCAAAGGCCCATGTTGCAAGCAACATATTCTCAAAAATTAAGGAAAACAAATTTTAATTATGTGTAGGTAGAGCATAAATCTGGCAAAGTGTTAAACACATGAGAACCTGGGGAAAGGATATTGGGTTCTTCCTTAATTTTCTTATAAACTGGTGGTAAGTTTGCAATTGGATGCAAATAAAGTGTTTAAAATTTTTTATGTCCATAGAACTCTAGTAAACTTAGGACTTAAAGACATCAAGTGAGAAGAAAATAAGAAAATTGAAAGAAGCTCAAGTCTGGAAATTGGTTTAAGGGCACAAATGTCTGTGGTAGTGATCAATTTCAGACTTTTATTCAGCAGACCAAGAGTATTTTGGCTTAATCTAGTTGGTTGTGAGCATGTAAACTAGCCAGCAACAATGATCTGCGTGGGTGAGAACATCTGGTTCCAGCTTCTGCTCTCTGCACATTACAGCAGGGATGCTCAGCTCGCCCTTTCTCTCTCCGGCTGCATCCTCCACACTGAACTCAGGGAGCCCATCACCACCGTCATTATCACTATCATTACAGGCTTGCAGAGAACCGCTGCAGAAGGTTTCTTCCAGAATGCCAGGACTCACTTTTTTATAACTGTGATTCTCATTGCTTTGGTGAAGAGACTTTTGGACCTCGCTTGGGCACAGTTCAAACGCCGAGTGAGCAATCCTTAGGTGATAAATCTCCTTTCCCTAGGCCGTGGTATTTTCTTCTGTGACACATCAATTGAACTCCAGGCCTGCAGGTTTCAGTCAATTAACCAAGCAAGCTCTTAGAGCTACTCAAGCTGACACATTGAGATTCCACATTGGAATCTTGGCTGAGAGCTCACATATGAGTGATTTAATCGTTGCACAACATTATGTGCCTTTCATTCTGGTACAGACCCTTAGACTCCATTTCCACAAGTGTGTCTTAGGCATTTGTCTGTACAAATCGACAGAAGTCTACAGTATTTTGGTGTGAAGCACACCTTTTCATGGGCCTCACTTTGTAACACACAAAGGGGCCTGGCAAGACTTAGACCTGGTTACAGGTCTGAGGAATGAGAGAGTTTTGTGTGAAGCAGGGATCAGTAGCCCATGGCATGGCGAATGTTTTGGAAGAAGTAATTACAGTCTTTAGGAGACAGGAAGTACTTCTACTTATAGAGGGGGATCTGTGGGATTTAGGGGTTCAGGGTCTCTAGTGCTTCCAACTTTTAGAGTCCCACTATTTCTTAGTCAGTGTCCTAACTTTAACGTTAAAAATTTCAAGGTGGTGAATTCAATTTGCCTAATAATTCAGCCACTACAAAGATTAGATTCTGAGTTTTTCCAAAATCTTGGCCTTGTGTCTACAGGAGAAAAAAAACGTTATTTTTAGGACAGCCGCAGAAGCATTCTGATCCCTTATCCAGAATTGAGCTAGGAAGTTAAAGCACTGAGTTCATTATTTTCTCTCCCTAAATTCTCTAAGTTACTTAGAAACTAGCCAATCCCATTAGAGTCCTTCTTTCTGCTAAAATGTTGTATTTTTTCAACTACTTGGTCACGCAAAGCCTGTAGACGTTGATCCCGATGTCTATAGGTGATAGTTGGGTAACTCTTTTGCCCCTTAATATCACACCTCTAAATTATTCTTTGGAAATGTCACAAGTATCTGCTGTATACCACAGACTTTCTAGTCCTGGAGACATAGACTTGAACAAGATGTACTTCCTGCCCTCCTTCGTTTGATTCTAATGGGAAAGACAAATGAATAAATCTATGTCACATTTTAAAGAATTTAAATGTTTTACTGGAGAATAAAACTGGATAAGAAGACAGATATTGACAAGAAGGGCACTTTTACTGCTGGTGGTGATGAACACAGACTCCACTGATATTGGGAAAAGAGTGCGAGAATAAAATAAGTATAATCGATGCCCCTAACTTTGGAGACAAATTGAAGTACTGAATGTACTTCTATTTTTGATTTTCTCCTTAGCATGGTGAGTTGTTTGGGAAATGATTCAATAGTTATTTGTAGTTCCTAAATTCTCAGCAGCAGTTGCCTCCTGATATGTGTCACTATATATTCCGAGTTGACATCTGCTATCTGAATCACCAAAATAGTGCCTTGTTTTAAAATTTATCCACGATTGGCTTATGTTTTATCTTACTCTAGGCCATGTTATCACTACATGTGACATCTCTGTATATGTGTTTGTGAAACTGGGATAAAGCTGGCAAAACTTGAGATGGAGAGAACTATCTATGAACCATGTTTTGCACTAGTAGAACAGGAGGCATAAGCACGTTTGGAATAAAGAGAACAGACACGGCAAAGAGATGTCGGAGAAATAAGATCGCACCAAGGAAAGTAAAACGTGAGTAGAGAGCTTCCATTCAATTCAGGCCGTAACCTTCATGATTTGGATAACTACAGATGTTCATGATGAGTTTTTGGTTTCTACCAATCAGGAGACAAGCTGCTTTTAAAGCAAAGCCTTTGGCTGGTGGAGGGAATCGGCTAACCATTGGTGATGGTGATTTTTTTGAATTTTTAATTTTTTATGACTACATGTTTGCAGTGCATCGTGTTTACATTCCTTGTAGGGAGTTGGAGTTGGTACATGTACATAAACACATTTTAATTCTTTTTTCACCACTTCCCCTAGTCGCCCCCGCTTCTCTATCTCTTGATCACTTTCCCATTTGAGAAAGATCTAGCTCCTTACTTCTTATTATCTAACTTTTACTTTGTTTTTTATTTGTATTTTGGGTTTCTTTTATATGAGAAACCATAAGCTGGTGCGGTGGTACAGGACTGTAATCCCAGCACTTGGGAGTCTGAGGCAAGAGGATTACCATGAGTTTGAGGCCAGCCTGGGCTACATAGTGAGTTCAAAGTCAACCTGAACTGTGTAGTGAGACCCTGTCTCAGAGAGAGAGAGGGAGGGAGGGAGGGAGGGAGAGAGAGAGAGAGAGAGACCCATGAGATATTTAAGCTCATGTGTCTGATTTATTTCACTTACGGTTACGGTTGCAAGGTACATCCACTTTCTTACAAATGACTCTCCCTCCCCAAAATAAAAGACCCAATCAATAAATGAGCAAGCAAAATGGATATACACTTCTCAGAAGAAGTACAAATGGCCAATATATACCTGAAGAAATGTTCCACATTTCCAGTAGATTTTGATGATAGTATTCATGATGACATTCCATTTGGGAACTGTTTCTCAGAATGAAACTGACTTAGTAAACTTTTATACAGGTAGAAAAAAATCAACACTCTCTGATGGCTTCATACTGATAGATTACTAAGGTAGAAGAAATGGATATGACCAAGTAACTATAAAGTATAACACATTGATCTTCGGATACTTGTAATACTAAAAATTGTGCAAATGAATAAAGAAGTTCATCGTTTAGATTATCATAATATTGAACGATACAGTTATGTTTACACATAATGTTGGAACAGCTATCAGCACGGTTCCTACAGTGTCTTGCTAGTCATTATTTTTAAAAACTCAAACAAATGTTAATCTGTTTAAGAATTCTTCACTTTCTCTATGACTGAAAGATCAAGCTGTCCCCGAGGAGTATCAGCAGACAAAGAGAGAATTTTAAAAATAATCTTGCTGATTCCAAATTTTCATTACACTTCAGGTCAGCCATGCTCTTGCTGCTGTTTCACTGCTGACCACATCTGCGTGTCTGTTGAAGAGATGGTTTAGGAGAGTCAGTAATCAGCCTGACTTGTCCATGTGTAAGTGGAAGAATTGAAGCTCATCTTCTCCCTGCGCTGACGGCCAGGGTTCTCGTCTCCCACAGCACAGCTCTGTGTCCAGCGGGGGAAGTGGGAAGGTTGCTCCAGCCTTTGCATGCTTGGCTGGGGCTCGTGAGGAGGACAGAAGGTACTCGGGGCTGAGGCTCAGGAAACCTGCCCTCCAGAGCTGGCTCTGTGATGGTCTGGCTTTGGGAATCTGCTGTGGATGTCACATCTTGGGTGCGCCTACTTACCGGGTGACCTCAGAGGTGCCATCAGAAGCTTGAACCTCGTAATTCCTCCGTGGCATTACCAGGGGACAAATCCATTGGTTCTACAGGTTTCATTCTCATCTCCGAGGTATCTTGCAATTGCACAATATTTTGATTAATTTGCTTCAGAAGAAAATAGTGAAATTGTAGGAGAAAGTTTTATATAATTCTCAGCTCTGCTGAATGGATTTCTTGGTTTTATGTTTTCTCCCTTCCTCATCAGTGTCTGTTTGATTTCTTTGTTGACTTGGGGCGATGCATGTGAGGGCGATGATGGTGAATTTTCCCTCCGAAACAAAGCAGGCCCCTGAGCCTTCAGCAGATCGGATTCCCCTTTGCTTAAGGAGGGCTTGGGAGAACTTGGAGTTTTCTTCTGGTTGATACATACTCAAGAATAGCCCTTACGTGCTGGCTCCTGTGTGTATGTGTGTGTGTGTGTGTGTGTGTGTGTGTGTGTGTTACTGGGTATTGAACTAAGGACTTTTGCACTGAGGTACTTCCCTAGCCTTAAAATATATATATAAAATTTTGAGACAGGCACTCACTAAGTTACTGAGTCACCCAGGCTGGGCTCAGACTTGCAACCCTCCTGCCTCAGCTTCCCAGAGTGCTGGGCAAACAGGCCTGCACCACCGTGCCCAGCTTGCTGGATCCCAATTTGCCTCAAGGAACTGGGACAACCCTGGACTTGTAGGGCTGTTTGTAGCTGCATTTTAAAGTGATGATACTACAGAGTGTTTCAAGGTTTTTTATCTTGTTTTTGTTTGAGACCCAAGAAGTGGATGCAAACCAGCATCATGAATGAGTTTGATTATATTTAGGAGAGCGATTTCTCACTTCTTGGGTTTCTGCTACAGGCTTTAATAAGGAAGAGCTTTTTTGTAGCTAAAAGTTTGGCAGCCTGCTACCAAGGTGTAAGAAAATGAAAAGAAGTGAAAGACATCTCTATCATTTTGAAGCATGTGCAGCTACCTTTCAGAAGTCAGCCTTACTGGCAGAGAAAGTCTGTGAATAACCTTGCAGCACTCCCCTTGTTGAATAACACAAATTAGCATTTAACAGGGGAGGAAGAACACATGAAGTTATTTAACATTTACATAAAATTATGGAGTAAACTCCAAACAGGTCGCCTCCGAAATGTATAATTACACTCAGCAGTCCTGTCAGCATACGTAGAAACAATTTTATTTCCAATCATCTTCTGCTTTTATTCACTCAGGAATGTATCATTAAAATTTCCACAGAACAATGAACCTTAATAGGTGCTAATGCAATTGTGAATTATGGTAATTGTTACCTAAATTAATCTGCGTACTTTCCGTTCCTTATTGCCCTGTGCATAAGGAGTGTGAGAAAGATAATGTTGAAGCTGACAATTGTATAAATGGTGTAAAAGATTTACCTTATTTGATAAAAATTTTGTATGAGAATTTGCTACTTTGTAGTCTTCTTGGAAAAAGCATTATGGCTCCAAGTAACATTTATAAAATCTTTAATTTGTGCCATTTTGCGAGAAAAATGGGGAGTTGATCTATTTTGATAATTTTCGGAGCTTACGTCCTCACTAAGGTATGGAGATGGCACATTGATGTCACTCTGTACGTACACTGTAGGGCAGTGTGTACGTTCATACCCCGATCCTCGTGGATATTCTTTTTTGTGTGTTCACTTTCACCCGATTATGTAACTACTTACAATCTTCTTGGCATAATGAACTCCACTGTTATACCCTAAATCTGGACCCTTCCAAACTCACATACTGAAGTCTTAACCCTCAGTGTCTCTGAATGTGATCATATTTAGAAATAGGGCTCCAAAGAGATTACCTGAGTTAAGACGAGGTCCTGTTGGTGAGTTCTGTGTGGTTTGACTAGTGTCCTTGTGAGCAGAAGAACTCCGGACACAGACACACACAAAGGGAGGAACAAATGAAGAGCCAGGAGAGGCTTGAAGGAAGTCAGCCCAGCTGACACGTGGATGTTGAACTTCTGGCCTTCAGAACTGTGCGAATGGACATTTCTGTCTAAGCCACACCATCTGTAGTACTTCGGTCATGCAGCCCTATGGAACTAATCTGCCTCCTAGACTGGATTAAACAAATAACCATTTTTACCTTGTTTCTGTTACTCCTCAATTATATCTAATCTTGGGCACTTCCCATAGTCTTTCTGTTTGTAATGGGGTCTAGTTTTCCCATGTCTGTTTATGTAAACCACTCAGTGTCATACTCTTTTCTCATGTTGTCTGTACCCCAAGTTTCCTCTGTCTCTCGGGCCTTACCTCTTGGATGAGGCTGATCAAAGGCTCTGCCTCCAGATAGGCTTGTTATTTGGGATGGCCATGCCCTCTGCTCACACGACTGTCTCAAGAACAGAGACCTGGACGATGAGATTTAAGTTTCAAGACTCAAGTAGGAACTGTTGAACAATTAGACCTTCTGTTTGTGGAAGGCTAAGGCACAAGGTGACTGCCTGGAACTTGCTGCAGCTGTAGTAAGGGCTCAGATGGAGAGCAAATCCAATAGAGAGCCAAACCACAAGATAGAAGGAGAGTCATACTAGCAGCCTGTTTGAGTCCTGGATCCAACCTTACCTGAAGCCAGTAATTGCTGGAGACCTTGTAGTTTTATTAATAAACCAGTTAATCCCTCCATTTTGTTTTTCCCTAAGGCAGTTTGACAAGTATTTTCAATCATTCCTGTAACAGTCTTATATAATATGATGGCTTAATCCTTTGGGTCTTCTTCTGCAAAATGAGTGGACTTCCTATGATGGAAACTACTTTTTTGCCAGATGAGTACTGTGTAAAGCACCATTAGTAGTGTGTATGTGGGAGGAGGCATGGTTAACGATGGGAGGTGAAATCTATTCATCTGATGTTCCCAATCCCGGGTTCTGTGTGGAAGCCACTGGCTAGGCCGGCCAAGGGTTCCTGCCGGTCCCTGGAAAGATCAAGTTTTATGCACTTGTGAACTCTCATAGGTCTGCACGTGCAGGAATCTGGGGGCAGAGTGGACAGCAGCACAGGAGGGGGGGATGCACAAACAGGTAAAGTAACATGGTCACAGTTTACGCCAGACATGCTTTCTCCAAGTGCAGGGCAGGGCGCTGTGTAAAGGACTGTGACACCAGGTACTTTATGTGATTTTTCTGTCTTTGGCAGGGCTTCAGGCTGCCAAGCACATACTGCAATAATCGACTTTGGGACGCTTATGGAGGGAGGGATATGTTGGGTCTGATACAAGTAGCAGAATACAAAGAGCAATGTCTCTACGGTCCCTAAAGTATTCCACAGATGAGTAAAAGGCCCACCACTTTCAATTCAAATGCGCCATAATTAGTGATTTTTAAAAACAGGAAATGTTTTACTAAGCCAAATCGGAGATGAGCCTTGCCATTTATCCTACGCTTCAGAGGAGTGATTTTTAACCAAATTTGAAGAAAAACTGAAAAAAACCGCAGGAGCCTTTTATCTACCCTGTACATGCAAATGGGCAAATACAGTTTGCAATCACCCCCAAGGGGTCTGTCTTTTCAAAGCCACCTTCCTGCCGGAGAGGGGCAAAGAGCTCCTGCTGTAAACAGATGCATCGGACTAAACAGCCGTCGGATGTACGTTTGCTGATGTATATCATGAGCCATTTTGATCTTTCTGTACTCAAGTGCTTTAAATTGCAGTTTGGGCAGCATCGTTAATGCAATTGCCATGAACGTCTTTCTTTGATTTCAGGAGCTGCTTTGTCTCTGATGTTGTTCACCTCCGAGTGTATCTTGAGGAAGTGTTCCTTGTTGATTCAAAAAACGTATTTTGCATGGGACTGTATATAAGGACCTGGGGGGGATGCTGGTGATACAGTGAATGGAAAGACAAAGGATTCTGGTGCCCCTGGAATTTATGGACTGGTGGGAGCATGTGGACTAAGGTGGTATTAAATCAGCAAAATCTGAGTTCTTCTGCTGGACATAGATCAGAGTGTGGGGGGACACTGACACCCAAGAACGTTCCTGGAAAGGCTGCTGGTATTGCTTGTGCAGATCTGCAGCCCTGTTGGGGACTTTGCAAACAGGAGATGTTGCAGGGCTGAGAACTGTGGAGCTTGCCCCAGCTTTGTACCAGATTCCTCAGCCCCAGGTAAGGAAAATGAGATACTTGGCTCTTGGGTGGAAGATTTATGGCAACGACAAAGTGAGTCTCTGTAGTCCGGATTCCACATGACTAGGACCAGAATGAGGGAACAGGTTGAATCGTGGAGGTGTGGAGTGGGCTCTTATCTTTGTTTAAAGTTGTGGTATTTTATTCATCATCAATACTTTTATGTTTTGTTTGTCACAGATGCATTAGTTTGGGTCTTTTCGAAATATTGCAGGAAAGCATTTTTTCTCTTGTTCACTGAGATTTTCGACACTTCTTTAATTTTCATGCACCTAGCAAGTACCTCATTCATCTCGCCCTGGCCCCAGGCTGGCCTCACACCGTAGTGACGAGTCATAGCACATTGCAAGAAGTACTTGCCACGGGTCATTTTTGTGCATATATGATGCATGTTTCTTCGTATTTTGCATAATGCAAATGTGTGTGTATGTAGATACACAATGGGTCCTCCGTATGCAGGCTCCCCATACAGGGATTCAACAATCCACACACTGAAAATATTGGGACACAATTATATCTGTACTGAACTGTACAAACTTTTCTCTTTTTCTTGTCATTATTCCTACACAATATAGTGTAATGACTGCTTACATTATATTAGTTACTGTAAGTCATCCAGAGGTGGTTTAAAGCATGTGGGGGGATGTGCACAGGTTATATGGAACCACTATGCCATTTTAATAAGAGACTTGAGCATCTGTAAATTTTGGAATCCATAGAGGTCCTGGAAAACCAACCCCTTCAAACACGGAAGGGCAAACTAACTGATTTCATGGACTCCTTGAAAATAAGTAAAGGATTATTTAAGAGTCAGCAGATAGAGACATATGAACAGCACACACGCATCCTTGTTTTGACTCTGCACCTCTGGCACATCCTGCTTCCCAGCACCACGTTCAGTTCTGTGATCTGGTTCCCGTCTTCGGCTGTAGTGGGGGCTGCAAAGAGCTGCGAAGACTGCTGACCGCGGCCCCGCCCCCTCGGCACACACCACGCCTTGAGGCCGCGGTCATCTTTCCACTAGCCTCTCAGCCCCCCGCCTCTGGCTCTGTGTTGCCCTGTGATCGCCTCTTGCTGTCCCGGGTCCCCTAGCAAACAAGCTGTTTGCTTGTTTCTGATCTTCCACTTGGTTCCTTGATCTCCGTAAGACCAGACTTTGTGCTTCACTCCCGACTCCTGGATTGCTGGCACATGTCTGTCGCTCTATTTCTCTGCCATTTGGAACAAGTTCTAGAAGCCTAATTAACTTGTAAAGTGTGTTCGGTTTGGATGGCAAAACCATCTTTCTTCCCCGGGACTTGAACCTTCTGACCTTTTCTCATAAAACACTCATGTCCTATTTGCTACCCTGTGCACAGTTGTCATTAGTTTGTGCTGACAGTTTTATTGTTTCCTGGTGACCTCTGTCCATCCACAATTATTATGGTATGTAGCAACCTATTTATTTTAAAGTTAAATGTGTGGAATAAAAGCAAAGCAGAAAAATTCCACATTCTGGGGAAAAGAATCCTAGCTCTTAAAATATAGCCCACAATCATTCATGTATATGTACATTCTATTATAATTTATTTGACCAAATTAATGAGCATGTCTCTAAAAACGTTTAGAGAACAGTTAGTAACTCTTGCCTTTTTCAAACTCCCTTATGCATATGAATAAAGAAACAAATCATGCAAATTTTACATAGAAGCAGATTTTAAATTTGACCAAAAAAGAGATAAATTTGACCAAAAGAGATAAAACTGACCAAAAAGGAGATATCTTGCAACAACTACCAAATAAATACCTTTAAATATACTAGCATATAAATGAAGATGATTCACTCTTCCAAAGTACCTTAGATTTTGACATAAAATATATTTATATGGGTGAAACCTGTGTGACCTAATCATAAAGCTGGAATTAAAATAATGAAGACACATGATTTGTTATGTACAGTATGGAGTGGGGATGAGAAGATCCCCGTTGCTGCCACTGATTGTAGAAAACGCTTGGGCCAGAAAGCCCGTCTGGATGTCTCATGGTGGCTAGCGGAGGCTGGGACTAAAAGGAATGGCTCCCACCCAGGCCGTGAACGCCGATAGAATTCAGCATCGCATAGCTGAAGACTGATAGACACTTATCAAGAAATCACTTATCTTGGTTGCATTCCTGTATAAGGTATTATTATTTGATTTTAAAATTTGAAAGGCCAGCATAAGGGTGCAGAAAGACAAGTATAGCATTTTCCTTAGGAGGTCAAGAAGTTTGGTGTTTTTAAAGATACACGTACTTGTTCTTCTATGAATGTATATGTTCTTTAGACGGAGGGTGGAATTTTTATTAATTTGCATATTCCTCTTGTAGCTCTGTGGGATTCATATCCTTTGGAAGAATGGACAAGGATTTGATGTGTCTATTTGGAGAAGCATGTTCTTGACTATTTGTTTTTGGATTAATTGACACATTTTAGGAGTCACACTGTCCCAGACTTTAATTTCTTTAGAGAAGTGATGGGAAGCAAAACTAACATTTTGCTGTTGCTTTGGGATTCTGGGTAAGATGCTATGTGAGAAGCGCAAGTTCTCATTTGGCAGTCGTGACTCTGAGGCATATTGAAGCAGACACACGAATGCTCCAAATGACAAGATAATCCAGATAAACTTTACGCGTCTTGCAGCTTTTGAAGTTTCTAAAGCCAAATAGAGAAGAAGGATAAAAGACAAACCAAGTTCCTAAGTTAGTTCCTATCATATACTTAGTGTCTCTTCTTATGAGTCCTGGCTGCCAGGAACAAATATTATAGCCAAGCACCTAGAGTTGACTTACCTGCATGTGGACAGTTCCATCACTACTTGGGTTACGGTTCCAAAACTGAGATTATCTTATGTAACTTGCTTTCTTTTAATTAACATAGCATTGTTAAACATACTTTCTTACAAAATCGATTGTAATAGAGAAATGGTTCTTTGTCATACAAACTGATCAAAATGTATTATTACATATGAGAAGCCTCCACTGCTGGTGACATGTTAATATAGAAACAGCTTTTTAAGTTACATTTTTACTGGATACATTAAAATCATAAAATTGTGCATATTAATGGGGTAATGTAATGCTTTGATGCATGCATACATTTTGTAATGTTTAAATCAGGTTAAACAAATAGATCTATCTCCTCAAACCTTTCTTCTAGCTTTTTGAAATGTACAGTTCTTTACCATTGTGTATAACCACCCTACAGAGCAACAATATACCAAATCTTCTTGCTCTTAACTATAAGTTACACCCATTGATTAACCTTTTTCCTTCTTTTCTTCCCCCAAACTTTCCTAGTCTCTGGTAACCACTTTTCCACTCAGCTTCTGTGAGATCGATTGTTTTAGGGTCTACATAAGAGCGAGATCATGCAGGATCTGTCTTTCTGTGCCAGATTCATTTCACGGAACATAGTGATTTTGAGTTCTATCCAGGGATTGCATTCTTTTTTATGGATGCATAGTGTATCATTGCACATTTTCAAATAGCTCTCTTTTGGCCTGTTTAGGTGCCTAAAGCTGTCAGTAAAATTAAACTGATGGAAGGCAACAGTGTGTAGGGCCAGCAGCCTTGTTATTCATGGTGGGGCAGAGGGCTTGAGCCCTCCAGAACATGGGAGAGAATTGGATGTTGACTTAATAATCTATGTGGAAAGTCACTGCATAAACTATAGCCAAAATAAAAAAATATGCAATATTTAAGATAATAAATTAGGGCCTTTCAATGTGATCTTTTCGTGACTCTTTCCAGCAGAACACATTACTTTATATTTAATAATTAGCTGAAGTTTACACAGCTTAATTTTATTTGGGGTATATCGTCTGTAGCAGAGTCTTCACATGGACTATGTATAGTACAGTTTAAAAAGTGGGCAGCTGCTTTACAAGCAAATAAATACATTTATTTTACTAACTTTGGACCAGCATTGTTAACTGGTAATACATTTCCCAGAATACTCTTTCCTGTTTTGTTTCCAATGGAAGTTGGCCAAGGCACAAACTTGCAGAAGATTTGGATGGCCAGAGTGAAACCAAAGCCATTGTGTTACTTCTGGATGGTTGGGACTAGGTGTCAGACGAGGCAGCAGCTCACACCTGTTGTCACTGCTCTCCAAGCTCACCTTGTTGCCCCGGGACGACTCCCACACCATCCCGGGCCACCTCCCACAAGATATAACCTGGGAGAGGCTCAGCTTTTCCTGCAGCTTGGCTGTGGCATCATAGTTGGGAGTTGTAAAGAGCTGATGCAGTTTCCGATTTATTCTCACAGGTTTGTTAGTCCTTGTTCTCCTCCTCAGTGGCCCCTTCCTTCCTGCAGTTTAGCTGACCTACAGTAATCACACGGGCTGCTTCACCAGCTCCCACGATTCCCTAACACTGCTCCCACCAGTTCTATTTCTTAGTTTAAACTCTGCTGCAGTAAGAGAGCGAAAAAAGCAGTCACACCTGTGCACACAAACACACTGAACTAGAAAGGAGGCTTTGGGAAGACATATGTAGTAGCAGGGCCTCATGCTTCGAGGGCTGGCCCTGGGGTGCAGATTGAAGGACCTCTAGCACCAGGTGACAGGTGATAAGAGCAGCCAAAGAGCCTTGATGGGGGGGACCAGAGGGATCTGGGAATGCAGAACACAGCTCCAAACACAAAGACTGGGGGAACAAACAGAGATGGAGCTCTATTCATGAGCAATCCAAGTTTATGGATGTGGGATCCACTGAATGTGTAGAATATGCATGCAAGAAAGTAGAGGACGGATTAGGGGACTGAGATAGAAAAGTAAAGTAGACATCAGGTAGCCTAGTCGGCTTAGCAAACATCCCCTGACCTGAGGATAGGAAGCTGACAGATGGCATGGTGATTCTGTGTGCCCGGAGTGCCGCACCTGGCTTGCAGCCTGGGGCACAGCCTTGTGTTATCTTCCTGCTTAGACACTCAGCGGGTGTGTGCTTCTGTGCCATGAATACGCACCACTGTGTGTCACACTTTCCCCTCAAGAGCTCATGAGGTTCAAGTGGACTGACTCCAGATGACCCAGATCTGGGAACAGACGTTTGAGCAGCTCCTGGCTCATCCTCACAGCTCATAATTCCAGTGGATAGAAGACCCTCACTTTCCCCAGAGAAACAGAATCTTGTTGTCGTGACATTGAGGAATATACTCTCCTCTGAACCCTTTTCTGTAGTCTGAAAATGTGATGTCCTATGTATGCATTTGCTTATGGGCTGAACTATGTTCTTTCAAATTCTTATGTTGACATCCTAAACCCTCAGAGTGTGAGTGTATGTAGACATAGGGTGATTAGAGAGATAATTAAGACAAAATGAGGTCATACGGGTGCGCCCTGATCCTACATGACTGGTGTTCTTACAAGAGAGATCAGGGTGCATTCTGTCCCCGAGGGAGACCAAGTGAGGATGCGCCCAGGAGCGAGGCCCCTTGAAGCTGGCTCAGCCAACACCTTGTTCTCAGACTTCCTGTCTCTAGAAGTGTGAGAAAATCTATTTCTGTTACTGAAGCCACCCGGTCTGTGGTACTTTGTTATGTCAGCCCCACCCAAAGAACACAGATCTTACTAAATGATTCAGTTTTTACAAAGGGTTATCGAGACAGTCTCTATTATCTACTTAGATACACAAAAAGTGACACAAACTAGCCCTGCAGTGAGCGCCCTGTAGAAGTTGAGGCCCACCTACCATTCAGCAGACATCTAGCTGAAATGACATTTCTGAAGTGACATTTTTCTAAGGGCCATTTGTTTAACTGCTGGACCAAACTCCTCCTGACCCCTTTGGCAGTATAGTATTGTTTCAGCATTAGCCTGTTGTTAATAAATTGTGTTTTGTTGTTGTTGTTGTTGTTGTTGAGGTGTCATCAGCTTAGAACAAAGAATGTTCTGGAAGAGCCTCCTAAAGTCAATTTGTGTGTCTCCTGAAAGGAGGCTACTGAAATCATTGCATGGGATTTTTGATTGGAAGTCCCTAGAGAGAAATTTCTGACTGATTTAAGTGCCAAGAATATCTGCTTTTCTTATGATCAGTTAATCCCAATGACTTTGTTTTTATTTTTTCAAGGATGACTAGAAAGTTGAGTAATGTTTCTTAATGTGAACAAGAATTGCCAGGGGAGTTAATGCTGAAATTCTTCTGGAGAGTGAGCAGGAGAAATGAGGTAAAATACCCAATTTAGTATAAGGCTCCATCTGACCAAAGCATTTAAACTGTTCCTTCAGATAGACTCAACTTGGGTAAGCTGCTTAGGTTCCACCTTCCTTCATTTTTCTCTCCTAGGGTGACACCAGGGTAGATGAGGAGGCCTGTGTAATGGTGGGTGGCGGTGGTCCCTGTCCTCTTCTAGTTCCTCAATGTTCACTGGGGTCAGACTCCTGCTCCCCACCGAGCCTCCCACCTGGCCCTCTGACCAGGCTGCCAGATGCACCCACTCCTGAGGTGCCATCTTGCCCAGGCCAGCAGGCTCCATGGAAGGCTGGGTGGCCTCACGTGGGACACCCACAGCCCTCAGTCTTGGGGGACCCTAAGAAGGCTAACCCAGGTTGCCCTGTCAGCGATGGCTTGCTCCCATGTGGGTCCTCCTCATAGTCACTCCAAATAGGAAGGCAGCAGAAGCAGGCCCCAAGCATTGAGGTTCTTTGCGTAGTAGGTCCCGTCAACCTCTTGGGGCAGCAGTCTGAGGACAGGTGATCAGAAAGCTCAAGACTGAAGCTTGAAGGTCATTCCTTTGTTCTTCTCCTTCCCATAATTCCTCAAACCAGAAATAGGGAGGTTTTGTTTTTCTTCATTTTCTTTAATTTCTATTTAATCCTCCTTCTACAACTGAGCAAGAGGTTTCCCACCACTGCAGTCTCAGACAGAAAGGGATGTTCTTAACATTAAGAACTGAAAGGCTACTGGTCCTCCTGGACTGGCTGCTGAAATCCCAAAAAAGGGGACAAAAGCATGTGGGAAATCCTTTCTTGCCCTCAGAAAAAAGTACAGCTTTTAAGTTTATCGACTTTCTGCTAAATCCCATTTTGTATTTCAGATGTGGAATATTACATCAGTCTTTATTTTTATTTTCTCAACAGATTTCCTCAAGCAGATGATTACTCTGGGGTGTGCATTTGGAAGTACAAAACAAATAAAGTGCATCGATCATTTAAAATACTGTCTCTACTATATTATAAATAATAATAAGCAACACATATGAAAATAAAAGAGGAGGAAAAAATATGGCTCAGGGGTGGAGAGAGTAAATAGTAAACTTCAAGTGCTCAAAACTGTGTTTTCCAGGCCTGCCTGAAAAAGTGCAAATGAGAGTGCCAAAGTCACAGGCATGAGAAAGAAGCTGGTGTCGGGGATATATTTTGAGGCCCATAATTTGAGGTGCCTTTTAAGTGCATATTAATTTTGAAAAATATCGCATGGATGTTGCAATTTCATTGTGGCCTCATACCCCTCTTCCCGCTCTCCTCTCCTTCTCTTCTTCTTGTCTAATAATAGTCATAATTTGGGGCATCTGATAAATGCAAATCAGTTTGAAAATTAGATATCGAGCTAGCTGGTTTGATCTGGTAAGCGATGCAAAGGTTAAAAATATTTCTGAGAGAATTAGGATGATGGGAAATAATTCAAAATTCCTTTGCTTCCATCTTTGCCTTTAGTTTTATGAAGTTGATGTAACCATTCTCTCATCTTTCTGGCTGACCTCAAAGAGCCAAAGAGTGGAGAAGAACAGAAACCCCCTTAGAACAAGATGAAGCTATTAAGATATTAACATTATTACATTGTTTATTGCTGCCCGTCAAGGGCAGACAGCTTCTTAATTCTGTACCTTTGATAATGAACTTGTTGCAGACTGGTAGGTATTTATAGACTTTGGCAGGGAGTGTGGGTCTCCCTATGGTGTTTCACGTTGCTTTGTTTCTTGTGTTGATGGATTGAGATGAAAGGAGGCTTTGGAAGTGGGATGTTAGACATGGGAGTAGAACTGGTACGTGCTATTAGGTGGCAGGCAATTCCATACCAAGAGACCATAGGAAGGTGTGGTTACAGGGTAGCAGGAAGGATCTCAGAGCAGAAAGGTCTGCATCACAGTTTTATTGTTCAGACTTGTTCAGCAAACATATCTAGACACAAAACCCTTAAAGATTTTGTAAGCTTGAAATTGGTTCAAGTATGAGCCGCTTCATTTCCCTGTTTTTCTGAGAGAATCCTTGTTTAGATAAAAGGTTGCTACCGGCTTCCTACTCCACCTTTTCCATGTAGGCAATCCATGTTTCTTGTTCCTTTCGCAATCCACACACTGAAGTGGCACCATCCTGGGCTACTTCCCTTCTCCAAATCCTACCCTTTTTTCCCTGCTAATATTTTGCAGCGACAGGGACACACGATCACTTTTATTTATTTATTTATTTTTGGTTGAAAAATACTGCAATCAAGGTAGGCTGTGAATACATTCCTGTGGCCTGGTTTATAAGTGAGAAATACATTTAAAGATGCCTTTCTTGACGAATCCATTAGTGGTGTCTTGGTTTAAAAAAAATGATGTCAGGGTGCAGTCTCCTTTTCTTCCAAGCACCTCTGATCCCAGTGTACAAATAATGTTTATATTCCAGTTCATAGAAAAAAAAAGGAACATGAAAATATTTCATCGAAAGCTGACAGCTTTAACGAACTTTAAAGGTTAAGCCTGGTGCTAGTTAGCATATCTATTCATGTCTCCATCAGTCTATTGAATTACGCGGCTGAACATGCACACAAAAGCAAAACTTGAAAAAAAAAAAAAACCAGAAAGCCAACATTAATAATTCATAAATACTGGAGGCTTGTGAGTGACAATTCTCCCCTACTGTGTTGAAGTCTGTTAAGAAGTGAATCCTGATGGCTCCTAAGTTACTTTAGAAACTCAGTGAGCAGCCCTGTCCCGGAATGTTGATGTTCCTGTAAGTGGTTAGCTGCTGAAACATATTGTGGGTTTTCATTCCCTCAAGCACTTGTTCGTGTTCCTTTGGATTAGTATAAGGTACGGCTTTTCGTGGGATGTTTAACTGACAGTTTTTATATTTGAATTTCACAAGCATCTACAGAATTCCACATTCAGTCATAATCCTCTGTTGCAAAGGAAATCGGCAGTTTTGAACAGATTCCAGATACCAATTATGCCATTAATGAGGATATACAATCACGTTGTCTGCTTGGGCAGGATTAGAAGTGATGCTGTTCCTGACAGGGCTGGCCTGCTTCTCAATTCATCCTCTTTCCTCCGCCATGTACATTAAATTGTACTTATTAGACTTTTCCATTAAAAATAGATGCTGTCACCGTCTTTAGGTATTAACCATTTTTTCAGGGAAATAAGGAACAAATGCTACCACTGCTGCCTGGCCTTGAGTTGACTGCACGCTCTTCTACGGGAAAACAGAGATTCAGGCTTGATGTTATTAGAAGGATTCAGCAAAGAGGTCCAAAGAGGACCGAGGGGAAGACAGCTCCACAGGTCCCCATTCAGGTACCAGCTGCTTTTCTTACCTGCATTTGCTTCAAAAGGTGTTTCTAGGCAGTGGGCTCACAGATGATATTTCTACTGCTTGTCGATGATTACTTTTTTTTTTTTAATATCTTCCATTTCAGAGTTTTTAATTGATATACTTGCCTTTGAGGAGAAACAGGTGTGTAGACGAGAGGCTCCTTGGACACAGAGGATAGGTATTCTGACATGAGGTTTTCTGTTAGCTGTCATAAGCCAGCTGCTAGGTGTGAAATGGTGGTGGGAATCCAGGGTTAAAGATCTTTGCTTGGATTCCTGAACGCCGCCTCTGAAAATGGGTCTATATTAGGAATAGAGAGATAACTCATCTCTGCCCTTGTTAGCAATGAGCTTGTTTCCATTTCCTGCAACTTGCAGCTATAGAAACAACCAGAAACTATTAATAAAGTCCTTCCTT
Organism: Hystrix cristata; assembly: GCA_004026905.1. Taxonomy (NCBI): domain Eukaryota; kingdom Metazoa; phylum Chordata; class Mammalia; order Rodentia; family Hystricidae; genus Hystrix; species Hystrix cristata. Next base: position 91,191 of record PVJO010001143.1, read on the forward strand.
GTTAAGGTCTTAACCTCATGAACTGTCATGAAAAAAATTTAAGTTTCAAGAAGATTTGCAAATATTTAAGTAGAAACTCAAAAATAATTGATTGATTAATTTAAGGTATTAATTAAATCATCTGTCTTAAGCAGTAAATAAAGCCCAACACATCTATTTGGTATTTTTCTTCTACAAAGAACTCTATCGTATGCAGTGAATGTGTGAGCCACTTACGCTAGACATAGTTCAAAATCCTGCTCCTTGGTTAATAGCTGAGTTTCAGCCTTCATTTACTTGTCTGCAGATTGGGGACAGTATTTACCTAACAGTGTTGGAATATAGATTATACAAGGTAATATAGATGAGGCACCTAGCAGAATTAATGGTAAATGTCGTTTTTCTTTCCTTTACATTAGAATCAGAGTAGTCTTTTCAAAAGGCATTTTGTATGTATATACGTTCCTTTATTATAATCCTGTGAGGTAGAAGAAGCAGACATTGACAATTTCTGTTTATACATAACAAATCAAGGCACAATCAAATTATATGACTTGCCTACGTTTCAGTCTAATTCAGAATTGGAAATGAAGTCTACTTATTTTCTTCTTTATATTGTTTTCATATTTGTTTACTGTTCCAGCCTACAAGGAAGTTCAGATTAGATAGTAGTTACCTCACTCCTAATTATTTCAATCAAAAGTTGTCATTATGCTAAGAATTACAGGTTATTTTTACTTAAAAAGAGAAAAAAATGTTCAAAACTTACTTATGTAACTCAGGGCTTTGCACTTGCTAGGCAAGAACTCTAACCACTGAGCTAAATCCCCAGCCCCTTTAGGAACTTTTTAATAGGAAAAATTTGTTTAGTACAATAGCTAGTAATAGCTCTTGTGAGATTGCCAATGATCAGTAATTTTGTTAAATGTTACACAAATATTAACTTTTTAATATGGATATTATTAGTGCGCCCATTTTACGATTAAGGAAATAGAGTCACAGAAAGGTAAGCAGAATAATGGGGAAGCTATTACATAAACCCAGGAAAGAATCATGTTATTTTATGTGTAAATGTTGCTGCCTGACTACACATATGACACATAAAATATTATAGAAGACAATAATGTCTCAAAGTCTTTGTGATGTTGACTTTTCTTGAGGTTCAGCTTCGAAGATTATTAGCAAAAAGGAAAAAATTTGAAGGAATTCCATATGTTCATTCTAGTACATACCAAGACGTTTTTGTTTTATCATTCAATTTTAATCTCTCGTGTATTACAAGACTGAAAGTCATCACTGGTCAAATGCAGTGCTATAGATCATATGCCTTTTCTATTTGAGAATAGATCCACATTATTATAATAGAGGAGGTTAGCTATAATTTTATTTCTAAGTCCAAATTTAATTAATATGGATTTGGTCATAATATTTCTGTACTTACCTGTACAGAATTCTATCTTTGATTTTGAACCTCATCAATACATTTTTCTTGGATTTGCTAGTCTCTGTGATTTACAAAGGTTCACAGGACAAATGATTCAGTCACTATTATTCTGCTTGATAACATGTTTAATAAATTCATCTTTGAATTCCAGAATTCTCTTCTGCCCAACACACATTCATTTAAAACAACACCTATTTGTCTTTTTTTCCTTTTCTTTGATGATTTGAGGTAGGTTATAGCACAGCAAACCAAAATGAAATTGACAAAAAAAGAAATAAAATATCAGAAACAGATAAAAAGGAGAACATAATCATGATCGTACACATCATATGGCTCAAACCTTATTGCCATAGCTGGCTTTCAAATTTGGGTTTAAGCCATTAAAGAACTCCTGGAGGGCAGTGAGTGATGTAATAAAAACTGACCTCAATCACATTGTTATAACTGAGAAAACACTAAATTTCATATGGCTTGACTATAAGGTGACATTTGATAGAAGCTAAAGGTAAACATTACTCTCCTAGAGGTCACTCTAATGCTACCAAATATCTAACTTTTTGGCAGTTCAGCTCACTTCAAGGACTGAAGTACCTAGAGAAGTTAATGGATTTTATAAATATTTTTGAAATGTTTTCTCTATATTATAGCTTCTTTTGCAAAAGTGCCATTAATATTCTTGCCCAAATTTACAAAATGCACAAGAAAAAAATTTAGAGTAGCACAAAGCAATATATTTAAATCTTCCTCTTTACTTTCTTCCTTTTTCCTTTCCTATTATCCCTTTTAAGGCTTGTGTGTATGAGTCATTCCACAGTAGAGAATGAGAAAAGTGCTAAATAAAATTCTCCAAACAACCTTTTAAAATGTATTAGATTATGACTGAACTAAGGTTAAAGTGTGGAAAATAAGAAGGCATGAAATTTCAGTAAAAAGGAATGAAAACAAGAGAGAATTGAATCTTGATTTTTTGTTTTAAAGGCGTCTTCTGAGTCCTATGAACCATGTCTTGGGTTTGTAAAGGTCAGTATGTGGCGAACAGGCAACAAATCTATGAGCTAAGGACATGGGTGGCACATCAGCCTCCTCCCCATAAAACTGAAGTCAACAAGCTCATCTGGTACCTTAAAAAAAAAATCCTTTATAATGAGACGTGCCTGTTTTGACTTTGATAGGTAAACTAAGAAAGAAAAATAATGTCTTCTCAAAGAATCTGACCAAAAAAGTAAAACCATCAGTGTGGCAAGAAAAACTCATTGGTTTAGATCAATTCCGTGTTGTTAGGGCTTCTGGACTCATGCCATCAAACAAGCAAACAAGCATGATTTGGAGGGATGCACTTTAAATACCAGCTACAGAATTTTCAGACACAAGCCAAAACCTCACCAAACACATGAGGAAACAAGTAATCACTAGTGGGTGTCAGCAGAAACAACACTACACAGAATCAGACCAGCAAATACCATAGATATTGGAACTATTTGAGAGTAAACGTTCAAAACTATTTACTTTTTAAAAAAGTCACAACAGGGAAGGCAAACAGGCAAGGAACAAGAACTCAGAAAAGCTAAGCAGATAAAAAAGAAACAGAACCAAGCAAATTTTGTACAAATGAAAAATGTGCATCATGATTAAAACAGTACATCATGATCACAAATTCGTGGATAGTTAAAACAGTCCACTAAGCAAAATTGAAGTGAAAATAGTGAACTGGAAAGAGATCTGAAAAAGTCTTCAAAAGTATAAACCGGAAAGATCAAAACATGGGAATTATGAAATGGAGTTTGAGTCACGGAGGACAGGGTAAAAAGTTCTAGTATGTGTTTAATCTGAGTCGCTGCACAAGAAAATAGAATTAATAGTGAAAAGTTGATTTTCAGAGGGATATGGTTGAGAATGTTCCAGAGTTGGTGAAAGAAAACCATCTTCAAATATTGGAAGTGAAATAAATTCCAAACAGAATTCACTTTGGCCATGATGCAATAGTATGGGGATTGTGGAGGCTGGAAGTATCTACAGTACCCAGAATTCCCAAAGAGATTCCATCCCTTCTAGTGTCTCTGCTAGAGGGAAGGAGGAAAGCAGAAGAGAGAGGAAGAAAGAGAGAGAGAGAAAGAGAGAGTCAGAGAGAGAGAGAGAGAGAAAGACACACAAACACACACAGAGCAGAGACAGAGAGAGAGAGAGAGAGAGAGAGAGAGACAGAGAGAGAGAGAGGCTTCTGTATTATCCTACCAGAGACTGCCTTGATGGACCTAAGTAAAACTCTGTTTTCAAGAGGGCTTGGAATTAGTGTAGAACAGAGAAAAGAAAATAAATTTGGGAGCAAACAAAGATCTTAAACAAAATAAAGGAAAACTGCCTGACAACAGATGAAGTCCAAGTCAGGAGATAAGATAGAATTGGGCTGTTTGGAATACATACATACATGAAATATTGTAAGGCAAGAGTAGTTCTACCACTGAGCTGCACCCATAGTCCTTAATGAGCTCTTAAAGTGCCAGTTGTTTTGTTATTGTTTGAATGAAATTATTCCATATTAGATGAATCAAAAAACTTATTGAGGGAGGAAGATAATCATTAAAGTTCATTTTGCCTTTCTATTATTTATTATTTACTTTTCTTTAAAGATGTGACTTCATTTTTTTAAAATAATATTTTGTAGTATTTTAAAGTACAATTTTCAAATTAAATTTGGGAATTATAAAGCCATTTAGATATCTGTGTATCTATCTGCATATGCATTCTGAAGTGTAACAATAAGTAGAATAAAGCGTTGCCTTTGAGTTGATTTTAATCTTGATTCTTATTCAGTCTTTGAATTGTTAGCATGAGCCAAGGTGAAGGAAAAAACCCACCAAACTCCAAACTGGTTCCAAGAATGGCTTTCCTTTTTAGCCAGTGTTACATTTTTCACAGGATGGGGGTTGGCTGGATAACTTGATTACTTTGGAGGGCATGCTATTAGCAGAGTGCGAAAGAATCAAAGAAAAAAATAATTTACATTAAGGCCACAGACATGCCATACAATACAATTACTTCAGGTTTGATATCCGAAAAGCCATTATCCTTTTTTTTTTTTTTTCATTCTTTTAGCACTGTGGTATTCTGGTAAGGGACTTGAAGAGAGGCAAGTAATGGATGCCAGCCCAGAAAGGCCCAAGGAATTGTTTTGTGAATGAAAAAGGCCTGATGCTGGGAATAAGACCATATGGATTTTTCTTTTTAGCTTGGCCAATGGATCGTGGTTATCCATAGGTACTCAACTCACTTCTTTTTACCTCAGTTTTCACATGGAAATGATTGTTCCGGCATTCATTACAGAAGTGCTACATGCTTAAAGGATGCCACCTACAGAGTGCTTTTGTGTACCTGAGAGAAGAGCACAGTGTCCTTCTGACTCAGTTCCTCGAATCTCACTGAGTACTCTTCACTGATGCAGAAATGGAGACGGGGCTCCTTAGCCTCCTGAAGCTGATAGTCAGGACGGGTCAGGTTATGTTGCAGTAACAAATGAATCCCCGTGTCTCAGCGGCTTCAGGGCTCGGTGTATCACCCGGTGGGAGCCCGTGCGGCCGGCTCTCAGGTCCAGGCAGAAGGAGCATCGCGTGCTGCTGCGGCACGGAACCTGCTTTCCAGCATCTGCATGAGAAGGCTCATCTCGCTCTGGCGTGCCTTGGCCAGCGGTGGCACGTATCACCCCAGTCAAGCTTCCCCAGGTAGGAAGGGTCCCGAGACTCCGCCAGCTTGCAAGAGGCCTGACCTGTGCGGCCCCTCGTGGCTGGAGAGAGCGGGGAGCCCAGGCTTTGGGAGTGCCATCCCTTCGCCGCAGTCCCTGCAGTGCGGGAACACAAGAGGCCCCGGGGCTCCTCAGAAGGTCATTTCTCAGCTCATTTCTGTCTCAGGTGCGTCACCGCAGCGGCGTTGCAATGCTACTTCTTTCTTATCTCTGATTGGTGGATGGCCATAGTCACCGGCATGCCTGCAAAGTCTAACCTCCAAGGTCAGACTCTGAACTGACCACAGAGCCGCTCTCTGAGTTTATGTCAAACTGGGACCCTCTGCTTCCGCCAGGAAATCCTGAAATAGTTCAGATTTTCCTCCCGGGAGTCTGCTGTTGTGTTCTGGCTAGAGAGAACAGCACCGGGGCCAAGTAAGATCTTTAAATTCAAGATAGCGACATCTGGTCTGGGTTGTCGAGCAGCTTATTGAATTCTACATTGATCTGGGCACACATTATACTGCAACTTCATTTTATAGGCAAGAAAAAGGGATAGTGATATTAAAGAGCCTAGCACTGTTCCTGGCGTCCAGGTAGGTGCTCGAAAAACGTACCCATACTTGCTTTAGGAAAGAAGTAAAAATTACAAGTGGATAGCATTCCGTTGCACTATATTGAATATCGTTTAGTGGAATTCTCAGGAGATGGTGTCATTCATGCTCTCGTATTTCTCTCTGGTTAGGTTTACAATGGCGATGCTATTAGAATGCTTATGCAAAAATAGGACTTTACAAGAAGCCCTGCGCTGTGGATATAATGGACAACAAAACAGCCGAAGTTCTCATTTGTGTTCCCAGGGTGTGGGGATGGGACAGCAATAGGGACAGAGAGAAAAGAAATAGGTAAACCAGGAAAACGTCATTGAAATGCGGTAAGGACAGAATTAAAAGAGGGTCATGATATTGAGAATAGGGACTTAGATAGGTGGCGAGCAGCCTGGGTTCTAGACAGGAAAACAGAGAATACAAGAATTGCAGAAACATAGGCTCGTGTGACTCTAGGAACAACTGAAGTGGAGGCCTGCAAAGCTTCAGCTCTAGAATCAGAGAAAACCCTGAGGGCAAAGCAAATCTCAAGAAGTAGTGCGAGTCTAGCTCTTGAAGTGGGACTGCGAGATGGGTCACAAGATTCTCCCAGTCTGATTCTCACAACCTCCTGAGATAAGGACTTCTACTTGCCAAATCTTGCTACAGTAGGCCCACTGTGGGTCTGTGTGCCTGACGTCCTTGTGCCCGGGCCCGTGAATAAAGTGTTTGGGAGCAGAAAGCTGGCAAAGGTGCTTATGGAGAGGAACTTGGTGAGACTTGGGATGTGAGGTCTCTATTTTAGTATTAGGGCAATGGAGAGAGAGACAGAGCAGGCAGAGAGGGGCATTTACTATGCCTTTCCCAGAACACAGCAGTGTCACAAACAGAGTTTAGGAAATGTGAGGCTGCACTGGAGCCTGGAGAAAAATACATTTGAGATTGTGCAGAGACATTTGCTTTGGAAGTTGCATCAACATCTGTATAATGGTAGAGGTCCACATGTCAGAAGGGAGGGGCTCAGTAATAGGTTTGTGCTGTCAACAGACAGATAAATTCAGAAACGAATCTGAGACATCCTACCCCATCCAGAAGTAATAGGATGAACAATAGTAGAACAAAGGTTTGAGAGTGGAAGAGAAGGCCCAGTGAAATGTGGACCAGTAAATGTCAGGTGACCCCGTTGTCCTTGAAGCCCGAGTAAAATCCATGTGGAACCTCAGGGGTTACTGACAAGGTCCTTGCGTGGATGTGTTTAGGAAGTTAAGGGATATTAATTTTCCTTTGGGAATTCATGCAGCGATTTCATTACCATTGGGTACACATGCTTCAGTGAAGCAACTGGGTTGCTTGGAATTTTTATTAGTCATACTTTCAAACCTAAAAGGTATATTTTTATATTATTTCAGTTCTCCTAACAAAAACGCTGGCCAGAGTTCCCAAAGGGAGGTTGGCTTGTGCCTTTTGGTGACATGTCTGGGCTATCGAGATGGCTTAAGTGCCCTCCATGTCTCTTTTTCATCTTGCCTGAGATACCAGCTGAAGAGCCAGAGGCTATTTTTCACCATCAAACCAGCTACCCAGAAGGAAAAACGTTCATGGGTTCTCTTTGCCTAGTTTCTTTGTGTCTCACGCCTGTACTGCCCGCCGGGGTTTGTCGAACTCGCCTCCCAAGTAAACTACTTGCACAAATCCTAGTCTCATGGCTACTTTCTGGGAAAACTCAACGAAGACAAAAATCATAGAAAAATGTATAGAGGCTGCAGCAGGCACCAGGTTCTGTATGAGTCCCATCTTGCTGCTAAAACAACCCTGTGAGCCAGGGGTTTCTTTATTATTATCATCCTCATTTTACAGCAAGCTAAACAAGGTGGGAGGTAGTAAAGAAACTTGCCTCTGGTTATCCAGCTGGGAATCTCTGGGTCCGTCTCCTCACTTCATTTTTATGCTTTCACTAATTTCTGATAAACTTTGTTCCTTTCAGCATCCTGTAAGGAAAATATTTAATCTCTCTGTCATCCCATTTTCTAAAAATTGCTTCTCCCATCACTTCCTTTCTCATTATAATATATAATAATATGGTGCTGTTTTTATAAAATTCCCCTAATCCGAGAACTTCTACAGAAGCACCTATTACCACTGATGGTAATAACAGACCACCAGACTCACCAACATCTTACTGTTCCTCGCATTTCCCAAAGAATGGCTTGATTGATGCATTTCCTCCAAGCCCCCGAGACTTGTCTGGTTCTGCGTGAGCGGCTGGGGCTTTGAGCCCAGAGCTTGCTCCGTGGAGAGCAATGATTGCAGCAGACTTTGTGTGATGCATTGAGATTGCAGTGCCTGTGGGTTTTTACCATGGCTCCTATTTTTGCTCTTTGGGTGAAATCCCAAAATAGTCCACTTTCCTTCACCACCCAATTTGATTTCTTCTTTCATAGTCCCTAGGGCAACAGTGATATGTCTATCTGTCATGGCAAAGTAAGGCCAATCCTAGGAAGCTGGAGGGCTAGAGAGTGAGTCTGTGTTTTGAGTCTATGTTGATATGGCCATGGATGATTCTCTCTCTCTTTCCCTTCTGTCTTTCTTTCTTCTTCTTTTTTCTTTTTGTATGATGTAAACTTCATTTCAATTTCTTAGAATTTGATTGCAATAGAATTGACCTTAAAGAAGCATCAAATATAAGTGCATTTATTATAGATTTGGCCCTCGTGATGGGCTTTGTGGGCCCCCCCGTCACTTCCTCTTCTCTCTGTTTCTGCTTTGCTCTCTTCTCTTTTCTACCTGCTACTGCTCCCGTTTACTCATCTGTTTGTCTCTGACAGTGACCTAAATGCCTGTGTTTTCACGACCTTCCAGCCCAGCTTCTTGCAATTAAGTGAGTTGATTTCCTGTTCCGTTTCCCAGTTCCTGAGACAGAGAGCAGAGTTAGCCCAGCTGAAGCAGACACCAGCTCTAGTACTACAGTTCTCAGAGATGCTGCTGTCTCTTCAGCACCTGCTTTTATTCAGCAGTCTGAACAGGTTCTCTCCACGCCAACAAAATTGACTTCTGTGTTGGCTAAAATGTTTTTTTATCTACATACTCACTGCTCATGTACATCGGAAGCTAATAAACTCCCCAAATTATGCAATAAACATTATGCTATTTGATCCTTAAAACTATCCTGAGCTGCTGCAGGTAAAATTATTCCCATTTCATTGACGGTGAGTTTGAGGGTCTGTGGTTTTCCCGCAGGGAGGGCCCAAGTGCAGGTTCCCGAGCCTCCTCCTGGCAAAGCTGAGGGCAGGACTCGGCAGGAAATCGTTCTCCGTGCAAGCAGGATTCTTGGCAGGTGTCACTGTTTTCTCACGAAGAAAGGAATGAACCGCTCAGAGCACGGTTTTATTTTTCACCTACTGAAGGCCAAGCGCGCCTGCTGCTGCCTCAGCTCTCTCCGGTGGCCTGCAGGAGGCCCGGGCCGTCCCCAGGCAGGCTCGTGGGAGGGGGCACTGAGGGCCACGAGGCTCCGGAGCAGGGTGTGCCGGCGCCAGGCGCTCACGGCCAAGGGCAGAGTGAGCCCAGGGCAACTCGAGAGCACTAGAAAAGCGATTACACGCCAGCCTGGATCGAGCCCCAAGGAGCAGGCGTAGCCCTCCCACAAGAGGATTAGTGGAAATTCTTCCAGTGTGCGGACCCGCCAGTGGGGTTCATGCGCTCACTAGCTGATGGACATTCATTGCCCCTGTGGTCCCCGAGTACCCAGGCAGGTTGCACAACTGTGCAACGTTTCTATTTCCACTTTTGGTTTCGGTAGGCAGTACCTTCTTCTGCTTTCCTCCCTCCTGCCTGGCCTGCTTTGCATTGGTGCTGCTGTGTGTGCCCTGGCGTTTAATACTTGGGATTCTTGTGAACGCTTTGCCCTATCTCAGGAGAAAAGTGATGTGTTAGTGCAAGGAAAATACATAATTCACGCAAAGTGTTGATTGGTGGCAACGACTTTATCTGCTGACCGGCCAGCAGCAAATTCTCAGGGTCTCCTTCTGGTCTGTGGCACAGATCAAATCGTGTTGCTTTCAGGAAGGGTCAGGGCTGTCATTCGAACCCGGGCACTCTTGGTTTCCACATGAGGAATGTTGCCTTCTGGTTTACACAGTTTTAAGCTCTATAAGAAACAAACAGGGAGAGACAAAGTTCCTTGCCAAGCTGACAAGGTATAGGAAAATAGGGATGGAGGCAGGGAAGAAATTAATTTATTGAGCATCCACCAAGATGCAGGTGCCTTATAGATCACCAAATTAGTCAGTGCTTACAAGAGCTTGCAGGGCTGGGGCAGGCTCCTCAAAAGACTGCACGTTCTCTGAATCAGGTTTAATCAGGACACAGGAATTTACAAGATTGGCCTGCAAAGGCCACCCACAGAGTTAAATGTAGAAGAGTGCAAGAGATCTGTCTGTGGTAGAGAGCTGGAGGATCCAGCAGAAGGCCTGGAGCCCAGCCAATGTCCTGTGGGAGTCCACGTCAGGATGTCGAGGGATCGGCCATGGGACACTGACAGAGTCTGTGCTGGGAGGTCGGAGGGCTGGTGCTAGAAGCTAAAGCTAGAAGCTAAAGCGTCTGCGTCAGCAGGCGGAAAGGCCAATGCTGGATGCTATCTGTGTCCTTTCCCTATAATGATCCATAACCACAGGTGTGGCAGCATTCAGGGAATTCTGTCTTCTGTTGAATTATGAAGCTGAGGGTGATTCTGGAAACTCCACAGACTTGCTGTTGGTGTCAGGAGGGAAGGGAGTCTTAGAGATCGTGTCCTTAAACCTTACAGCCTGACTCAATGTGGGTATGTTAATGAGCCATTTAGCCAGCTCAGTAGCTTCTCCAGGCCTCCAAGCTCACTAAGGATGGAGCCCGCATTCTCTCCCAGCAGTCATTTCTTCTGTGATTTTTCAGAGTCACTTCTTTTGCCCTGTTCACTCTCTAATCTTAGTTTTATTCTGATAAAGTAACCGATATGTTTTCTATTTTCCTGACAGGAACCAGATTGACACAGCACTATCGATATTCAAATACTTTATTTTGATTTAAAAAACCTCAAATTTGTAGGAGACTTTTAGCTATAAACACAATCAAAAGATGCTTGTCTAGACTCTTAGAAGGAGAAAGTGGTGAAAACTGCGGTGATTCGATCCTTAGATCTCATAGCTCAGGGGTGACTCGGCCGAGTGAGTGGCCTTCCTGGGCGTCCACAGGTGGGCACTGGCTTGCTGCACACCACCACTCCAAGACCTGGTATTTTGTAACCAGGCGCTTCCATTCTTGGTATTTTGTAACAACGAGGCAGGGGCTGGTGAGACTCGAGGCTTACGAAGTGTGATAAGAACCCCAAGATTCCTGGCTAGACCCTATAGCAAAAGACAGATTACCCAGAGAAAATAATAGAAATTCATTTAATGTAAGTTTCATATGAGACAGGAGCCTTGATAAATGAAGGACCAAAGAAATAGGAAGACTGTTTTTATGTATGGTAATGTAAGGGTATGCTTTGAAGACACAACGTTATGATCAAATGGGAATAAACTGGGGGAATTTAGCAAGGTCTACTTGTTTAGATTCTTCTCCGTGCCTAGGTATGACATTTCCCCTACTCCAGATAAAGAATAAGACACTTTCCACGTGAAAGTCTCTAGGAAGGAAGAGAGGGAGAGAGTCAGAAAGACTTTCCTACCTCCATGGTTTTCTCCAGTGTCACGGTGCCTATTTGGAGGTTGTATTTCCTCTACACTGCTAGTCTTAATATTTGTTCCTTGACACAGAACTCCCAAGACATTTGCTATTTCCTGAATGATAGGAGCATTTGTTCTAATGAGGCGACTCCTGATGGGCTGGTTGCCAAGGAAACCAGCCGTAGGATTACAGAGCTGGAAATTTCAGGCCTACCCACTGACCTGAGGGAGAAAAGGGGCTGAAGGTTGAAATGATCATTGATAATCAACCGTGGGATCAGTCATACCTATGCAATGAATTCTTTATGAATATTCAGAAGGACAGCATTTGGAGCACTCCAAATTTCTGCACACCTGGAAGTGGGGAGAGGGTGGCGTACTCTGGGAGGGAGCAGAAGCTGTACCCCTCTGCCCGCACTTCTCCCTCTGCTACTCTTCCACCTGACCATTCAGCTGCAGCCTTCAAATACCCTTTCTGATGAACTGGAAAATAGAGGGAACTGCTTCTCTGAGTTTTGTGAGCTTTATTAGCGAATCAGTCAAAATCAAGGAGGGGATTATGTTGACCGCCAGTTTATAGCTGGTCAGAAGTACTGGAAGCCCAGGCTTGAGCTGGCATCTGAAATGGGCGCAGTGTTGTGAGACAAAACCCTCAAACTAAGGGGCCTGCCGCGATGTGCAGGTAGACAGTATCTGAGCTTACCTGAATTATGGGACATTCACTTGGTCTCTACTGGAGAGACAGTTGTGGGCCGGGAGAAACAGCCACACACAGTTTAGAGACTTCACCCTGGAGAGTGGTAAGTGGAGTACAAGAATAATTAAAAACACTGGATTTTCCCTAAACAGAATACAATGTGGCTAGCAGTAGTAAGCATTTATTTTAATAAAACTGTTTTGTCATTATTATTAAGATATAGAAATCTGGGTATTCTGAAGTCAGAGTCCATGGGAACTTTGGTACTAAAAAATACAGCATCTGGGACTGTTACTAGATTTGCTTCTTTGAAACTGTGAAATAATAGGCTTACTTTACTTCATCTAGGCAGTTAGAAGTGATCCAAAATAGAGTGAATATTTAAAAATTTTAAAAACTGTATTACAGTGAAAGAGACATTGCCATTAATCCCGCTCAGCATGCTCCCCCTCACTTTGCACACATTCGTCCCATCGTTCTTGCTACTTGTATTCTGAGGCAGTTCTAGAAGTCCTTTTCTTGTGAGCATCTAGCTGCACTGTCATGGCTGTCTTGATACCTGAATCGATAAAAAATATTTACCTTTCATGGTCAGTTTAATTTTGGGGAACAGGCAGAATTTATGTGGTGCCTTAGCCAGTGAATAAGGTGGATGAGGACCTGTTATGGTTTGTGTCTAGATGTCTCCCTAAAGCCTCATGTGGTCATATGTGGGGCATTTCAGAGGTGGCTGGATCTAGAGTGTGTGATTACTAAATGAGTCCACTGATTGGTTTGACAGAGTTCTGCTGGGATCAAGGACGTGATACTAGGATTAAGGGTATTAGGATTAAGAGTGGGAGTGCTGCCATGAGGGTGGGCAGCCTAGATAAAATATAAGGGACAGAAAGAGGCTTGTCTATTGTTTGGTTACCTTGCTGCCTTCTACCTGTGTGCCCTGCCACCCTGCCTTGGATCCAGCCGATTACAGACTGAAACCTCTACAAACTGCGAGCTAAATAAACCTTTCCTCCTTTAACTTTGGTATTGGGTATTTTGTCTCAGCAACCACAGAAGAGTAACTAAAATAGGACCACACTGTAATATATTTACTTGAAAGAAATTGCCATAAATGGTGATCAAAAATGTAGTGAATATTTAAATTAAAAATTTTATTAAAAGTAAAAGACATATTGCTGTTAACTCCTCTTGAAATAATCAAAATACTCCCCTTCTCTTCAAACACAATTATCCCATGGTTCTTGGCACTGTGTTTTTAATGTAATAAATTTTTAACAATGTAAACATTCACCTTGTCTTTCTATTACCTCTTGCATATTTTCAAGAAATTGTTTTCCTTAACAATATATGCTGCTGTATTTCCTGATCACTTGCATATTTAAATCATTTTGTCTCCTTTAGACCTCATTTAAAACATGTTTTGAGTTGAACTTCCTTTCTATCAAAATATAGGAACTTTGCTTTATCGTCTTCTGTCGTCATTATTACAAAGAAGCTAAAACCTGTCAGAGCTTTTCTCCTGGTATGTGAACATGTGCTTGTGTGTGGCGGCTATTTCTGCATATCTGTGTGTTCACATGCTTAAGTGCCTGTGATATATTTTTAAATGGAAAAATTGAAGTAAAATGTTGGCATATGTCCAGATATTTTTTTCATTGAAAATTTTAAAAATTTTTGGTAAAACCCCTAAATCTTCAAAATATTTTTTCGGGTACAAAAACTCTCTTCTGTGGTTTTACACATTGCTATTGCTTTGGTGCTGTCTCTCTATATTATTTTATTGTTCAGTTTTTATTTTTTTATTAGTACATGTTTGAGTTACACAATGATTACGTTCCTTGTGGGGAGTGGTATGTGTACATAAGACTCCTTTTGCAATATTATTAAATGTCCTACATCTGTCTTCCATATCTTTTTGCTTTCTATAACCACTTAATTATCTTCACCTATTTTTCCTGAGTTGGGAGAGAATTGCTAGAATTTTTCTGCTATTTTAAAAATTTCGATTTTAAGATAATTAAATTGTTAGCCAGCCTCAGTTAATTTTATTAGGCTTATTACTCATGCTTTTGGCCCTTGTGTCTAATATGTTTTCACAGATATGGCTCCTTTAGACTCCTGTTGTAATCACATGGTACAGAAGTTCTAACACACTTTTCTGTTCCTTACAGGACATTTATTATTTTATAGAAAGACATTTGCTCCGAATTCTCATGGTGATCCCTTTCTTTGAATATTTTCTTTTTTTTATATGCCTTGTATCCTTTTTTTCTTAGTTGTTCACTCTTGCAAAGGGAGTGTCAGGGATTGGGGATTGAGAAGGATTCTATCAGACATGGGGTATGCGGAATTGTTTGACATTTTTATGCTCAGATGAAGGGTAAAGAACAGTATTTGGTTTCATTTTGCCAGTTCAGAGACCCTTCAGCCTGAGGGGAATGGGCATGGAGCAGCAGCCAGATTTGGAATTGGAGATGAGACTCAGAGGCAGTTATACCTGGGAAGTTTGCCCAGAATTTCTGCTTCCGTGTTTGGCATGCAGTCAGGATTTATCTGGGGCAGGGCCCCTGCTACTACCTGGCAAAGCCTCACTGTTCAAGATCTGATGGCATTATTTCCCTTTCTCTTCACCAAGTGAAGTGCTACTGTGTGGGCTGCAGACTTGATGTGGGTTGTGGTACGAGAAGTACTTTAGGTGTCATCGGTGGGATGTGATTTCTCCTTCCGGCTCCTCTTTGTCTTCACCCTTCTTCCTTCTTCACCTCCAGCCCTCATGACCATTACTTCTCTGAGTTAGACTTCAAGTGGGAATCTAGTTACATAAGCCAGAGGGATGAGAGTGCCCAGGAGGGGAGCTTAGGCACAGTTCGAGAACAGGGGGAGTGTTACTTGGCTGTTGGTGGATTTTGCTTTAGGACTTTTTTTTTTTTTTTTGGTGTGTTTTCCCTTGAGGCATTCAACCTTAGAGTCTCTGGAGGAGGCAGTAGGAATCTGTATTTTTAAAAAGCTTGTGAAGTGATTAGAATACAGCAAGCCCCTGGATCCCTGACAGTTATTTGTGAATCACGAGTCTGAGAACAAGAACTGAAAAAAAAAATATGCCAATGTATCTTTCTAAAATTTTTTGAGCACCTACTTTATGCAAATTGCTCTGCTATGACTGTGCTGCTGCGTAGGACAGAAAGGAGTACAAGGGGAGGAATGTACAACCTAATTAGGCAGAAAAAACTTTTCGCAAAAATAGTTAACATTTACCCAGCATTCACCACACCCAAGGTACTTCCCTTAGCATTTCGCACACATTAGCTGGAACCATCATCACAATAACACTGAGATTGAGAAACTTATTTTCCTTCTTCTACCAATGGGAAAACAGAGGCCCAGAAGAGGTTAGGGAGCTTGGCATCACACAGGTAGCAAGCAGCAAGGCTTAAAACAAATATGCAAAGTTTGTCCATAGGCTGCATTTTAAATAAGCTTTACCACTTCCCACAGAAGGCAATAATGGGCAGGCTCATTTGTCTGTGGTTAGGCAGAGTAGGGGCTCAGATTCGAATTGCTGTGTGTGTTCCAGGGGCAGCACAGCACAGAGAAGACAGGAAGACTGGGAGCCAGGCTCTCCAGGCCAGAGACAATCCAGCAGGTCTCAGTGGAGCGGGTGGTTCTACACACTGCTACCTCCAGGTGACCACTTGGGCCCTGTAGTGCACATGCCTTGAATATCCACTTCCCTCCTTCTCCCCAGCTTTCCATTTGCAGGCGGCGTGACGGAGGATCTACCCACCTGTGTCTGCAGGAGCCTGACTACTCCCTTGTCTGTTTTTAAGCTGTTTGCCTCTGACAGAGCATGAATAACAAGATCAGAAACATCTCTAATATAACTTTAGAGGCCCTGTGTGGCATTTCAGCATCATTTTGTTCTATTTTCCTTTCTCTCTCAGACAGTAAAGACTGGTTACTGGCTCTGATTTTTCCAAGAAGCATAAAAGGGTCATTTACTAGCTTTTGGGATAATTTATCCAAGTGGAATTCCAAATGTTTTGTACAAATCTTATGTAAACATCTTGAAAAAAACAAGTATAGCATAAACTCAACAGTCATATGCAAGGGAAATTCAGGGAGCAAAGGTATTTTCAACATTGCTTTTCTTCTGTGATGTTATTAGAATTTGGTAACATACTATGCATTGTTATTACTAGAAATTTAGTAATTGATTCTTCTAATTGGTTCAGTAAGTTTTATACAGAGAAAAGTAGAGGAATTTCTCCTAAAGAACAAACTACTCAAGATAAATTTAGACATATGACACTGACATAAATTTTAAATAAAACCAGAAAAGAAGAAGTTCCTTGGAGAGAAACAGTTCAGCACAGTATTTAGTATGTAGTATACAGCATCCTTTAAGTACAATTGTTAAGAACATAGAATCTGACATCAGACTGCCCGATTTCAAAGGGCCACTCTCCATGTAGCTTTAGGACCTTAAGTAAGTGACTTAACACTTCAGTTTTCTCATCTATAACATGGGGCTGCTAATCGTATTTGTCTTATAAGGTTGTTGTGCTTGTTCACTAAGTGTAATACAACATGTCATCATAAACTATTTACGTTACATGTATAATATACTTATATCTGAAGAGGCAAATCAGTAGCAAAGTTACATGAAGTCTATTGTAAGGATGTCAATTATAACAGACCTCTGCTTTGATTAGATACAGTACCACAAGATATTGTTGCCTAAACTTTTTTTTTTTTCCTGTTGTTAGAAGCAAAATAGAAAGAAAAACGGAACGTTTCTTTTTTTTTTTTTTTTTTTGTTTCCAGTGCTGGGGATCGAACTCGGGTCCTTGTGCTTGCAAGGCAAGCACCAGAACGTTTCTTAAATGTTGGTTGTTTTATTTTCTTGACCAAGCATTTATGTAGTGCTTCTTTTGGGCCAGGCTCTGGCCAGAGACTTTTTACAAATATTAGCTTACTTATTGATTTAAATGGAGGGTGCTAGAGGGTCTTATTTTTCCTATTTTTCATATGAGATTGCTGAAATATAATGAATGAAGTGATGACCTGGAACCACATAGCTCATCAAGAGCAGAATTGGAGTTCTGGTGAGATGTCGGGTTCCTCGTTGAACATAGGTGACTCCTGCACTCTGCCCAGAGTCCCCATTTATTTTTTTGTGCTGGGGATTGAACCCAGAGCTTTTGTCCTGAGCTACACCCCAAGTCCTATGTTTTATTTGGAGACAGGTTCTCTAAATCACCTGGTTGTCCAGGCAGGGCTTGAACCTGTGATTCAGGGTTCACATCTGGAGATCATACAGTCATATCTGTGGAGGCAGTTTGCACTGGGACTCACGTACCTTTGCAAAAGACCACGGATAGAAGCTACACGATGCGTCCTTGTCTCATGCCGGATTCTTGTCCAGGGACAGGCTCATTTTCCTGTTTACTTATTGCCACCTCCTCTGATTCTGCAGAGGGTTTAAAATAGCCAGTATGCTTGTTTCAGCAAAGCTTTCGTCCTTTGCTCTGGAATCTGTCTTGTAAAGCAGCAATAATAGTTGCCAAGCTTCTGGAACAGGCTGGGTTTCAACCTACCTCAATTTATCTGTATATAGTCTGTTTCAGTTAGCGGTGTTACAACACATTTAGCGACGAGAAAATCAGAGCCCAGGGAGTGTGATGTTCCTAAGGTCGAAGAGTATAGAAAAGGGCAACACTGAGATTCAAACACAGATCTGCTGGATTCCAAAGCATTCCGGCCTACTTCCCAAGCATTATGGGAAATTTATCTTTCATTCTCTAAAAAACTCTTGTAGATTTGTTTTGTTTTGTTTTTATTGTTATGCTTCAGGTCAGCCCCAAGCAAAACAGGGAAGCAGGCAATACTCAGCCATCGCTCTCTCACGATTCCTTTGGTCCCCGAGGACAAATCCCTGTGCTGTGCTCCGAAGATCTACAGCGGCCTCCCATCTGAGACTTCCTGGGGCCTCTGCCTTCTCAAGCCCCTTACGTTTTTGGCATCTCATTTTCTTGCAGCCAGCTATCGTATTAAAAGCAATAGCTGCGTTTTGTTTTTTTTTTTCCCCCAGGGAGAATTTTATTTCAGATATAGGTCTTTTGCAGACATTAGACTGCAAACCTAGAGATTCTGGAATTTTTTGTCTGGTTGACCACCATGAGAAGTTTGACCATGAGAAGGTTTTCTACCCTCCAAATCATACTGTATAGTTATCCACCGACTTTCTCTGTATGACTCTTTGAACTGTTGATATTTTTGGACAGTTAACTCTTTCTTGTGGAGGAGGACTGGTTACTGACATTGCTAAATGTCCCCTGGGAGGCAAAATCAGCCCTGATGGAGAGCCACCACTCTACCAAAAGTTAAATTCTACTTAAAGTGATCATGTGAGCAGTGCTTTGCCTCCTGGAAATGGGAACATAGTCCTAATACTTTTTAGATTATTCATCTACAGTGTGTTAAAGCTGCAACTTGCCTGAACTGTAGATGTTGAAAAGTTGAAAGAAGTAAATACCTTTTTCTCAGTTGTTAAGAGGCTTGACTTTCTATTCTCACTTCCCTTTAAACACGATTTCTACTTTTAAAAATACAGAACATTGTAATAGAAGAGCAGAGTTCTTAGAAGCAGAAAGCCAACCTGAGAGTGACTCTCCCTTTACTATTTATACTTGGGCAAAATGAACTTTTGTGGATCTCAGTTTTCATATCTGTAAAGTGGGAATTTTTGAATGGGACAACACATTCTTTACTTTTTAGACTTCCATAAAAGAAATCTGATTTCTACTTTACTTTCCCAAGTATTGCTATACTCCTGAATGAGCACATTTGTCTTCTCCTTACCCATCATCGAGGCCTCCTAAGGGATGAGGGAGATGTTTTGTCTCCCAGTGAATCCAGCGACAGAATCCAGTGTGTCGGGTCACGCTCTTTCCCTCTTGGATCCACCTGGCTGCAGTCTCTGCCCTCACCTGCCCCTGCGTGGAGGCCTGCGGTTCTCTTTCAGTGGTGAGGTGTGATGTGGGGGAAATATTAAGAAAACTGTCAGAAGCTCATGTTGAACCGAGTTCTTCAATCCAGTTGGAAAGCTGACATTTTGATCTGAGTCTGACCTCATAACTGGTTCCTGACTTTTAAGGCCCCACAAATCTCAGCAAAGCTCAAAACTCCAGCATAAGCTGGTCATGATGTGCGATGAAAGGATCAGCGCAAATCTACTAGCCCAGTGCCCGGATACAGGTGGATAGCCAATGGTACTTCATTTCCATTTAACAATTTTCTCAATTTACTGCTTTCCTTTAAATGGATTAAAAGCTGAATGACCTTTTAGGGCTTCTTGTTTTGCGCCCTCCCCTTCACAGGTTTTCTCAAAGATGGGACAATGTCTAAGGGAGGAAAATCTTAGAGTCCTTCACAGCGCTGTGGTCTGGAGAAGAACCTGATTGTTTCATTAGGAAGTATAAGGCTGAATACATTTCAGAGTTTATCCTTAAAATGGGATTTGCTTGGCTTTTATTTTAAGACACAACTTCCAATTTCTCAGTGCTAGCAGTTTGTCTCAGACTCCTCTCTCAGGATTATATTTCTGTACTTCTTTCCCTCCTATTGTTTCCTGATTTTTCTGATTCATTTGGTCTCTTGCTCTGTCTTAGTTATGTTTTGGAGTCAATGGTTAAGAGAGCAGATTTAATACAGGACATTTATAAGTTACAATATTCACCCATAAACCAAATGCAGGAAGACTGCTGAATGTGTGACTCTGTACTGGAGACCCGAAAGAGCCAATCAAGTACTGGGAGCCCACGACAATGTCCCGTGTACATCTGTGTCTGCAGATGATGGCTGAAGAAATCTTCTCTGGAAACAGGAGACGATGCTCGCAGCAGAGATGACAACCAGAGCTCCTCTGAAGCAACAGCAGCCACCTTGATGACAACAAGGCCCTGAGCTCCTTCCTCGACGAGAACAGCCAAGTTAAGGCTTTGACTGGTGACTTCTGGGAGGTTTCTTGAGTTCCAGGCCAAAGACTGCTGGCAGGAAAATCCACAGGACAGAGTTCATGTAGTACCCATTCTCCTTCCCCCTTCCCGTCCCACCACGTCTGCAGAATGAAGCCAGAACGGCTTGAAGTTGAGAGACTCGCGATGAACCCCTAAAATGCCTGTTCCCCACAGGCAGGCACCATCCCCTGACCTGGGGCCCGGACACCCCTGTGACTAATGTGCCACAGCTTTTTGTAACAACAAGGGCTTTTTAAAAGGTGTTTATCCCATTGAGGCTTTTTTAAAGCAGCGAGTTCATTTAAATAATTACCTAGTCATTTAGTTAATGCATTCTTTTTTAAACTTGACTAACTACAGCGTATGTGGTTTTGATGGAAAAAGAGCCCCCTTTATGTAATAGCACTGTTTTTTCCCCCTGCAAAATAAATGCAACACAATTATTTTACTGTAGAGAAATTAGCTCATTTGCAAATGCCACCTCAGAACACAAGAAGAATGGCATTTATTGAAGCACTAATAAAGGCACCATGTTAGAATAATTTTATGCTGACGGGCCCACAATCACTCAATATTTTAAGAGCTGTCATCACACCAGCATGAGCTGCATGCAAAAGTACAAATTTATGCTGTGACATCACGGCACTAAGAGTATAATTGGAATCAAATTACCCGGCTTCGCTTTGGCATTTGCTGGCATTTCTGCCCTTCACTGGCCACCCGGAGCTGACGCTTGGTTCCGCACCAGCAGTCCTATGCTCTGTGGATGCAGGATACACTAGGCTCACGCAGGTGTCCCTCCAGGTATTTCTGGAGGACGCCTTCCAGTAGGTACTTGATGACCTGTGGCGGGGCTGAGCAGAGGGCTGCAAGAGACTAGAAATCCGCAAGTGTCTCGGATCAGCCCAAGCCACCCTTTACCTATGGATAATTAAGCAGACAGTCACTCTACAGTGGCTGAGGCCCTCCCAGCATCAATTTCAGGAAGTTAATGCTTTCCAGTCATGGCCTGTGGTTAAATGCAAAACTTCAAAAAATGAAAATGTCCTCATGAAAATCAGTCAAAATGTTCCACCTTTTGACTTTTCACCACATTTTGTACTTACTGGAGCTGGGATGGGGGCTGGCGGGTGACAAGCAACACCTGACAAGGACGGTGGTGAGAGTGGAGAAGGGCAAATCTTACCTGTCATGTTTCGATGTGACACTCTGCTTGAAATCTCGCGTTTCCTCTCCGCCTTTTGGGTGTAAGCAGATATGTTTGACATTGCGGAAGGAGGTGTTAATGTGCCTCTTCAGATCCGAGCTGAACTCCATGATTGGAAGGTTTGTCTGGGCGTACAGGTGTGCCCACCTGCCGTGGGTTTGTTAGGGAGGGGCATGGGACATGCTTCGCAACACAGGGCACACGGTTCCCCTCGGGGGCCGGGAGAGTACAGCCTGAGCCAGTCTGCAGCCTACAGGACTGGAGATTCACTGTTATGAGCTTCAAGAGATGGTTAATTTGGATGGAAGAGGGGAAATGTGTAATTAATGGCCTGATAATTGGTAAACATCACGCATTCGTGTGAGTAGAAGACAGAACACAGAGGCTGTTTGATCAGAGAATGTAGATGATGTGTGCACAGGTGCTGTGACAATGATACTCGTGGTAGGTAGAATCATTGGCCCTCGATGATGTCTACATCCTGATCCTCAGAACCAGTCAGTACGGTGCCTTATATGGCACCAGGAACTTTGCAGATGGATGAAGAGTCTCAAGATGGGAAGAATATACTGCGCTGTCTATGCGGGCCTGCTGTAAACTGAGGGCCTTATGAGGAAAGAGGCAGGCTGTGACATTGGAGTCGGGAGCTGCACGCACGAGCAGATGTTGAAGACATGCGGAGGTTTTCTTGGGTGATCTAAGTGGCCAAGAGCCGAGAAATGGGGCAGCCTCGAGGAGCCAGACAAGGTCAGAGAGCAGAGCCTCCAAGAAGAGCAACCCTGCCTGCGCCTCAAGTTTGCTCCCATGACACCCATTTTGGACTTCTGACTTCCAGAAGTGTGAAGTAATAAATCAGTGTTATTTCAAGATACTACATTTGTGGTGACTTGTTAGAGCAGTAAGGAACCTAATATGGTCTTTTCATGAATTAATATGTTAAATACTTTGAGCTTATTTAATTTTGCTGTTTTTGAGGTTTTGAATGAATTAGATGAACTATGGTTAAAACCCTACATACTTTTATAATATTTCATGGAAAAAGAAAAGAAACACTTTTTCATTTGGAATTTTTTTTGTTTATAAAATAAGTATAGAGTGATCTTAGCAAGGGGGATGTGAGAAAGTATTAAGCTTTGGAATCAAATAAACAGAGTTTTGTGTAATGCTATGTGTATCTGAGTAAATTTCATAATGCCTGACCTTTACATACCTCAGTCATAACATGGAGATACTAAAATTTTATCCTAGAGCTCTTGTAAAGAGTAAATAAGAAGTTGGGTGCAATGATACATGACTGTAACTCCAGTAACTAAGGAGGATGAGGCAGGAGGATCATAAGTTCTAGGCCAGCTTGGACAATTTAATAAGACCCTGTCAGGAGTATTTCACTTTTGAATGTTCCCTGCTCATCAAGTAGCTATCTATCATCTCTTTTCCCCCTTTTTCACCATCTTTAAATCAATTATCTTCTCTTAGTTTAAACAAAACAAAACAAAAAGACCCTGTTGTAAAATAAAACAAAATAAAATAAAGCTCTAAGTCTAACTCAGTAGCAGAGTGCTTGGCTAGCATGTTTGAGGCACTGCGTTTAATCCCTAGTACCACAAAAAAATAAAAGTTAAGGAAGGTTATGTAATTAAAGTTCCCCATCGTGCATGGAACATAATAGACATTTGATAAATAGTCATTTATTTATTGAAATTTAAGAGAATAGTTTCGGGAACTTAAAAACATGACCATATGTTCTTGGACACCTCCTGGAGAGGTAATGTCTGTGTCCACTCCCTTTGAATGTAAGTGGGGCTGTTGTGTTTCCGCCATGGAGCACAGCGGGAAGGAGGCTATATGTCTTCGAGAGCAGTCACGGATGACTTTGTGTGCTTCAGCGCTCACTCTCCCAGCCCCGGGCTACTGGGTAGAGAGCAGCTGTGCTGACTCTCCTGCGCTGGAAGAAGCCCAGGGCACATGGACGGGTCATTCCGTTTCAGTCACTGGATGGGCAAGTGAAGAGGCCTCCCAGTGACTCCATCTCCAGTGTTTCAGCCACCCAAGGCCACTTGCGTTTCCCCAGACATCATGGAGCAGACAGACCACCCCACTGCATTCTACTTAAATTCCAAAACTACACAATCCATGAGTGCAATAAAATGGTTGTCACTTTACATCACCAAGATCGGGATGATTTGTTATGTTGCAGCAGAATAATGGAGCACGAGATTATTAACCACTGCTAATGACAAATACAAGGAAGAAATGTGTGGTGCTAAAACAGTAGCCCGTTGCAGATTATTAAGAAGAAAAAAGACCTAGAGGAATGTATTTATATAGATTTTAAACTGTATTCTTTTTGCGTGTTCTGTACCTGCTTTATTTTCCTTCCTATTGCAGTGAATTTGCAACGGTCTCTTCATTCTCATGCTTCTTCTAAATTAGGAAAGGAGCCACGTCTTTAAAAACATAAGAAAGGGTGCCTTCCAGATATTCTGTATATATCTCTGTCTCATCAAAAGATAATTGTCTGAAGATACACGTTTGAATGGGGAACCTAGCTGGGAAGTCAGGAGAAAGCGTCTTGTTTGTCCAGAGGATTCACTGACAATATCTTGGACTTCCTACTCCTCTTATGGTAGCTTCATTATTTGTGTGTTGTTGTTATCTCCCTCTTCTTTCAGATTTGAAATACAGTATTAATCATTTGCTAGGCATACAAACAAAGGGATTGCAGCTAGATCCTGTGGATAGGATCACGGTATGTGTGTTACACAGAACCTAATCTCAGGCCTCCATTTTTGGATGGTTTGGCATCGTCTCAAGAATCAGCTTCTTGCAGGATTTCCAACGGGCACAGAAATGGGACGCTCGCCCAGACTTCAAAGTTTGGCAAACAGAATGAGATAGACCTTACAATGGCTGCTAGTCTATGTATTTTCATGGACTCCCCTACATGTCGTTTTAATTTAAACACATATGTTCATTATTTTTGAAGTACATGCATATGCTCGAGTATTTATTTGGAAATAAACAAGATAATTTTCATCACAATTAGTTTTTAGAAGCGAAGGATAAAATAACACAAAGAGCTCAATATTGCAGAATATGCACTCAGAAGAAATGACTAACGGGAAGTTTTGACAAGTTTACAATATTTTACAAAATGAATGGAATGACTGCCTTTCTTTATTAAATATGTGGCCAAAATCATGAAAGAGTGAAGGAAAATGAATTAAATTTTCCACCGTATTTGTTGGATTTCAAGAACATCATATTACCTTTCTTTGCCTTGGATTTGTCTGTGAAGTTAGACATTGTAAATGTCATCATTTTCCAACACAGTCGTGATCTGAGTGTGATGAAAGTGAATCAAAGATGGAGAAATGTATTTCTTAGGAATATATTGAAAAAATTGTCATTTTCTCTTGGCAGCCATTGCAGTTGCCTGTTTCTTCCTGTAGGCTGCTCCTCAGGCTACCCCTTGGCCCCAGCTGGTCTTCCGCCCACTGCCAAGCACGCTTTCTGAACAGTGGAATCCTCCTCAGTCAGGTTTCCTCTCCTGTCAAGCATATTTTCTTTGTGAAACGATGACACATTCTTTCAGGCCACTGTTCCTCAGCAGCAACATTCTATGCCCGTCTGAGTAAGATCCAGATTTCTGAGTGAAACTATATGTGGGAAATTTGATTGGCTCAATCGTCTATCTGAAGTTAGATAGTCTAATGGACTCTCTTTTAAGAAAAATAATACAAAATTCCAGATAAAAATAGGTGAGAATATGAGTATTCATTTAAACTGAGCAAAGAAACCACAACACATTATCAGAGGCAGACTTTTGTCTTCTGACA
Organism: Hystrix cristata; assembly: GCA_004026905.1. Classification (NCBI taxonomy): domain Eukaryota; kingdom Metazoa; phylum Chordata; class Mammalia; order Rodentia; family Hystricidae; genus Hystrix; species Hystrix cristata. The sequence continues at coordinate 116,376 of PVJO010001143.1, forward strand.
TCCTCTTAGGTGACTGGACAGAAATGACTTCACAGGAATGTTTCCCCTTGCAGCCTGGAACCTTCTGCAACTCCTGGGATATTCAAACTCTTAGGTTTGAACGTAAGAGAAGCCCAAAATTTAAGTTCCTTAACCTAAGGACAAATATGCCTCTGGTGCAGCAAATGAATAGATTTCGTCCACAGAAATCACTAGCACTGAGGCTATCGAACAGTGACTGCATGGAGCCCTGTGTGTTAGCTACTTTTCTAGAGTCAGTGGTTTGCAAGAGAGTAGATTTAATACAGAACGAATACAAGTTAGAACATTCACATACACACAAGCCAAATGCAGGAAGAGTGCCGAATGTCTGTCTATGCAGTGGGGACCCGAAAGATCCAGCCAAGGGCCAGGAGCTCACGGCAATGTCCCGTGTACATCTGTGTCTGTACTGAAAGGCCGAGAAGTCTATACCGTAACCAGGATACAACTCTCGCAGCAGAGATGAAAATCAGAGCTTCGCCGAAGTGAACAGCACTCATCCTCGACAACAGCAAGGCCCCGAACTCCTTCTGTGATGAGAACCGCTGAGACCCCTTTGGGAGAACCAGCGCAAAAGAGCTTCTCCTTGGAAACAGCCGGCCCCTACCTTCTGCTCCCGTTCTCCTTTATGTTGTGTGGGCAGCAATCCTCAGGTGGATCCTCTATGCCCAGAACCGCGCCAGCTCAGTCCAGCTGGGTGTTCTGCTCAAGCTGACCACAGTGATAAGTCCACCACACCCTGCTGCAGGCACTTTACCTGGCTTCACTTACGCTCTCAGTAATGCCTTTTGACTGTCCAGACCCAATAGCCAGGCAAGCGGAAAGGGAAAGAGCCCCTGTATACTGCTTCACACCTCCATGTGCGTAATTTTAAAATGCAAATACAATGCATGTGCAGGAATATTCACAGACTGGATTCACAAGTGAAGAAAGATTCCACAAATCTGTAAACACAAATTTATGGCAATACCATGGACCTCCTTAAAATGGAGAAACGTAACATCCCAAATAATGAAATTATTATAGGTAGTAAATTCTGACTCAAAAGTAAGTATATTACTGAAAGTATATTTTCTTCAGTAATATATAATATATATTATATAATTTTATATAATATATATTATATAATTTTATATAATATATAAAATTTTATTTTATTTATTTTTTTCAATAAAAGAGGACAATTTATTTTGAATATGGGAAAGGGAAAAAAGAGAGATGACGGAAAGACACTCAGAATGAGTAGGAAGAATTTGAAAGTGAGATGCTCCTGAAAATGTATTTTTTAAATTAAATATTCATAGTCAGTTCTACCTTACTGACTGAGTTGAGAGTTTTCTTCTCTTATTTGGTTACTTAATAGTTAAATCAATAATATCAGAAAATACTTTCAAGGGTATTTAGTCATTTTTTAAAAAGGGATCAATTGTAAATATTAAGTACTTGATCAAGTTTTATAATTTATAAATATTCCTGCTTTCACACTTTATTAAAATGTAATAGGCATAGTCGAATTCGAATTGGTTACCATCTATGGTTTAGCATGTATGTTAAAACTTCCTAAAACTGTGGTTTTTTTAGCCTTTTTTTTTTTTTTTTTTTTTTAGCCCTTTTTGAGGGGTAAATTCAATGTGGGATCAACGTAGATTTGGCATGGCTGGATTTCAGCCCACTGTGAATGTTCACAATTAAGCTCAAAGTCATAATGAAAACACGGTTGGAGCTCAGAAGCGGCCCCCAAGTGCAGAATGTCAGCCTGTAAATGGAACGTTCAGTAAAAGGGCTCACAAATAACACTCTGTTGTGACAGATGTTTTCTTAGTCCTTTCTGTATGAGTCTAACTCATCAGTGTTGTTATTTATTTTAACCGTTCCTTAACATTTGTATTTGTTTAAACTTTTAAAAGCAATTTATCATCCCGATGTTTCAGTTAGGGTCCCAGTATGAAACGATACCCACTCGGATGGTTTAAACCAGAGCACTTACAGGATGGGTCTGTGTACGGATCTGTAGGAAGATTCTGGAATACATGTTGTTTGATGGAGGGTGTGGCACCCAGAGAGTAGCAGCCACTGAAAGCGATTAGTACTTGAAATGCAATGTGCAAGGAATGTGTCTGGAATCAGGTGACACCAGTCACCATGAGGAGTAAGGAACATAAATAAACTCTGCAAATTATTATGTCCATAAGCCTGAACGTTCACTTAAAAATGGGGGTGCCTGTGGCTCTGAGATGAACCCAAGCCTCGAGAAAGCTGAAGTTTATATGAATCAGGGACATTCTTTAAAAACAACCATAGGGCCGAGGATTTAGCTCAGTGATTAGAGGGCTTGGCTCGCAAGCATGAGGTCCTGAGTTCAATCCCCGGTACCAAAAAATAAAAAATAAAAAAATAAAAACAACCATAAAGTTGCAGCTCACAGATGCTTGGTCTTCCATGAAGGCATTGGCAGTGGTCCATGCCAGTGAACAGCTGCCTTCGAGGCTAAAATTTGTGGGCTCTACTGGAAATGTGTCTACGCTTCATGTGTTCTTGCTTCCTGCCAGCAGCATGGTAGGTGCTTGTAAACTCAGCCAATTTAGTGATGGAAGTCTTTGTTGATCTTTTGGGTAGATTAGTACAAAAAGTTGGATGAGGTTTGGTAAGCCATCCAGCAAGTAGAGGGTAGACATTCCTCCACAATGCCACGACTTGGCATAATGAAAGCGAGTCTCAGACCATGTTCTATCACACACTTAGAGAGTTACTAGCAGAATAGGGTCCAAAAAGGGCTGGCCTAGGTGATGTGAGTGAAACTCTTGCTTAAGGCACAAAATACAAGGGCGTGCTAGAAAGTCAGTCTTCAGAATAAATGATGTTTTAGTGCAGCATTTTTTAAAAAAACAAAATCAGTGCAATATATGCAATCTATTCGAGGCAGGACTCCGCCTCTATTTAGTGTCTGACACACAGAAATTGCCCCAGGAACCTGACTGAGCAGGCTGTCGCTAGGGTTCTGTTCTCAGGGGCAGGTGAGGGCACTCTGGACTCCATGCACACGCTGAGGAGGCGTGCCTAGTGACTCTCTAGTTACCCTGTACATCTGGGCTAGCTTGTGGCCTTACTTCTGATGGTCACCGTGCTAGCTTTGCAGTAAAAACCACTCCTGTTCCTCACTCTGAACAAATGACAAGACGCTAGTTGATGATGGCGGTAAATTATATCTGAGACTGTGGAGGCCTCCCGTGGAGCGTGGCTCTCTGATGCGCATGTGTCTGGCTGTCCTGCTCTGCGTGTCCTGGATCGGCCATTCAGTGTGCTTTCCTGATCAGCTCATGTCTCATTATGCTGTACAGGCTAAGAGCTCGTAATGTAACTTAGAAGCTTCAGGCCCTAAGGGCAGTGTAGGGAATGCAGTGAAGTCCCGGTGGCTCGCAGAGCTAGCTTTAAGTAGGGAGGAGAGACAATAACTGAACAGAAAAGTGAGTTGTATAATACCATCACACCAGGTACTGACCAATACCACGAGAGAACTGTAGCAGTGTGAAGAGGTCAGGTCTGAGGAAAGGTGTCATTTTCTTTAGGGTGTTTAGGACAGTTTCCTGAGCGACGTTGGAGTGAGGACTCCGCTGAGGTGACTGTGTGGGGTGAAAGTGTTTCCTGAGGAGTTGGAGCAAGTGCACTTGCTCCCTCTAGGTGTTAGGGAAATGACCACACCAGGCGTGAGATGTGCACATAAGAAAACAGAAAGCATCCAGGTGAGAGACAGCCATGCTTGCAGTCTCCCCTTTCCTTTCTGAGGCCTCTTTACACACATAAAGGTCTAGGTCCTGCTTTACTTTCTCCTTTTTTATTTCTCCCCTCCTTTCCTCTCTACCTTCCTTCCACCTCTCTCCCTGTTTGAATGGACAGATCACGTACTGTACACATGTCTTTGCAATATTTACAATTTTTCATGTTCATATTTCTTTAATACGTTTCATTTTTTGCATACTCACAGAGCAATTTCAGGGTAGGGAAGCATCGAACTGATTGAACTTATCTTGGGTAAACAAATTCTATGTGGGTTTCCAGTCTTTTTCACTATTCAAAATAATATTGTAATGAACATCCTGGTGGCTATTGAATGTATGTGCGTGTGTGAGAGTAGACTTGCAGATCCTCAGATCTAAGTGGTAGGTCAAACAGTTTGTGCTTTTCTAATTACGATATATATTACTGAAGTGCCTTACAAAAAGGTTATGCTAATTTATATTCTTGCCACACTTCATGAGAGTTCATGTCTTCTGAGAGTCTCACCAACATTAAGGCATTAATAGTCATTTACTTCTTTGTCAGATGATAAATAAAAATTACATCTCCTAGATATTATAATTTGTGTTTATCATGCGATTGGATCTTTTTATATGCTTTTTGGCCATTGACTATAGCGAAAGAGCTAATTGTTAATTGAAGATAGGAATCCCCATCTATTTCCTAATGCTGAGGGCTGCTACCAGCATAGTATTATGTCTTGAAAGGATTAGAGAAACCTGTCCCTTCTTCGTGACACTTTACTGCCATCTATCAGAAAAATTGCTCCTATAAACAAACAGTTGCATGGTGACTACAGTGCGAATGGTTAAAAGTACCCTGTGAAGTTGTGCAGCGCTCCCCTCGCACATCTGTACGGGACACCCCTGCTCATCTTCAGGCTTAGTTTCTGAGTCTCAGGCAAGACAGCTGTGTAGTGTTGACCTCTCTAGCTTCCATTCATTGTGCCTTTGCTCTCTGCTGAATCTAGGACATAGTGTTATTTTCTTTCCCTAAATTCTTTGGGCTGTTTTGGCCCTCTCGTTCTGGTTCATTTCACCTATCTTCCAACTTGACTCCTTCACCAAACTTTGTCCACCTTTTAGACAGAAAGAAGTCATTCATATTTTCTTATAAAAACCTATGATTCAGTTCATAGCCCCACCAATATTCCTAAAAGTGTAGAAAACTTTCTTTGACCATGTAGCCCATTTCTCTTTAAAAAAACATACCACTTGCTCTCTTTTTAAGATATAGTTACCCCTCCAGACTATGTGCATTTATAATAGGTAACATACTGTGTTTATGAAAGGCAGGGAACTTTTCTTAGCTCTTAGCTTGCATGGATTCATTTTTAATTTCAACTACCAAGCAAACTAGATACCAATTTCTACTTGGATTACTATTCTCTGATTGGTGTTTAAATTACTTTCTCATTGCTGGGACTTAAAGACCCAACACCCACAAGTTAAAGAAGGAGAGACTTACAGTGTTTCGGCTCACAGTTTGTAGAGGTTTCAGTCCATAGCCTGCTGGCTCCAAGACTGGGTTGGGTGGTGGAGGGACACTGCAGAGGAGAAGCAGCTCATGGCATGGCAGGCAGGAAGCGTTGAGGGAGCAAGGGATGAGGAGGGATTTATACCCTTCCAGACTATACCCACAGAGACCCACCTTTTCCCACCAGGCTTCACCTCCCAACATCACACCCAGCTATAAACTCATCAGGAGACCAATCCAGCATCACACACCCACAAACCAGTCACCTCTCAAAGCCCCACCTATGAGCACATGAGGCTTTGGGGAACATCCAGATACAAGCCCCAGCAGTGTCACTACTATTGGTGGTATTTTTAGAGACAAATGATTAAAGGTTGGAGACAAAGGAAGCAAAAGCTACCAAATGTACATTTAAGGTTTAGGGCAAATATCCTATTGCTATTTTTTGATTGGGGCTGCACTGAGTTTACCTACTCAGAACTATAACAGAGGAGCTCAATGCCATCGGGCAAACTCCGCAGTCACTCAGCCCCCAAGAGGCTTGAGATAATTCAGGCTCTTTAGCACCAGAATAAACTGATGAGGCTCGCTGAAGCCTATTTCCTCTGCAGGAGGTCCCTGTTGCCCTCTTTTTAAAAGCATACAAAGTTCATGGTTCCCTGCGATGCACTGAGCAAATGTCACCTGCCTCTGCTATAACTCAGTCCAACGAAAAATCAAGCAGAGGACTCTATTTGAAAATACCCAGATGAGCGTGTATATATACTTACGCAGGGCCTGGAGGAAGGTTGAAGAACACATTATGTCCAATAGATTATGCTGGAACTTGGGGCCTAAAACAGCCTTGGAAACCATCAGACCGAAAACTTTTCAAGGCCTGAAAAATGAAACATTAGGGCCAGCAAAAGAGTAGTTAGTGACTTGACCAAACTCACACAGCTGCTCACCCTGATGCCCAAAGTTATGCCCTTCCCAAAAAACACTGCAAGATTGCGTTTGGAGACAACAGTGTTCAGTATTCATACCAGGCCTGTTGTGATTGATCGTCCAATTGGGCAATCACTTTATCTACTTGAACAGGGATCAGGTTTTCAAGGCTTCTTTGCTCCTTCATGTTCAGTGACCCAGCTGGGAGTTTCTTTTCTAAACCCGGCCCTTCCTTTCCAGGCCCCACATCCACTGACCATCTGCACAGGACTTAAGAACGGCCTTTGTGAGACACAGCCTGCGCAAGCCACAGTCCCGGGCCCACCCAGGAAGATTTATGGCGTGGAGCTTTCTCTGAGCGGTGCTTTGACAAGGAAAATGGCCAGCAGCCAGCATCCCAAACCAAACAATTGTCAGATGGCTGGAGAAGAAAAATAAATGTTGAGCAGAGTCGAGAGCTCAATAGCTGTTTCAGGGCAGTGGAAGGCTTCCTTTATTACCATTTCATCAGGAGCATTGGAGCATGCCTGAAGCAGAGGGCCTGCCCCTTCCTGACCCCCAATGCTTGGGCTACAGTGGCCTGGGAGCATTTGTCAACCAGCTGCCCCAGGCCCGTGTGGCACAGGTCCTGGAGCCCAGTACCGGCAGGCGGGTTCCTGCCGCTGCAGGGGAAGCTATTCAGCCCTCCACACGTCAGAGATGCATCTTCAGCTCCAGCTACCCACACTGTCGGCACACGGTATTCCACTGCTGTTTTTCTTGATATACAGGAATGTGTCTCTCAAACTCACAGGGACTTTTTGATGACACATATTTGTTTCCACGACCAGAGTAGTGCCTCCATCCACTACTCTGTGGGGCTGACACCTTTTTATTTTTCATAGATTGGAAATCCTAGATAAACAACTTATTTTCAGTCTCTCCCTCAATCTGAGAGACAAGATTGCTTCTTCCTCAGCCCTCTGTTTATGCTGATACTTTCATCTATTTTTACATGCTGTGTGGGGATGTTGGGATACAAATATTGTGTATTCGGGGCCGTCCAAACTCCATCTGTGTACAGATTGTATCATGGGAAACAGAATCTTGCCAATTTGGATTTCCCAGGTACTGAATTACTTTCAGATTTTTTTCTCCCTTCTCTCATTTTTCCATCTCTCTTTCTTTCCTAGTTCTTCCTCCTTCTTCTTTTGCTTCTTTCCTTGAAATACTTTCTTTTGTATCTTGGCGCACACCAAATTCATCAGTAGAAATAAATGTCACAAATATATCTTTCTTTATTACTGTCTTCTTACATTTAATTAACTTTCTTGTGAAGAAGGCACTGAGAATTTTTTTAAAAATCTATGGCAGATGAAAAGAAAAAAATGTTTTCTCCACAGAAGAGCTTAAAAATAACCTAAAAACAGAATAAGAAATATCTGTTTCAAAGCAGTCTCTCAAATACAAATGGCTTCTGAGCTTTCAAATAAGCATACTTACCTATTCATAAAAGACAATGGAGCGAGAAATATTTATTCCAAAGTATTCTTTCAAACACAAATGGCTTCAGAGTTTTCAGGTAAGTGTGTTTATCTGTTCAGTTTGAGGTGCTCGGAAATGGCGGTGTCTGTGGCCCAACTGAAATATCATGCTTAAAATTATTCAAATTTAGTGATTTAATTTCTCTGTCGCATGAGCTACACAAAGTAATTTTAGGCCCAGTTTTAGGTGCCAGGTCAGTAAGTTTGCATCTCATCATTTCTCTGTTATTTCCTTTTTCTAGTGAAAAGGATGCATTTCCTAGAGTAGCTTACTTAAGACTGTAGTGCTCCTCAACACGGTCAGAATTTGTTAATTTTCTTCATTGTTTTTAGAATAAAACAAATAACCTTATCACATTTGCTTCTATTGATTTGTTCTCAGCTTGCTTTTATGTCCCTGTTTTCTTTAGCTTCTGTAAATTTCTCCTAACCTCGCCTGCTCATATGGTCATGAAATGTACTGTTTTCTTTTGTCTTTTCCCACCCACGTGCTTTCCTTGGTCCAAACTTTTTCCTGGCTTTGTAGATACTCTGCTCACTGGCCGAGGCCTGATTAAGCTTTCTTTCCCGGGTTTTAAAGTCTGCTCTTGGACTCTTTGCTCTGAGCTCTCATAACATTTTAGGTAAACGTCTGCTAAACTAGGGTGACTGCTGGAGTTTGGGTCTGAAGTGACCCCCAAATGTTCATGGCTAAAGACTTGGTCTTCCACATCTTGAAAGATGAGGGGCCCCACTGGAGGAAGTTAGGTCACTGGGAGTGTTCTCTTGAGGACATTGGAACCTCAATTCCTTCCTCTCGCTCTCACTTCCCTGGCCACCATGAGGTGAGCAGCTTCCTATGCCACACACTCCTGCCATGGTGTTCTGCTTTACCACTGGCCCCAAACAATGGGCCAACCAACCATGGACTGAAACCTCCCAAACTGTGAGTCAAACTCAACTTGTTCTCTTTATAAATTGACTTATCTCAGATATGTGTCATAGTAGCAGAAAGCTGACTGACACAGTAACCTTTGTCCTGGTTTTTCCCAGTCTCTGTGCCTGTGGACTTGGCATTATTGTTACTTATAATGATTATGCTAATCATAATACTTAATCACATTTCTGCCTTATGTTGGGGTTAGATATGTTTATATTCTCATTAGACCAAGGATCATTCTTGAATCATCCAATGGCCAGAATATTCCTGTTATGTTGATGACTGCCAGTTAAGGAAGTTAGTGACTTTCATCTCATTCCCACATGAATGAAAAGATTTGAAGATATGGTCAAGTCCTTGGGTGCACCTGAGTTTGCCAGTCCACACTCAAATTTTCTGGGTCTCTCTCTCTGACATAGAAAGAGGAAGAGGAGTCAGAAGATGTGTAAAGTGAGAGTAAAGTTTATTTGCAAAAAAAAGAGATGCAAAACTACTCTGAGGAGTGGGGTCCCCAGAGCTGGATTCCTGCAGAGTATGGACAGTGGTCCTGTTTTTATGGAGTTGAGGTGCTGGTCCCTCCCTCTGGGGGCAGCACTACCTGATTGGTTAGTTTGTTGCTAGGCACTTGGGTCCTGTGGGATAATAGAGGAACCCGAGTACACATTGCAACTGTTAGGGTGGACAGTTTACAAAAGAAAACCTGCAGACTGCTCATTGTTCACATTCTCGGGACATTGCAGAAGTTGTTTTTCTCCTAAACTCTGAAGGGCCCATATCGCTTTCTGACTCTACCTAGGACAGTCCCATCTATCCCTGCAATATGGTGTGCTTACAAGTAGCGTAGAGATTGACTCTCACCTTTTGGCATTTGCTATTCTTTTGTCTTTCCTTCCCTTCCTTTTCTTTTCCTTTCCTTTCCAGAAAACTCTTTTTGATTTTGTTTCTTTCTCACGCTTTCAGAGTAGTGTTGGAGAACATTCATGAAATCTTGTGTTCTTAGAGAAAGGAAGACGCTTACACGTTGATCTAGTCCAGTCCTCTGTCTTTTAGACATTCAAGTGATCTCAGAGCAGAGATCTGTTTCATTTTGGTCTCTGTATTATTTGTTCCTTTTCTTGCAGTAAGTAGTTCCCCTATTTTCCTTTGGGGAAACTGTCCATACCTGACTCTCCATAGTAGGGTCGTTGGGACTAGGGTGATGCAAATGAGATGCCAGAGAGCCAAACTGAAGGAGGTGCTCACTTCTGGGGCTGTGCAAGCACACCGTTGGTAGCTGGACGGCTGTTCCCTGGATGCCTTGGTTGCTTCACTCTAGTCCTGTCATTGCTCAGAACATTCAGGGCTGGCATACTACCTGTCTCCAAGGATGGACTTTGGACCAAAACAGGGTCAAAGGGCTCTCTTTCCCCTGGCCACTATGACTGAGTGCATGGCAGTCAGGTAACGTAATCAGAGTCAATCAGAGTCTACTCTGGAAGTTTTATTGAAATTTGTGGGAAAGCAATCACTCCTGTTGTTGTGGTTGGAATGAGGAAAATGAAAGCCCAGCAATACTGGCACTAACTTGTAGGGCGCCTGCAGGAGAGTGGGGTTATAGCAGAAGGAGACAACCTTGGCATGAAGAGCGATGGTTTGGAAAGAATTACTTACGCACCAGACTCAGTTTGTGCCTAGATTTTTAGGTACATGTTAATCAATAAATCAGACAGACACACGCACACACACATACACACACACACAAACACACACCCTTTCTTTTATCTCCATGTTAGTTTAATAGTTTGATTCAGGCTTTTTGTTTTATTTGTAATTGAAAGAATTCTGTGCAGAAATATGGGGTGGCTAAAGGCCATGGAAACTGAGGGTTATTCTTGGTCACACACCCTTAGTGACATGCAGAGAGTAAGCTAGCTCTATACTTCCTTACACGATATTTCTTCATTCTACTCTCTCTGATGTGTCTCAACACCACATAATAGTTCAGGCCCTGAACCACTTATTTAAAGTGCATTTGACAAAGTCACGAGTTAAAGATATTTAGGAACCAAGACTTTTGTGGTTGACTTTTAAAACAAAGGTTCATTTCAGATTAATTTTCTGCTCAACTTTTCTGCTCAATAAGGGTGCAGGAGCCAAAAGAGATAAGGCAAAATTGACCCAGTTCTCTGGACTTATCATCCAGTGGGCTTTTTAGTACACTGGTCTCAGAATAAGGACTCTACATTTTGATCTTTGGGTTAGATTTTGACATGCTATTCAGCTGCAGGGATCTTTTGGGTGTCTATATTATTGTTTATAACAATGCTTACTCTGCTTCAGAATAAACAGTGGTGATTGATTTTTTTTTGTCTCCCATTGGGGCACACAACGTGGTTTGCTAATGGTGACAAATGACATTAAGAAACAAATCAGTCTAAATTAATGACCCCATTTTGCAAAATACCTCAGGGAGAACAAGCGTACTCTGATATTGTGGAGAGAGTGGTGCTCTTGCCACTTGTGATTAGTGAAGTTAATGAAAAAATCCAAAGGCTGTCACAACTTCATACCTCCTGGCTTGCATTCAAAACACCTGGAGAGCATGTGCAATCAGATTGCTGGCCCCTGTCTTCAGAGTTCTGGATTCATTAGGTCTGCGGTGTGGCTGGTCTCCAAAGTGATGGTGATACTAAAGGTCTTGGAACCACAAGTGGAGAACTAGCACTCTGTATCAAAGATGGACTCCAATCAAGATGGGGGCAGTTGAGACATGCTAACAAAAATGCATGCTAATGTTAACTTTCCAAGGCGTGATAGAAAGAAGTCTAGTTGTTTCAAATGCATCCTAAATGTTTCTCATTGTTGTGACATTTTATTTTTTTTCTCTTCAAATTAAGATGTAGGCAGTTAAAGCCTGTTTTATTACTTGAAAGAATGCATACAGCAGTGGGATGTGTTTCTCACAAGAAAGGAAGCAAAGAAGTGTTCGTCATGATTAATATTATTGTGGGTCTTCAAGCGCCATGTCCAGACACTTACATTTGTTGTTTAATTGAATGGACTCCAGTCTTTCAGGGATGATATGAATGCACAGGAAACTATTTGAATGCAAATTTATTAATGTACCATGAGAAGCACAAGAGCTAAGAGAACTGTTAGTCTTATGTCAATAGATTATACTTTTTCTTACTTTAGGTAGTGGCTAGGAAAATCAAAACACTGTCAAACCACATTAACAAGTGCAGTCTCAGAGCGAGAACAGCTAGTCTAATTTGAGGAGTGTTGGCCATAGGTAGTGTCATACACTCATGCTTACTTGAAGATAGCTTTCCTTGAGGGACGCAAGTACTCTGTCAGTTCACTAAGACCTTCTTAGCAGTCTATGTAGTGCTGGACAGAGACTGCCGAAATCTGCTTGCCTTACTTGTTTTTTGTATACGCCAAACTGATCGATGGCTTCCAGAATATATTAAGATACTCAGACAAGTTGTAAGAAGGAACTGTTTGGGACGTCAAGACATTCTGTTGCATGATTTTGTATACATGGCTGTACTGGTTGATTTCAGTAAATTGAAAATTTCTAACAAACTTGGTAGTAAAGGGACGTGAACTTGACTCTGTCCGAATGAGAAGATCAAAGAATTACATGGAAAGTCCAAACTTTTTTGAATTTATTTTATTTTTATCACTCTACAACTTCAGATCTAGCTTCATAAAAGAATGTAATCCAACTATCAACTTTTGTCCTCTTCTTTATACGAAACTGAGATAGTTTTCTGGACCACACAGAAGTCTAAGGCATTCTTGACAATTGTGTGCTGCTGGGAGGCTTATTTGCTTCTATTAAAATTTTTTTCTGATTTCTTTGCTTTTGTTTTTTTTTTTTAACAAAGGGTCTCTCCTTTGCTGAGGGTTCTCTCTGCCCTACACTGAAGTGCATGTGGAGCACAGGCATTTTTCTTAATCTCTATCAATACTGTGTATTCAAAATCTTTCTTTGTAGTGGGTGTTTACTGAAATTTTGGGTGATGGTAGGATATGAATTTGGGGGATAGATGCGAGTTCGGGAAGCATGAAGGTTAACGATACAGTCTTTTGGAGCAAAGCATTCAAAATGGAGTATTAGACATCTGTGTTCTAAAAATGCTTCAAGACGCTAACATGTCAAATTGAATCCCTTCTGGACACCATCCCCCTACTCCAATTCTTCATTCCACTCCTTGTTCTTTTTCTACAGACACATCTTCGAGTTAGTTAGACACATCTCCAACCTTAGTGGAGATACCTCTTCGTGGTTTCTACTATATACTGTCTGAAGTGTTAATATGGTATGATCAGAATGGAATGAAGTGTTAATAGAAAAATGAATTAGATCATTTCTAATGTCCAGTCTGTTTACATAAGTAGCTTTTATATGTTTCAAGAAAATTTCACTTTTTCTTCATGTTAAAGCTTCAAGATTCTAATGAAGTTATTTCCAATTTAGTTGATATTTTATTCTTGATAGTTTGTCTGAAACACAATTGAGCCCATATATTTGTCTTGTATCTGATCATCTTACTGTACTTTATTATTTCTAAGTGTTGCAGAGTATATTTTACTGTTTTTGGAATAAATACATGTTTTTATTAATAATAGTGAAAAAATTCCTTTCCAATAATCGTCTCTCTTTTTATCTGCATCTTAAATTATTAAATTGCCTATATTTATCAAGTCAGAAAAATCTATTTTTAATTTTCTAAAGATTTTTAAAAAATTTAAATAATGCATGATAGTGAATGCTATTAAGTGATTTTGAGGGGCTGGGGATTTAGCTCAGTGGTAAAGCACTTGCCTGGGAAACACAAGGTCCTGAGTTTGATCCCCGGCACACCTCCAAGAAAAAAAACTACCACATATTAAATGATTTTGAAACATCTGAATGATATTAAATTATTTCATTTTTTTTAATAAGACTTATTTTTGAATAATTATATTAAGAGATTTCCAAATTCTATGTCTGAATTCTTGGGATAATCCCTAAGACTTAGTCATAGTGGCTAAGTCTTTTGTACTAATAAATTGAGTTTGAAGTACTTATTCATATTAATAAGTGAGTTTTTTTTTTCAAATTTTTCTGGGGTCTTTGTGTCTAGTTTTGACTTCAGGGTTTATTAGCTTATGAAAAAATTTCCATAGCATAAGAATGGTATATAATTTGTAGGAGTCTCTAATTTTTTGCTTTTTAATTGTATCATTTTAGGTAGTACAGATACTATATTCCCACTAACTGAACCAAGTATTCTACCAAGATGTTTTTACTTTTACAATCATAAATTATTTTCTATTTTCTTAACTTCTATTTTAATATTTATTATACATATAGTTTATTATATTCATTATAGTTCTATTTCATTTATATTTTATTCATTTGTATGTTTTACTTTTTTATCTTTTCAAAAACATAGTGGTTAATTTATTAAGCTATTTTATAGCGTTATTCATTTTTTCTTTTAAAAATTATTGGATTTTTATAATAAGATTAAAATACTAATATGTTCTTAAGTACTACTTCAAGTATTTTTATTATTATCCAAATTAAAGGATTAAAGATCACATTTAATTCTGCCTATATTTTTGATGGAATTCTTGATAGAAAGATATATAAATGTATTTACAGCTCTTCTGTTTTAATCTTCTGATAGTCTGTAGTTGTGTTCTTAATTTCCTTCACGACTCATGGATTTCTTGTATTTTATAACTTAGTTTTAATTTTATCAATAATTCTTTCATGGAGAATTGGCAAAACTCTGTCTTTATAAATTCAAGGTGATCACAGACATATAAAAGTGGTGATCCAAATGTTTCCATTAAAAACTTTACTAGAATAAAAGACATATTGCCATTAGTTCCCTCAGAACACTCGCCCTTGTTTGAACACACTTGTCCCACCATTCAGGCCATTTTCTGAAGCAGTTCCAAAAGTCCTCCTTCATGAGTGTCTTTAAGAGATGTGATGAAAAATAAGGTGAATGCTGTTGCCCATTGTCATCCAATAGAAAGTGAGGCTCATAGAAATATTATGGCGTGTCCTCATTCACCAAACCTGGGACTGTGTGACTTCTGGCTCTTCCCCAAAGTCCAAATGACCATGAAAGATAAACATTTTGAATCAATTTAGAACTAGTAGGCAGCAACAAGAGCACAACTAAAGACAATAAAGAGGACTTCCATAACTGTTTCAGAAAGTGGCAAGAACAATGGTTATCAAGCAATGCATTTGAAGTGAGGGGGTGTCATTTACTGTAATAAGTTTCTTAAAAAATTAAATATTCACCATGTATTTTCATCATACCTCATATATATTATGTGTTATATGTGTATGTATCAGCTGCTTCTTAAGAGGTGAAAGATTTATATGATTTTAAGAAAAAAGCATAATTCAGTTCTTTGAAATAATTTATTGTTCAAATTAGAGCCATTTATTTTTTAAAATGTACTGTAGATTTAAGAGACTTGAAAAAGAGGTGTTTAAAATTTCTCACAATTGTTTTCATGACTTTTTCTGGAATTTCTATTAGTTTTGAACCCTTGTGGTTTGATGCTTTGTTGTCTTTGACGTTAGATACTGTATTTTTTTCTAGATATTCATAGGGTTTTATTTTCATCTGTTTGGCTAAATAATTTAAACAGGTACTTGAATGGGATTCCTTTTAATAATTTTTCCAGAACACAATCACCTCCTTTAATTTGACTGTGCAATTATTTTAAAAATATTTTGAAGTCCTTTGGCTTTAAAAAGTTACCAAGATAGTACAGACTTCTCAAGTTCTCCTTGCTCAGATTTCTCTAATGTTAACATCTTATATAGCCATGGCAATTTGTCAGAATTAAGAAATTAGCATTACTATAGTATTATGACATACTTTATTTGAATTTCCTCAGTTTTTCCAACAATGTTCTTTCTCTCTTTCAGGATCCAATGCAGTTAATTTTTATATCCCCTTAGTGTTCTCTAATTTCTGGTGGTATTTTGTGATCTTGACACTTTGATAAGTATATTCAACCATTTCTTTAAACTAGCAATGAAATGCATTCCCCATCTATGATTCCTGCTTCAAGTCCAATCATTTACATGTGACTCCCCCAGGAATATGTATAAATAATAGGCTTAGTGTGCATTGTCTTATTTCCTCCTCTGTAAGTTCTTTCAAAGGTTATTTTTTTCCTACTTTACAAATTTGGAAAGTTTTTCTTATGCTTGACTTTCACCTTGGTCATCTGACTATCTTTAGTGCCATTCTCTTCTATATCACCTACATTAAACATTTAGAAGTTTTTGTGGGCTAACTTCTATTTTCATGCAACACTTGTATAATATTCTATCCTAGCTTGCAATTTATACACTACATCCACTATAATCACATCTTGGCCCATTGTTTTCATTAAATGCTAAAGTTTCAGAGAGAAGAATCATAAAGAAAAAGAAAACGAGTGAAGTAGACACAAAGAGAAGAGCAGAAAGAAGTGTGTGCTGCTGCTACAGAGAGATCAGCTGCTTTGACTTTTAGGATTTGCAAGTTGAATTTCTTCTGAGACCCAGTTACATTTTACTGAGAACAGCAAAGCTGCTTGTAGCATTTTCTGCGGTTCCTATTGTAAATTGTTTTCAGAAATTTGTCTAGCTAGTATAAAATCAGCTTTCCTTTATTTTTCAGTACACTGTTTTGAAAAGGCACAGTTTTGACATGCTTCTTTACACGTCATCAAGGGTGGGGCTCTAGTGCCAGCTCTCAGGCCACATGGGGCGTGTTGGCTTCCTTCCCCATTTTCCCGGGCACTACTTGGGTCTTCCACCAGGACAGTCCCTGATCACTTTCCAAAGCTGTGTGGACTTTCATCTCGTGTCGCTCTGCTGAATGAAGTGAAATATTCTCCTGTACTGCATCACCATTCAGTTTCTTGAGTTTTCAAATAATATGGTATATACTACACAGATGTCCTTAACGTGATCTGCTGTCAGATTTCTTCTTATGCCAGGTCACAAAAATTTACTTTGAGTGGCTGTATTTCCCACAGAACAACATGTCGTTATTTTTTTCATGTTTCATTACTTGTTTTCTGAGACAAAATGGTTCTGTATAGATACTGTACAATAAAGATGAGGCAGGGAGGTAAAATAAAATCCTAATAGTATCGTCGGGACAATCTCAGTTCTCTTCAAGGTTAAAAAGGTTGCCAGTCAATTGCAGGGGAGGGGAAATTAAATCTATACACTTCAGAGGATGAGTAGAGCTGCTTATCCACAACGCAAAGGATAGTCATGTATCATTTTTCTTCTTTTTTTAAGGTATTGATTCAACAAATGTGCATATTGGATTATTATGTGCAAAACACTTCGCTTGGTTCTGGTGCCATACATCTAAATAAGAAAGACATGGTCCTTGGTTTAATAAAATTTTCCCCGGTCCCTGGAAAATTAACATTTTTGATGTCAGTATTGAGTACCTGATTTAACAAGTTAGACTTAATGATTTTTCATCTTTCTGATGGTACCAAAGTGATAGGCATCCATAGAAGCTGTATTCCAGTTCTGAAGTGTGAGCTGGTCTTGGGTTTGTTACGTGCTCTGCACACTCTCTCCTGGGGCTGGGCAAGGGCAGTGAGCTGCAGTTCCCAAGTTAGCTACGCAGTTGTGAGGGGAAGGGGTGTGCTCTGCAGTGCATTGTGTTGTGAAGGTAGGATGATGGAAGGAAGTCTGATTTCCAGTAGTTTCAACTTACTTACGGTTCCCTGGGAATGTAACATCATTGTAAGCAGGGAGCAGCACTGTATTCTACTCTACACAGCTGTCATCAGACCGGAACATAATAATCCACGTGTGGTTCTGCTACGTGCAAAGCCCGCAGTACATGCTAGCTTTTATCATGATAGTTATTATTACAATGACTTTTTCTATTACTATTGGTCAGTCATTAAGACGAACACCTAATAGACATCATCACATTCAGTCCTCCATGCCTTTAAATGTAGAACAGAAGAATTTTACAGCAGATACATATTCTATCATTTGCATTTTCTATATTTCCTTTACCATATACAAATTAGTCATTGGACCTTTTTTTGATACAGTAAACTATAGACATAAATGACCCCCAGAATATGATAACTTGTATCTTCTTATCTATAGTTCAGTATTGATTTTTAGCTTATTTTTGAGTTAAAATTAAATACTACGAAACACACAAATCTAAAAGAGTTTGACAAATGCATAAACCCATATAAATCAAATCCGTCTCATGCTACAGAATAAAACCGTTGCCCTACTCCCCCTTCATCTTTTTTCTAAGCATTCTGTGTCCCCACTTTTCTGTAGATCAGATTTCCCTCTTCAAAAACATGGTACAATTAGAGTCACAAATTAGATCCTGTTTTGTAGTGTCTCTTTCATTCAGCATATATTCAGGAGTCTCCCACATTCTTTCATCTATTAGTAATTCATTTGCTTTAATTACTGAATAAGTTTCCTTTGCACAAATATAATATTACTTGTTTATCCAATTGGTAAATACTAGGACATTTTCCAGTTTTCACCTATCATGAATAAAGTGCTCTTGTACAAACCTGCGGGCCCCGGGAAGGCTTTTGCTGCCCAGAGAGGTATCATCCTTCACCGCCCACCTACCTCAAACCCCTACGTGGGAGTCTGGCCCTGCTTCCACCAGGGGACCCTGCTCTTCTGACTCTGCTTAGAGGCTGAAGTGGACACTTGACTACTGTAGAGAAAGCACATTCTTTCGAGAACCTGGAATTGCACACATAGGGACACACATAGACATGGAAAAACAGAACATAAGTCTTCTGAAAGAGCAATGCATACCTAAAAATCATAGTGAGGTGCTCATATAACCTATCCTAAAGAGGGAGGATTGGAAGAACAGTTACTTATTTTTGGTAGTTTCCTCATTCAGACTTCAAAGGCCTTGGCTGAATTTATTCCCTATGTCGTATAACATTCTTATTTATGCATAATAATATCGTAATTTTAATAAATTCTATTATTATTTATTCAAGGTAGCTCAATAATTTTCTGTTATTTACAACTGAAGACATTGTTTAAGTCAACGAGAACAAAATTCCACAATTAGGATTGGGGATTTAGCTCAGTGGTAGAGTGCTTCCCTCACAGCCACAAAGCCCTGAGTTGGATCCCCAGCATCCCTCCCTGTAAAAACCCCCAAATTCCACAACTGAATATTTATTGTTTGATCTAAATTCTATTCTGTACATATAATGGAGGTTAGTATATATGGTATATGCTCAATGAATGTTTGTAAACTGAAAAGAACAAGCAATCTGAATGAGAGATGGTACATTTTATCTGTCAGCCATAGTTTAGGATTTCTAGTGAGCAAAGGATAAGGAGAGACTATCCAGATGGGGCCATGAGTTTCACTGCAATTGAGTCACGAAGAAATAGAGAAAAAAGAAGACTCTGGAAGAAGAAATTAAACAAAAGCAAGTGTTCGTGTCACACCAACTGGTAAGGACCCCTGGCAGAGCAAATTTAGCCAGAGACAATCAACTTCTAAATAAAGTCAGTTGCCTGAGTTTATATCATAGCAGTCCACATTGGAAATGTGTCTGTTTCTGAGAAAGTATTGAGTGCAAACTGCATTCCTCATTACCATTTAGGAAAGGAGGGACTGTGCTTGACTGAAACAGATAAAGAGCAATTGCTTATTTTTCAATCAATTCTTATTGATTTGGGAGACATGGGGTCCTTAATTGTATGTGTACTTCATCTTCCCGTTGGAAATTTCTACTTCATCTGATAAATAGATTCTAGTTTAAATTACAGTACACCACCCTATGTACATTGCAGGAAAAGCTCTGAGTCTTTGGAATACTTGAGAGTAGAATCCACAAAACAGAGAGAGCAGAACCCACAAAATGCCTCTTACTTAATGTAGCTGCTCTGATTGGCAGTGTAGCTTCTGTGATCAGGCTGGGTTTGAACCCCAGCCCAGCTGCTTCTGACCTTGCCAGCCCTGGGTGAGCTACTTTACCTCTCCACTTCTCTGTTTCTTCCTCTGTGAAATGTGTAACAGTCGTAGCTACCTAATGTGCAAATCAATTCATGTCAGAAAAGGTCTAATCTTTTGTTTCTTTTTTTCTTTCTTCTCTCATCTGGAACCCATGTGCCAGTTGGCAGTACTGATAGCTGGCCTTGCAGAAACAAATACTATCATTAGGCAGATAGATATTAGCAGGTCTAAGGGACAAAGAGGAGGGGTCCAAATAGCATGCTTTGCTAGTTACAGCTGAGTAAACAAAGACTTCAGTGTAAAATACCTTTATAATCATTCTTTAGGTCTCAGACCAAAAGTGACCCCACAGAGCACAGTGACACTTTAAGGCGACACACTGGGGACATTCCTGCCAAAATCTGGCCACCTGGTCATCAATTTCCAAAACAAGTCATACAGCATTTCTGAGTGCCGTGGCCTCCACCCTATGATATCAGAAAGGGGCGCATTCTATAAAGGCCCCCAGTCCTCGGGCTGAGACCAGATTTAGATTCTTATATGATTAAGGCCCCTAAAGCAAACCCAACTTCCTGAAAGGAGCAAGGAAGACATTTTTGAGATGTTGACATTCCGAAGTATCCCCTAGTAGAAAGGCCGATACACGCTATAATAATCATAGTTCTCTGATCCCTAACATATAGCTTTTGTGTGCATAAAGAGATGTCCAAACTCACACTCAGGACAGATGCCTTTGTGGCACTGTCCGCTTTCTCAGTCGAGGGGCTAACTCTCTCTTTACAGTAAGTTCTACCTGTACTTCTGCATGCCCACCTTCGTGTCTTGACTGAGTTGTCAACAAGGAGACGAAGAACTGAGGACCAACAAAATGAGGTGCCAGGTCCCTGCTGTGCTAGGACCTGGCTTCCCAGTGACACTATGGCACCAGTTTTTGTAAAAAGAAAGAGATTTATTGTGAAGCTGACCAGCAAATATGTCAGGAGTTGATAAAAAACGCCTTGAATATGGCTTCCTGTCAGTTGGTAGCTGGGATTATAGGAGGGAAGAGGGCTTTTTCTTGACTGCATGGCGAGAAGGGGGAGTAGCAGGGTTCTTTTGCGCAGCTGTAGATATTAGCCACACTGCTTCCCAGGTCACAAGTCTCTCTTTGAGAGTAGCTATGTTCTGTGTGGGGATTTTGAGTTTGTGATGCCAAGTCATAGAGCAGCTGAGCTGGCTTCTTCTGCTTATGTCTACCTCCAAAAGCTGGTCCTTGAGTGGATTTGCAAGGGTTTTCCTGAAAACCAATTTAGGCATTTTGTTATTTAATGAATTTGTGTCCCATTGTGTCCAGGCCATGGCCAATTTCATTCCCGTGTGGCTGAGTTAGGGAGTCTCTGCTCATTTTCCCTGAAATATTTTTCTTAGTTTCTTAAATTTTATGTGCTCACCTCTCAACATTTCAAGTCATACTAATGATAAGATTTTGTACAGTTTTATTTGTGTATCACTTCTTTTTCCATTTTGATACACTTGCAAGTGATAATAGATGATTCTGTATTTGTGTAATACACATGTCTCAAGAATATATATGTTTATATACATAATGATGTTTGCTTATAATTGAGTCACAAGATGAAACTCCTCTCGGCAGCCTTCCCCATCCCCTGGCCAACTCCATGCCCAAGGAATCCATCCCTTAGTGGAGGCTGACTGCCAATCCCAAGCTTGCTCTTTGCTTCCCCGTCTCAGCATGGGGCTGCCGAGGTGTCAACCAGCCAACCAACCTGATCCTGGAGGAGTCCAATGGCCCAAGGGAGAATGTAAGCCATTGAGCATGGCCAGCTCCGGGAGAAACAGCGAACTGGACTTGAAGCACAGCCCCAAGAAAAGCCCACAGTTATTGTAACCACAGTTATTGTAACTAAAAAATCAGCATGGGGTTTTACTCTGAAAGTGACTTCCTCACAACAGGCTACAAAATAATCTCAGTGTGGTGCCCTGAGCTGCAGAACTCCACCTCAGGGTATGCAGTGTTATTCTCCCACAGTGACCAGGTGAGAGACATTGCAACCTCTAAGCCCAAATAAATGGAGGTGGTCTGATCTTGGGACAGAGGCAAAGTCCTCTGGTTGGATGTTCACAAAGTGTATCACTGAAAAGCAGACTAACTAAAGGTCTCCATAAGAGCAACATTGTCATTCACTATCATCAACCTGCCAACCTCAGCCCAAATGAAACAAAAACAAACAAACAAAAAAAACTGAAACAACAGAAACATGAGAAGACAAGGCAACAAAATTTCTGCAAAATCCCCCAACTTCCCCACGCAGTTGAATTATTGGAAAGGATAAAGAGGAGATAAAAAACGATCAAGAAGTTGCTTGGGAGCTCAAAGAAGATATAACTAAACATGCAATGGACTGAATAAAATGATCAGTAAGTACAGAAGACACTAATAAAAAGCTAGCTGGCTAAACAAAATGATACAAAACATTAATGACCAGTTCGGCAAGGAATTAGAGTACCAAAAAGTTATGAAACAAATTTAGGAGATTAAAAATTCTATTTAAAGTATGGGCAGCAGAAGGGACCACTGTGAGAAGAGAATCTCAGACCTAGAAGGTAGGGCTGCTGTCAGAGACCAATTATTCAGAGATGCTTAACAACAACAAGAGAACAACAACAACAACAAAATGGATCCAAATGGATTGATGCAAAGACTGATGTAAGATTAATTATTAGCAAAAGATCAGAAGACAGCACAAATTGCATTAAGACCATTTTACAAAAAGAATAGCAGAAAACTTTCCAAGCTGGGGCAAAAAAATTAACATAGAGATAAGTGATGGATATGGAATCTAAATAGCCATGATCAGAAAAGAATCTCTCCATGATATATCACAGCCAAAGTCTTAGAAGTCCAACACAAGAAGAGAACCTTAAAAGCTGTTGGGGAAAAAAAAAGAAAAACAAAACAAAAAAAACAACGAATTACTTTGTTTGTTTGTTTTGATTTTTTGAGACAGGGTCTCACTATGTAGTTCAGGCTGACCTTGAACTTGTGCTGATCCTCCTGCCTCAGCCTCCCATTGCTGGGGTTACAGGTGTGTACCACCATGCTTAGGTCTAACAAATCGTTTATAAAAGGTAAAACCATTAGAATTACAGCAGACTTCTCAATTCAAACTTTAAAGGCCAGAAGAGCTTGAAGTGAAGTGTTTCAAGGACTAAAAGAATGCGATTTCCAACCTAGGCAGCTATGTCCTCAGAACTAGTTTTAAAATTGATGTACAAAGGAGATATTCTCATGACAAAGAGTACCTAAACAAATTCATGACCATCCAACCAGCATTCTAAAAAATTCTCAAGGATATACTAGGAACTGGAAGAAGCTGACAGCGCTGAAAGGCTAATAGAATAAATACACCAGGCAGTTTGAGCCACTAAGTAGAAAGGAAACAAAAGTACTCAGCAACAGGAAAATAATGTAACGACAAGAGTAAGTCAATACTTTTCAGTAATAACTCTCAAAATGTGAATGGTCTCAACTCCACAATCAAGACATTCAGGTTTAAAGAACAGAGAAAGAAACAAAATCCAACAGTATGTTGTGTATAAGAAACACATTTAAAAAAAAATTCGTACACCAAAAATCAAAGGATAGAAAACAGCAGTGGGAACCTGAAAACAAGCAGGAGTGGCTAACCTATTTTCAGACAAAGAGAACTTCATGCCGAAACTCATCAGAAGAGGGAAAGAAGGCCATTATATATTGGTTAAGGGAACAATTAAAGATGAAGGGATAGCAGTTATAAAAATATGTGCACCCAACATCAAAAACCAAAGATGAGTAAACATCTAAGGTCGGATCAAAATCAACACAATTATAATGGGGAAGTTCAATACCCCACTGTCATAAATAGATCAACTAAACAAAAAATCAACAAAGAAGTATCAGAGTTGAATCAAACCATGAAATGAATGGACTCAACGGATATCTTCGGAGTGTTCCACACAATAACAACAGAATACACATTCTCCTCAGCAGCACATGGAACTTTCTTTAAAACAGACTACATACTAGCCAGAAAAGCATGCTTAAATAAATAATGAAGAATAAAAATTATCCCATGCATATTATCAGATCACAGTTCAATGAAACTAAGAATCAATTGCAAAGCAACTACAGAAATTATGCAAATGCAGGGACCTTAAACAACACATACTTGAATAAGCAATAAGTCATTGAAGAAATGAAAGAATAAATTAGACAGTTTCTAAACTCTAACTCTAAGGCTTATACAACACACCAGAGCATATGGGCCATGATGGAAACAGTCCTAAGAGGGAATATTATAGCTGTAAATGTCCACTTCAGAAAAACAG
The DNA here is from genome assembly GCA_004026905.1 of Hystrix cristata. NCBI lineage: Eukaryota > Metazoa > Chordata > Mammalia > Rodentia > Hystricidae > Hystrix > Hystrix cristata. The sequence goes on from PVJO010001143.1 coordinate 140,411, forward strand.
AGTGAGCCCAGATGGATAAGCAATGATGTACCTAAAGGTTCTAGAAAAATAATAATCCAAATCCAAAGCTTGTATTAGAAGGAAATTATAAAAATCAGATGATAAATTAATGAAATTGAGACTAAAAAAGAATATGAGCTGGTTTATTGAAAGAATAAGCAAGATAGACAAACTCTTAGCCAATTTTAACAAAAAAAGGAAAGAAAAGACCCAAATCAATGCAATGAGAAATAAAAAAGATGAAATTGCAACAGACTATAGCCCAAATCCAGAAGATTATTGACAATTGCTTCAAAAATCTTTACTCCAAAGAATAGAGAATTTAGAAAAAATGGACTGATTTCTAGATATATGAATTACCTTAACTGGACCAAGAAGACTTAAAAACACTGAATAATCCAAAACAGACAGTGGTTTGTTTTTTTTCTTTTTCTTTTTTCTTTTTGTGCTAGGCATTGAACTTAGGGCCTTGTGTTTGCTAGGCACGTGCTCCACCACTTGATCTAAATCTGTAACCCAAAGCAATAATAAAAACCCCCCTAAACAACTAATGAAAGACTAGTACCCTATGGATTCACTGCTGAATTCTGTGAGAAATTCAGGAAAGTTCTAACACCAGTACTCTTCAAAATCTTTAATGAAAATGAAAGGAAAGGAATACTCCCAAAATCATTCCTGGAAGCTAGCATTACCCTGATTTTAAAACCAGATAGGAATCCAACCAAAAAAGAAAACTTCAGGCCAAGTTCTTTAATGAACGTAGATGCAAAATTCCTCAACAAGATAGCAACAAACAGAATGGAACAAATCAAAAATAGATCATACGTCATGACTAAGTGGGCTTCGTCCCAGGAATGCAAGGATAATTCAACGTACTTGAATCAATAAATGTAAAGGCACACATAAAGAGAAGCAAGTACAAAAATTACATGAGCATCTCAATAGACAGAAAAAAAGCCTTTGATAAAATCCTACATCAATTCATGATTAAAAACCCTAAAGAAAATAGCTATAAAAGAACCTTATCTCAATCTGATAAAAGTCATTTATAACAAACCTACTGTGAACAATGTACTAAATGGGGAAACACTGAAAGCTTTCCCTCTAAAATCTGGAAAAGACAAGGATGCTCATTATCACCACTCTTTAATTTAGTACTCAAAACATTAGATGGAGTGATCATGCCAAAGAAAGAAATAAAAAGGATTTGTATAGGAAAAGAAGAAGTGAAGTTATCATTATTTATAGAAGACATAATCTTTGACATAGAAGACCCAACAATGATACAAACAAATTCAGCAATGTAGCAGGATACAAAAATCAACATGCAAAAATCAATAGTGTTACTGTATGCAAATAATGAACTCACAAAGAAAGAAACTAGGATAATAATGCCATTAATGATAGCATCAAAGATGTTAAATACTTAGGTATTAATCTAACCAAGGAAGTGAAAGACATCTGTAAGGAAAATTGTAATACTTTGATAAAGGAGATTGAAGATGACATCAAAAAATGGAAAGATATCCCCTGTCCACAGATGGCAGAACCAATACAGTGAAAATTGCCACATTTTCAAAACTAATATACAAATTTAATGCACTCTCAATCAAAACACCAACAGCATTTCTTGCAGAACTAGAGAAAACAATCCTAAAATTCATATGGACCAGGAGAGGACCAGAATAGCAAAAGCAATCCTGGCAACAAGAGGGAAGCAGGAAGCACTACAATCTCAGATTCAAATTGTATTACAAATCTACAGTGATAAAAACTGCATAGTACATATCAACACAAATACACACTCTCAGATCAGTGGAAGAGAACTGAGGGTACAGAAATATCTCCAGGCACATACAACACCTTTTTTCCTCTTTTTTTTTTTTACTGTTATCTGTCTTCTATTTCATACCATATGTATATGTATATCTATGTCTATATCTATATCTATATATAGTTTCTCATATAAGAGAAACCATGTGATACTTAAGCTTGTGTGTCCAAGTTACTTCACTTAACATTATGGTTTCAAGGTGCATCCATTTTCCTACAAATGACTGAAGTTTATCCTGTTTTAATGGCAGAATACTACTCCACTGTGTATAAATCCCACCATTTTATTATATGAGAAATCCAAAATATAAATAAAGAGCAAAATAAAAGATAGATAATAAGAAATAAGGAGATAGATCTTTTGCAAATGGAAGGGGACCAAGAGATGGAGGGAGATAGGAGGGAAGTAAGAGGAAAGAGATGAAAAATAGTTGTGATATGTTACATGTATGTACTGACTGCATGAAGAACGTAAGCATTATGTAATGCAAATACATATTAATAAAATAAAATTTAAAAAAGAGAATTGACTTGTGAGAATGGCAACACTGAAATCCAAGGCATGGATGGTTTTTAGGGTTTATAATATACAACTATTAGTAGTTAAGTAGATGTTCATGCTGGTAAGTCTCTTCAATTCCTCTTTTAGTATCTGATCTGATATTGTTATGATCATTCAGAAACAGTACTTAAAATATGCTCTTGTTAAATATGTATTTCTAAATTATTTATTTTATAAGATCTCATTATTTATCTCCAAAGTTAAAGCATTTTTAGCATAACCAACATAGCATTATCACATCTAAATTTTCTTTAAACTTTGAGATACTTATTAACTCACATCCAGTTATGAGAAATAATACAAGGAAATACTCTTTATTTAGTTTCCCCTGGTAGTAACATGGCTGTTCAATGATGGTATGAGATAACACTCAGAAAACTGACACTGATAAACAATCTATCACAAAGCTAAATGTTTTAACCATAATTTTTTATATTATTAAATACTAAGATAGTACCCAAATTTCTGTAGTCTCATATTCATAGTTGGTTTTGGTACCAATAAGGGACCCTCATATTCTCTCTCTTTCTCTTTCTCTATGCTGGTGATTTATCCCAGGGTCTCTGCATCCCAACCCTTTTTGAAAAAAACGATTTGAGAATGGATCTCATGAAATTTCCCAGGCTGCACTTGAACTTGTGATTCTCCTGCCTCAGTCTCCCTGGGTGCTGGGATTATAGGCATCCACCACCATGTCCAGCAATTCTCACACTCTTAAGAGCAAAGCAAAGCAAAAACAAAACAAAACAAAACAAAACTCTCTTAGTAATATTTTCTTCCATACTCCACCTAATATGGTCATGTATACTATGTACACCTTTCTACACCAGGTGTGAAATGAAACAGAACAGAAGGATGAGGACAGTGGAGAAGCCATTACATTTTCTCACAATCATCCTTAATTTGAAGATACCAGAACTGAAATGTGTAAAATATAAGTAGTGTGCAAAGTCCCATAAATGGCTAGTGCCACCACCTGTGTCCTAATCTGAGGTTTATTCATGCTTTCTGTGAGAGCAGGAAAGATCCATGGAAGCTCAGGAAGAACAAGAAATCTTATAAAAATTGTGGAGAGTTTCCAGCCTGCCATACTCGCAGGATACAAATATTGCTGATGCAATATGTCAATATGTTCTGGTACACTGACCTCCAGGGGCGGTTAGATGGGCTGTAGATGAAGGGACAGGGAACTTGACCTTCGGGACGGAGGCTCCACCCTGATCCTGTCACTGACTAGCCATGAACTTTGGACAAGCCATGTAATCTTGTTGAAGTTCTATATTTCATCTACACAGGAGGAATATAAGTAGCTATTTTATAATTTTATTGGCTGATGATACAAGATAATGTTTGTGAAGCTGCTAGCAAATAACAGTGCTCAGTAAATACTCATTCAACCTGAATGCTTGGCAAATAGCAAAAAACAAAGGCTACTGAGAATGTTATTTGATGTTAGCAACGAGGCTGAAAATTTGAAGACCAATTTTTTCCAAAATTATTCCCCTCTGGGAGTTTTTCTCAAGGCAAGGCAGACCCAGGGGCTCTCTTTCAAATGGGGGACACAGGCTATAGGGGCCCATTCATCCCCCTCCTCCTTTTCGGCCCCAAGCTCTTTTACATATAGATCGTACTAACACGTTGCTCAAGAAAGCAAGGTAGATTGTCTGCTGGGCTCCTAACCAGCAGCTTGTGATTTTAGCTAGAGTTAGTTTAACAACAATGGTCCCTTTGTGTACGGTTCTGTTGTTTTTCTTAGGAGGAAAATGCCAGACTGGGCAAGATCTAGAAATTTGCTGTTTTATTGTAAGGGGATGTACACCTAAATGAGAACTCTGAAAGTAGAAGTTCACTCTTGCTAGCGTCAGATCCAGCAAGCCAGTGAGAAAATCTAGAGACCCCTCTTGATCACTGAACCCCAAAGCCTCAGGGGCTGGAGGGACTACTGGCTAAGGACAGCATGTTTTAATGTGGCTGTTTCGTTTCTGCTTCACCACGGGCAGTAAAACACTGCAAAAAACACTGCAAATAAATCCCCTACTTTCTAATATGTTATTTCTGCACTTATCATTTTAGAGAGCTGCTATTTCTAAACTTTGGGTATAAAGCTTTCTTTAGGACACCTGCCACAATATCGTGCTTTTATTTCCCCATTAAAAAAGAGTTCCATTATTATGGGAGTCAAACTTAAAAAAAGCAACTGTCTTGTTGTATAGTTCACTTTCAAAATGTGTCTTCTTTTGTTTATAGCCTCTAACATTGGGATTTAAAAAAAACAAGTAAACGAATAGTTTGGAAAGGTTTTAGGGCACTTCCATTAATATTTCAAATTCTTTTGGTAACATTAGGAAAAACCTTTAAAGGTTTTCTGACTTAACTGTTTAAATAAGCACCAAAGATTTCATGTGGAAAGAGAACAAAAAACTCTTTAAACAAGGCCCATTTCTCATTTTAATGCAAATTAGTACAATTTGGAGAGTCCATCTATATTTCTAAATATAACACTGCATAAAATTAGTGGCACAGTTTGTATTATCCTGAATAGATTTTGCCTGTAGAAGGTAGGCTCATAACTTTAAAATATTTAAAGAAAAGATGAGACTATAAAGACATAGAGGATACAGAATGCTCATGGAAATATTACCTAATCTTGAGATAAGCATCCATACCTACCACATCAGAAGAATAAGGTCCCTAAGAAATAATCATCTGTAGGGGTTCACCAGGATTACGCAACGTGGAATCCTTGGCTGTCCACCATGTATGTGGGGAATACAAGAGGCTATTTCTGGAGCTACTAGCTATTATCTCATTCATGATAAAATGCTCCATAATGTATCATTCTTTTGCTTCATTCTTTTGCATCTGTTTGTACCTGATCTACAAACTGCCTACCTTGAAATAAGCAAGTCACATGTCCACTGGTACATTTTTTTAACCAGTCCTAGAAGACAAACATGGCTGCCTCTTTTTTCTTTCCTTGAGGAAATGCATATATGCTCAAACTGAGTTCTTTATCTTGAAATTGTAGAATCTATAGCAAGCCCCAGAACTGACTGAGTAGTGAAAAAGACTTATTTTTGGCTAAGAGTAAGAGAAATGAGAGATAAAATTCACAAATCAATACCCTTAACACTCTGGAGTTGGGGGATAAAAGAAATACAGAAGAAAAGACATGGAGGGGAGACATAGGCTCATATAGGGGAGAAATATTCATGTAGTTCCTGGGAATGGAAGATTTTCTGGGAATTTATGCACCACCTTTTTTCCCTCCTCTTATTGTTCTTTCCAGCTGTCTTCATGGCAACCGTCAGTGATCAGGGTTCTGGAGTGTGTCATGTAGCTTTCTGACAGAATTATAATGAAGCTAGATATTATCTGGAGGTCACTCTGGAAGCCATCTTTGATCCTGCCAATTTTGGTTGGCCTAGCCAAGGAGGAACCTCTAACCTATCCTATCCTCAAAGATAAGCAAGATTATGGTGGGGTGGAAATTTAGCTGGGTCACCTAGGCAGTATGAGATTGGCACAAGGTAACAGAGGTGGAGAACAAAGGGAGGAGAAATAGGAAGGAAAACTCAGAGAACAACTTTTTCCTCCATGCTACCATCAGCTTCACATGACTAGCTTGAGAATTCTACATAGGAATGAAGATGCACAGGGCCTTCTGACTCATATCTCTTCCCACACTGAAAGGCTTGCACTGCTGGACCAGGAAATTATCTGATGGCAGCTCTCTCCTCAGCCCCGACGGTAGGTGCTCCCCACTGAATTAGTGAACAAACAATGCATTGGAAGAGCCTGGAAAGACCTTGACTGTAATACTAAACCTCTGCTAGAAGTTCGCATTTTTCTAATAACCCCAGGAATGTAGAGCAGGTTATGAAAATGAAGATTGATTTAGCAGTGAAAAGACACTGGTGTTTTTGATGTTGAGATCTGGGGGAGGAGAGAAAGGAGAAGGGGATACAATAATACCTGTCAGCTGCTTTACAGAAGTTGGTGTTAAGAGTGACTAGAAAATGAACCAACCAGGTGGAGGTTTCCAGCCAGCTTTGACTTAACATTCTCCTCACCAAGTGCTTGAGGCTGGCAGGCCAGCGAGATTAAAAACTAAGGCTGGTTGAGGAAGGCAGAAAGTATTCCAACAAACCTCAAATGAAATACTTCTAGGTGCCAACACGTCCTGAATAGGAAGGAGCAAGCTGTATACTTAGTGCTTTACTTGCTTGTGGAAGACCTGGGATATAAGAGACAGTTCCAAACCTTAGACTCTACGTGTTGTGTGCTGGATAAAAGTCCAAGTAAATGAGTGAATGCAATGGGTTCCTCTGCCAACCATACACTCCACTCTTCTATGCGCTTTGAGAGTTTTAACATAGATAATTTAATGAACATAGTATGTAATATTAAATGATGGAATGAGGGTGTAGACGTCCTGAATCCTGCAATCTTCCACCCCAATCATACACTGTCTGTTTAAAGGGCCAGGGCTTCATCACAGTTTCTCATGGAAAGCTTTAGCGTTCGAGGATATTTTGTAAATAAAAGAAATGGGGCATCATGTTGAGCTTGGAGCATAGCTTCCCCCCACCAAGGGACTGAGGCAGTATCACTTTGTGTTAAACTCTTCCTGACTAAAGATTCTGCTACATTGTGGGGGGCGGGGTTTGCTGGGGATTGAACTCAGGGCCTTGCTAGGCAAGTGCTCTACCACTAAGCTAAATCTCTAGCCCCTTCCTGACTAAAGATTCTAAAACCAGACAAGGACTTAACTACACAAGAAAACCACAGGCCAATATGTTAAATGAACACTGATGCAAAGATCCTCAATAAAATACTGGCAAACAAATGCAATAAATCATCAAAAAGATCATACATCATGACCAAGTAGGCTTTATCTCAGGGATATAAGGATGGTTCAACATATGCAAATCAATAAATGTAATACATCAAATAAAGAGAAGCAAGGACAAAAATCACATAATCATCTCAATAGATGTAGGAAAAAAAACTTAGACAAAATCCAATATCTGGGGGTTGGGGATTCAGCTCAAGTGGTAGAGCATTTGCCTAGCAAGCACAAAGCCCTCAGTTCAGTCCCCAGCACCAAAGCAAACAAACAAACAAACAAACAAAAAAACCCCAAACAAAAAAAAATAAGAAAAGAAAAAGAAAAAAATCCAGTATCTGTTCATGATACGAACTCTGAAGAAAATAGGTATAAAAGGACTTTATTTTGATTTGCTAGAAGCCATTTATGACAAACTTACTGCCAACATCATAATAAACGGGGAAAACCTGAAAGCTTTACCTATAAAATCATGAGCAAGTCAAAGATATTCACTGTCACCATTACTCTTCAGTACAGTACTTGAAACGTTAGCCAGAGCAATCAAGTAAGAGAAAGAAATAAAAGGGATATGTATAGGAAAGGAAGAAGTCAAACTATACTTATTTCACAAGTGATATGATCCTTTACATAGAAGACCCAAAAAAATTCTGCCAAAAGACTCCTAGTACTAATAAACAAATTCAATATGTAGCATGATACAAAAATAACCATACAAAAATCAGTAGCATGTTACTGTACACCAATAATTTGCCAACTGAGAAAGAAATTAGGAAAACAGTACAATTAACAATCATTTCAAAAAATTAAATATTCGGGAATTAACCTAACAAAGGAAGTGAAAGAACTCTATAATGAAAACTATAGTACTCTGAAAAAGGAGATCAAAGCAAACATTAGAAAATGGAAAGATAGTCCTTGTTTGGGAACAGGCAGAACTGATATAATCAAAATGGCCACATTTCTAAAACCGCTGTACAGATGTAATGCGATTGCAATCAAAACCCACTCTCAGTGCATTCCTCACGGAGCAGGAGAGACCCAGGGAGAGCAGAATAGCAAAAGCAATCCTGTGTAACAAGAATAAAGCGGGAAGCATCACAATCCTGGATTTCAAGTTGTATTACGAAGCTATAGTATATAAAAATAGCATAAGTTTTGCACAAAAATGACACTTGGATCAATGGAACAGAACTGATGATGCAGAAACAACCTTAGGCACATGCAGCTATGTGATCATCGAAGAAAGGCCCCCCACATTCACTGTAAGATAGACAGCCTCTTTAATGAAAGGTGTTGGGAAATCTGGCTGTCCACATGCAGAAAATTGAATCTAGACCATATGGTAAACTAAAATCAAAATGGAGCAAAGATCTTAATATTAAAACAGAAACACTCGATCTATTGGAAGATAAATAAGTAAAACCTTGAAGAGAAAGGAACAGGCAAGGACTTTCTGAACAGAACACAAATTACACAAGATAAATAACATCACAAATTAGCAAATAGGATTATATCAAATTAAAAAAAATCTTCTGTACAGCAAAGGAGACAGACAACAGAGTACAGAGACAATCGACAGAATGGGAAAAAAATCTTGTCAGCCATTCCTTGGATGGAATATCTAGACTATATAATGGCCTCAAGAAAATAAGACACCCTCCCAAATAAAAGACCCAATCAAAAATGGGCAACTGAAATGAATAGGCACTTAGCAGAAATACAAATAGCTAGTGAGTACATTAAAAACAATAGAGAAATGCAAATTAAAAGAACACTGAAATTCCATCTTACTCCATAAAGAATGGCCATAATCAAGACCTGAAATAATAAGATGTGCTGGGAAGGGTGTGAGGAAAAAGGAAACCTTCTAAACTGTTGGGAATGTAAACTAGTACAGACACTACGGAAATTGGTATGGAATCAGTATGGAGATTCCTTAGAAAACTCAAACTAGAAATTCTGTTCAGCTCAGCTATTCTCCTTCTAGTTCTCTTCCCAAAATAGTTTCAAAAATCATATTATAGTAATATATGCACACTGATGTTTATAGCAGCACAACGCACACTAGCTAAACCTTGGAAGTAGTCTATATGTCCATCAAAAGATGAACCGATAAATCAAATGTGGTATTTGTACACAATGAAATACTACTGTGCTATAAAGAAGGATACACTTGAGTCGTTTATAAGAAAATGACTGTACCTTGAATCTATAATGTTAAGTTAAATAAATCAGACATGCAGCTTAATTATTGCATGGATTTTCTTAGATGAGAAACTCAAAGAATAAATAAATTACAGAACAAAATAAAAGATAGATAATAGGAAACAGGGAGATAGATATTTTATAATTAGGAAAGGGGCCAAGAAATGGTAGGAGGGGGGATGCAGTGGGCTAAGAAGACATAAAAAGAATTAAGCTGTGTTATGTACATGTACTAACTCCCCACAATGAATGTAATCATTACGTACTGCAAACACATACAAATAAATATAAGAAATTAAAAAAAAAAAGATTCTAGCTTCTTAAGTCTGGTTGGGCTTCACTGCTGGAACCTGGGTCAGGAGAAGAGATTTTGAAAACTAGACAGAAGAGGAAATTCGCACAGAGAGAAGCAACAAGATTCTAATAGAGGGGCTGGGGATTTAGCTCAGTGGTTAGAGTGTTTGCCTTCCAAGCACAAGGCCCTGAGTCCCTGGCACCAAAAAAAAAAAAAAAAAAAAAAAAAGATTCTAATAGAACAGATTAGAACATTTTCTATTTGAAGAGACCCAAGTCCAAGTTCCCCAAGCTCTAATGTGAATGAGTCGTGTGGGCACTAGCCAATGACGAGTCTAATGAGTCTCAAAGCTATTGGCCAATTCTGATTAAACAGAGGTCCCCACATTGCAGAAGCGATGGTATCTTGCTCCATGTCATGGGGAACAGTCAACTAAGCCTTCATATGGATGGACAGGCTGCAAGTTAAGGGACCTGGTGCTGCTGCTGCTGGCAACCTGGGAGCATCACTCAGCACCAGAAGCGCAACAGGAGGAGAGCTATCACCTCGCTCTTGCCTTGTCCCTTCTCACCCAGCCCAGCCCATCCCGGAGACTCAGAGCATAGCGCCATCCAGTGGAAGCTCAGGATTTGAGATGCGTTCCTTCTTTGGAAGCGTTGCTGTGTTGATACTGGAGCACGCTAGATTCTGAGTCCAGGTCACAGCCCTGCTTCCTACAGCATGTCACCCTGCACAGAAGACACTTGCAACTTCAGAGAGGAGGCAACAGAAGAGTGGTTCTGGGACCCAGCTGCCGCAATGCCTTTGGCAGGTTCTTCTGAAGGGTCCACACGACAGCCTGCTGCCCATCTCAGGTGGCTTTCAAAGGGAGTTCGATATTCCTCCGGAGACCAGGACAGGGCTGAATGAATGTCTGAAGAAATGCATGCTTGGGAGCATGTAGGGTACAAGCAAAAGATCCAAAAGAGTTTGAATCAGTCAGAGGCAGGGCTGAGTGAGTGAAGGAATGGGCATCGAGCCTTAGAACCCCATCGAGGAAGAGGACAAGCACACAGAAGGTCTTTCACAGAATACGTTCAGCCAGGGCATTTCAGTCTTCATGAACCTTATTTTTGGAGTTTCTAGGACATACGGCACCAAAATATTACTATCTACCCCCATACAAAATGAAATACAAATTTTCTTGCAGAGTGTCAGGATTTTTATAATTGACATTTTAACATTGTTTCACAGCAAATAACTCATCCACTTTCTGACTGGCTGTGATCATTGTGCCTTCAAAATTATCACTACACGAGAAAATATACGCTATTGACTGTTTTCAAGTTGTAATGAAATTTTACAAATATTAAATGTAAGGATTGACAGATCTGAGGTGTAATATTTTTATAGGCACTAAATTAAACGTTTATTGCTTTAGATTTCGCTCTTCCTTTTCGGAGGCAGTAACATTTTTTCCCCAAATCTCCAGCATTTCATGGATCTCTGAAGAGTTCACACCTCCTGTTGAGTGGCTTATTGTACCATTTCGATAAGGCAGGATCTCCCAGCTGAGTCTATGAACAGGAATACAGTTGCTAAGACAGCTAGACAATTGGGTACAGTCTGAAAGGAAGGTTTTTGAAAGCTGTGAACAAATGACCTATGAACTCATCTTTAGTTTTAAAACATGTGTTGTTCCTAAGGTTTACTTAATCACATTCCCAAAGGAAGAGAACAGAACGGATTGAATATTTTCTGGTCACTGGACAGATTTTTGTCCTTAGAGACACTTGGTAATTCTGCACACTGATGTGTCAAGGCAAGGAGACGTTTGTTACACTCTTCCTTGTTCCACACAGATTCGAGACTGTGTGTCACAGACACATACGTAACACCATGGAGGAAATACTATTCTCTTATATGGTACCTCATTGGGTAAAGAGAAGGTCTTTGTCTTGACATTTTTAAAAAAGATACTTGGAAATGACGTGGAGACTTCAGGGCTTGAGTGCCAGCAGATGCCTAGGTCTCGGAGATGGGGTACTGCCTTACCTACCAGAAGGGCAAACAATTGCAGATTCCTGTGTGGGCGTCCACAGAGGAGGGAACAGTAGGCAGGAGAGGTGACCTGGCAAGGCTGACCTAGCGCAGAGTGTGGCGAGCAGATGGGCTTGAATGTAACTACCAAGTGGTTGCCGTGTGTTCCTCCTGCTGAGACTGCTGGGAAGGACAGAGGGAAATTGGAGTCTAAACAGTTATGAACACATAAGGGTCAACCTAAATCAGAACTGGCAGTCTAGAAAAGGGACACATAGACTACAGAGGAGCCTACCTGAGATCAAACTGTGAATGGTGCTGGCACAAGTTTTATAAGATTGAGATAGGATTAATAATAAGCTCTTTAATAAGATGAACAATATGAACTTCCCAGAATGGTGTTAGAGGTAGGGTGACATCCAGGACATTGTCAGTTTCTCTTCCTCCCTCCTTTGAGACATTTGTCAACCTCATTCTAAAGAACGGATGTTCTCTTCTCCAAAGTTTGATTCTGAATGCTCTAATTTTTTTTCTTTTTTTCCTTTGTATTTCATTCTCTTTCACCAACCTTTACTCTGTCTCGGTTTTCTCTGTTAATGGTCAATAAATAAATGATTTCATTAGGTAGTTCTCAGTTTTTTTCTTCTTTTTATTCTCTTTATCCAGCCAATGGATATATACTCTCAGTACTCCCTGGGAAATATGCCTTGCGTTGTTCTAGTTTCTTACTGCTGCTATAATAAATTACCACAGATGTAGGGTCTTAAAACAGCACAAATTTATTATCTTGCAGTCCTGGAGACCAGAAGTCCAAAATGGGTACCAGCCCAAGATCAAGTTATCAACAGGAGTGCATTTCCTCCGGGGCCTCCGGCGGAGGGTCTGTTTTCTCACCTTTTAGTTTCCAGAGGCCTCTTCCCTCTTCTCTTTCTGGAAGGACTCTTGGGATCAGACTGGGTGATCCTAGTGGTCAGGGACAACCTCCTGTCTCAAGGTCCTTAACTTGAGCACTTCGGCAAAGTCTTGTTTGCTACATAAGATAATAATTTCTAGGAATTAGACATCCTTGAAAGGCCATTACTGAGTGGACCACACATATCCTTCATCATGCCCCCTGCTACTATTACCTCAGCCTCACCTCATGCCGGCCAGCCAGATCCCCTACGTCTAGTATCTCAGCCTTCTGATGGGAACAAAACACTCCTTCCCATCATCATCTTACGGCTGAGAATTTCCACACAGTCATTCAATGTCTTCTTCTTGGACACAGAAGCAGTCCCTCAAGTTTAGGTCTTTAATGCAGAACTTCTCTGTCATTTTTTATTTCCTACTGCTTCAAGGTGTCCCGCATTGAATATACCCATTATGTTTACAATTCCTTCGATAGATCCTGAACTTTTTCAAATATTTTCTTTTCCTTCTACTGTCCCTTCCGTGTACAATTCTCTTCCCTTTCCCTGTCATGTTTGCTAAAGTTCAGATTCTTCCTCAGCACTCAGAACGAATCTCCCCTTGTCAATGACACCTAGATCCCTCGATATTTACATTTTAAAAACCATTTCTTTGTCTCCTGAATATCTCTGGATATGCTCACGATTTGATTGTCTATGGTAGGTGATGCTCTAATGAGTAGGGAACATGACTTGTTGATTTTTCAAGGCCTTGTAGCACTTAGTGCAATGGGCTGCTCATTCTAGAGAATGTGAGCAAATACTTCTTTTATTGACTACTTTTTTTTTTTTTTTGTATAAGGCCTAGCCGAAGAATTTATAGAGATGTCCTAAAAAATCATTTTAAAGGAATGATTATGAATTAAGAACAAAATTTTGCGTATTTTGAATTACAGGTTTTCTGCCTGGAGGAAGATTTTTCCCTTCTCTGGATGACACACTTTTAAGGAGTTTTGCTTTATGGGAAAGATCTCTCAGGTCACTCCCAATCCATTTGCCCCCATAGTGTTCCACATCTGCTTTGTCATTTGTGAGCCTCAGATATGGTGCCAGTGGGTCCTTGTCCTCCAACAGATACTTCTGTTCAGCTCTGTCTGCACTGAATTATTCCTCTCAGTTCCTTATCCAGTATTTAATTCCCCATTTCTGAGCCTTTTGAAGGTGAGGAAGGCCTATCTGATCCCCCAAGGGGCTAAGTGCCAGTAGAGTAATTAGCTAGGCTTCACGCCAATTCAGAGCTTTGATCTAGAAACCCACAACCTTCCCTTTCAATATGGCGGTGGAAGAAGATGTTGGGCTAAAGAATGCTGAAGGATCGTCTTTCAAACTACATAAACGTTAGCCTGCAGAGGTTGAGAATTGGACTATACAAAGTGTTGCTAGAAAAAAAAAAGAGAGAGAGAGAGAGAGAGAGATTTATTGGTTCATTTAACTAACCAAACTCTGATATTGTGTCAGTAGCTTCACAGAACATTTAAACTAAGGAAGCTTGTCTTAAAAGGGGATAAGGCTGATACATTTATTGAATTGTGAATGGCATTTCTCTGGGTACAAGGAGGCTGAATGTGAACAGATACGCTTCTGTTCGGATGTTTTTGAGCATAATGAAAGTGGTATCAGAAAATACCAACTGTGTTTTTTCCATCTTAAAAAAAAAAAAAGTAGAGAAGAGAATAAACGTGGTATGACATGTAAAAGGCACATTTGACCAGAAGATACATTCTGGTTTTGTGGCCAGTAGCTTAAATACAAAAGATTCCTGTTGGAGTGAGGTTTGAAAGGCTGACAAGAAATAAAGCAGCCTCAGAAAGCTGTCCGTCTGTGTGAAGTGTTTTGCTGGCACCAGCACGGAGTGCGGCAGCTGCATTTGGTATCCAACAGGGAACTATAGATTTTGCTAATACTCTTGGAGAAAGAGATTGGCAAATACCCTCTAAGAGTTCTATATGCTCAGAAGGTTGACTTAGCTTCCAGGGAAGTATGTGGAACCCCAAAGGATGTCACAGGACTTCCCTGCTGCTTTTCCTTCATCGTGGTTTGACTAGAGCTTTTAAAGTGAACCGTAATGGAATTGCAGAGTGGGCTTATTATGTTAGATGGATTGAAACAATTTATAATGTATGACAATAGGAATGTGGGGGGCGTTCGTGGTGGCTGGCAGTGGACTTGGCCTGTGCTCAGTTAATGAAGGCAGCGGGCTTTGTGGGTAACTGGAGAGATGATCCTGAGACAGACACCCTGCCTTAAAGTACCTCTCCTGCCGCCCCATCGTGATGCTTTTATCTCAGCCTTGAAATACCTACGGGCAAAGGCTTAGAGGTCTTTAGCAACCAATAAAACACCAGGGCGGCTGGAATGGGTTGTGCACTCAACTATTAGCAGCTGAGAAAATTCCCTTCAAACCTGTCTATGTTGCAACTCTGTTCCTGCCATGCACTGTGACAATGTCCCCATTCATGCACACTTTCTCTCATTTCCTCACCACGCACATCTAATTATAAGTGAGTCTTGTCACTACCACTTGTAGATTGATTTTTCTCCATTCCAGTGCCCTGCTTTGATGGTATCCTGCTTGCATAAGTGTAGTGGCCTCAGGGACTGCTTTTTTTATTTTTGGTCATGGCTACTGGCCGTGCATTCTTCATACTGCCTTGGTTAACCTTTCTAAAACACAGGCCTGATTTGGTCACCTTTCTCCTTAAAACCTCTCCATAAGTCTTGTTGTGGTTTGTGCCTAAATGGCTCCCCAAAGCCTCATGAGGTCACAGATGGGGCTTTTCCAGAGGTAGCTGGATCTAGAGTGTGTGATGCTGGGATGAAGGCCATGTGATTACTAAATCAGTCCACTGATTGGTTTAGCACTGCCCTTATCCTGGCAGCCTGGATAAGATATTAAGGGGCAGAAAGAGGCTGGTCTATTGCTTGCTTGCCTTGCTGCCTTCTGCCACCCTGCTTTGGATCCAGCTAATTGTGGACTGAAACCTTTACAAACTCTGAGCTAAATAAACCTTTCCTCCTTCAACTTCGGGTGTCAGGTATTTTGTCTCAGCAATGAGAGAAAAGTAACTAAGACAAGTCTTTAGTAGCCTCAGGAGTGTCCAAACCTTGTATTTTGATTGCAAAAGGCCCTTAGCAAGTCCACTGCTCTCCACCTGTCTCTCTTCTTCTTGGGTTTCTCTCCATAAGGGAAATCCCTTTCCCCTGTTGGTAAAAGCAGAAACTTCCATAATTATAATTTGTCTCGTGTGTCATTGCCCCTCTACCAAGATGAGTTTCCTTTCCTTTCTCCTTGCAAAATTTCCTCTTAGCCTGCAAACTCACAGGGTACAGCTGCTTCTGCAGCTTTTCTGGATAAGACTTTGTGGGCACAAAATACTCTGTACATGCCTCCGTGAAAGTACTTTCTATTTTGTTAGTCACAGTCACCTTAATTTCTCAAAGGTATAAATAATATAGCACTATTTCTAGGTCTTCAGTGCTGACACAGTGTCTAGAACCATAAATTGAAATTAAAAAACTGACTGACAAATAAACCATTTTGGGAATTGGTAGGTACGGTTGGTTTGCCCATGTCAAGAACTATGTTGATCTAGCTCTATGGGAAACTATAAAGGAAAACAGATAAATCTTCCGCTTTACTACTTTTTCTCCTCTTTGTTATTTTGTTAGCCACATTCCCATTCTGTTAATTCAGAAGAAGCTCATGCCGTATATAACTTGAATCTTTGGCTGCAAAACAAATATGAACGGAGTGTCTACTACCTTCCTGGCACTTTTGGGAATGCTTAGGTCAGGAAAGACAGGCTTTCCTGGGACTTGTAACCCAGGTTGAACAAAACAGATGTTAAACACACAATGACAAATATGAGATCTTCCAGACAGACCTAAGTGCTAGCTAGAACTCTGAACCTTGGAGCAGCTGACCGGACCTTCTGGTTAGGTCACACATTGGCAAAGAGACTTTCCTGAGATGGTGTCCCGAAGAAAGTGTACAAGGTACGAAGGAAAGGACGGTCTGTGCTATGGAGACAAGACATGGGCGAGGGCATGGAGGGGGCACCCTAAACAAAGATTGTGGCTAGGGCGAAAACTCTTAAATGGTGAGGATGATAGCTGCAAGCAAACGAATGGTGCAGACCAAGGACAGACGCATGGGAGGAAGAGGTAGAGGACGGGCTCCAAGAGGCAGTGCAGTGGGTGGTGAAGTGCTGGAGAGGATGGCGGTGACCATGGGAAGCCTCTAGGGCTTTTTAGCAGAAGAGCTGCAGAATGAAAAGCTGGCAGACCCAGACCCTGGAGTAGCAGCACCCAGACAGTTCTCAGGGGCTTTTCCCTTTCTCCAGCCCCGGGGATTGGAGCCAGGGCTTCCCACACTAGGCACCCGTTCTGCCCCTGAGCTGCATCCCCTGCCTCGAGGGCCTTCTTGTGACTCCTTCTAGAGCCTGAGTGCACACCTCCTTACTCCTCAGCTCGCTCTGTCTCTGCCGTGTTTTCTCCTTCTGTTCCCATTTTTCTCGCTCTCTTACTGCTCTTGAGGACTCTGGGGTATAATTTAAAACAACCAACTGGAAGCACAATCTCTTTCTTCCCCCCATTTCATCTCAAATTTTTATGTAAACGCAGCGTTCCACGCTCTATTACATCTTTACTTATTGTCTGATGGACTCTGTGCTCCAAGAAGTCACTCTGAATTTTTCCCGTGGTTTTGCCAATTCCTGGGGAACCATATGCGTACCCTAATGTGACCTCTTTAGCATACAGGATGGAGTGACTTGGTTTCAGTGAGGCACTCAGGTCCCGTGCACTTAGGGAGTGGACATGCTACCCTGGGCACTCCCATGACGATGTGGCAACTGTGGCTCCTCCAGACAGAGCTAAGCGTTGCCAGTGGGTGTGTAAAAGATGAACCACAGGAGAAAGACGTTCTCAAAGGAGGAAGCGATGCGGCCCTGTTGGCGGACTTTACTTACTCCCTTCTGTAATTCGCAGGAGCCATCTGTGCATTCCCATAAGCAGGGACCTTGTCTGTCCTACCCTCAGGGCCAGAACACAGCCAGGCACACAGTAGGTGCTCAGTAGCCATTTACAGTTTGAGTAAATAAATGATGAAATGAGTGAATGCATGCAGAAGTTAGCAAGGCCTGCAACCTTTGTCCCAATCTGAGGATCTCCCAGAGAAGACCAGGGAAAAACTACCGTGAGTAAAGAGGTCTCCCAGAAATCATTTTGGGATATTGTTATCGACATTCGGAAGTAGGTGTGAGACAGAGGGGGTGGGAAGGAGGTAAAAAGAGAAAAATACATTAAACATGCATAGGCAAGAAGAAAAAAAATTAGAAAAAGAGAAACAATGGGTACAGTTTAAAAATAAGTATGAAGTTGAACAGAGATTGAGCATATTTAATCAGACTATAAAAGTCTTTCCTAATTACTGATGACAAAGAAACCCCTTGAAAGGAAGTTTATGGAGCACCACTCCAATCAGGTTCAGAGTCTTTGGGGATCATTTGAGTGATAACTGTGTGGGTGTTACTCCCTGTAGATTATCATTTTCTTTCTGAATTCATTTCCTTCAGCAGAAATGAGAGCCTGCGTGACTCACAGGGCTTTGTTGTGCGATGTGTGGGCTTTCCTACCTGACAGCTCAGAGAGTTACAGAGCTCAGAGTTAACTCAACAGGTCACAGGAGCCTCACTCTGGCTGGGGGAAGGCTCAACAATCCACCAGAATGAGAAGTTTGAAGATGCTCAGGGAAGAAGAGTGTGCCTGCGAGTTAAGATTCTTTTCAACTAGTCGCATTAATGTGCAATCTCTGTGTCCAAAGTGTAAGACTTCAGCTTTAAGACTGTCTTCCTTTGTCTTGTCCAGGACTCCTTCCCCTTTGCTCACACTGGCCTTAGTGCACATGTACAGTATACTAACTGTGCTTAACTAGTACATGTGTAGCCTTGTTGGCAAGCATGTCTTAGGTACTGTACAGTACATTTATGTATTCGTTCAGTCCAGGATTCATCATTCATTCATGAGTTAGCGAACATCTTTCAAACATAAGGCATTGCATTAAGTAAATACTTGGACACTGAGACAGGAAAAAGAAATAGAGCAGCTGTCTTTAGGGAACTTAGTGCCTGGTGAGGGACAAAAGGTACAAGTACAATTTGCTATTGTGCTGGGTACTTTACCCTCATTGTCTCTAATTTCATTACAATCCCTGGAAAGATAGGAACTGGGAAGTGGCTGCTGGGGGTGGGGGGTAAACTGATTTGACTGCCTGAAAGCCATATGATTGGTTAGTAAATGATAGAGCTGAGATCACAAATCAGGTCGTTTCGGTTCCTAAGTAATGCTTATTGTTGTTGTTTTGCTAAATTATATTTCTAGTATTATCCTTTCTTTTCTTTGTTAATCTCCCTATGAATGATGGGTATAGCTAGTGCTAAACCTCTTATTTTACTGCAAGTTCTATGGGTTAGGAGATTGTATTGGTTAGAGTTCTTCAGATAAACAAAATCGATAAAATGTATGCAATGAGATTTAGTAGACTGGCTTTCAGGATCACAGGCTGGATAGTCCATAGGGGCCATCTGCATGCTGAAGAGCCAGAAGACCCAGTCCAAGGAGCTGGAAGCCTCAGAATAAGAAGGACCAAATATAGAGCCCCATTCTAAGGCTGAAGTCCTGGAAGCTCTCTGAAGAGTCACTGGTGTGAGACCACCACACCAGTGGGCTGAAGAAGGTGGAGTGTGATGTCCGCAGGTGACGGCAGCAGCAAAAACACAAAGTCATGAACGCCAGCAAAACTGAGCTTACAAGTGCATTCCATTTTCCTCTTTCCCCAGC
Source organism: Hystrix cristata (assembly GCA_004026905.1). Classification (NCBI taxonomy): domain Eukaryota; kingdom Metazoa; phylum Chordata; class Mammalia; order Rodentia; family Hystricidae; genus Hystrix; species Hystrix cristata. Next base: position 159,967 of record PVJO010001143.1, read on the forward strand.
CAGACTGCATCCTATTGGATAGCGCCTCCTCCAGTCAGGGTGGGTCCTCCCCTTTCCGTTTGCTGACCTACATGCCAATCATTCCTGGAACCACCCCACAGACACACCCAGAAATGTGCTTCACTAATTCCTGGACATCTCCTGTCTCTCCATCCACTCAAGGTGATCGTCAAGACCGTCCATCATAGGAACGTCTCCCCAACACTGACTGAATATTGTAGGGGCTCAGTAGGGATTTATTCCAAGGACACTTTTTATACATGAATGAAATAAGAGACTCTCCGCACCAAGTTCAGGACCCCGGCCTCCAGAATGTTCTGGCTCTGGCCAGCTCAGCTCTCTTTCCCAGTTCTGGGCACCTGTTACTTGTGTGAGTCAGGGTTTGGCCAGGTATGCACAGCAAGGAGTATTTTAACCCAGACTCACATGTCCACAGTGTGGGCTGGGAACCAAGGTCCGCAGGAAACTGCTGGTGTTCAAGGCATCTGGAGGTACAAAGCAAAGCGGAGCCCTGGCAGCTGCCGTGACTTTCAATAGTATGGTGGCACCTGCAAGCCTAGTCCCGGGCGGCTAGAGAGGTGTGGCTTTCCCTTCCTTTGGGGAAGCATTTGCCAGAATCCTGGTGCTCGAGAATGCTGGGAAATGTAGTTCTTTAGGACGAGAGCAGAAGGAGGCGAGGGCGACTAGATCCATTTCTCCCACAAACAAGGGAATTCTTTCTCTTTTCTTTACCCAACAGAGACTAAATTATGAGGTCTAAATCTCAGGAGGGCTTCAGATAGAGGCCTGACTAGTGCTGGATCGACTTGAAGAATGATGAAGGGTTGGCTTCACTCTCAGCAGCTGTGAGTTTGGGCAGCCCTTTGCAAAGTAAGAGGAAATTTAATGAACCCAAATAAGACATGATCCTTTGTGGCCATAAAAGTTGCACTTTGAGAAAGCTCAGCTGGTCAAGAGCCACTTGAAAATGATGTTACTGCTGGGGAACTCTGTCAAAAGTCCGCTCCTCTTGGTGAGTTTCCTTCTCTTTGAGGGAAAACAAAGAGAGGTTTTACAAGCTAGAGAAGGGTCATTTTGCTATTTGAAAGAGTGCATTCAAAAATTGAGGCCCAGTGTGACTGGGAGACATCCATAGTTCGTACTTGTTTATTTGTCCAGCTTTACACCATGTAAGTGATGCAGAATGCTTTCCGCCTCTAATAATAACACCACCACGGGCCTGAGTTAATGGAAAGCTGGAACGGACAAATGAGAGCCGGTGCTGAGATTAACCACTGTGGGTCAGACAAGTCCACAGCTGCGGTCGGGTGGCGGGAGGTCCGGGGAGGAAGGGCAGAGGAAACTTGTCTTAAAATATTTTTGCCTCGTCAACAGATTTAATGCGCAGTATTTTACCCCCCAAACTCATCAACTGGAGAATTTTAAAAAGGATCCAGGGAAACAGCCGCCTCATTTGTATTCCATGGCCTCTAATTGTGCAAGCAGAATGTTTTAGAAACCTTTTGTATAGAGGAGTCTTCGTCTGTGGAGCCTTCCGTCTGCTTATACGGTAGGCAACGGTACTTAAATAGCGTAATTATTATGTGTTCCTAGTTTGCTTCAAATTTTGATTCAATCAGAATCCCTAAACCTGACAGCCTATAATCAAACAAAACAAGTGCTCTGGAAGCGAGGGATTAACAGAGGGGACTTAAACTGTCGTTTTGAAACAGCTTAGACCAATATGAAAGCCCATTTAGGAGTCTCTCCATAAATATCCCTTTTGTTTTGTCTAATTGCTGGTTTGAATGTATCAGACTCATCAATGGGATTAGGGTTAATAGATGTTTGGTCACGCAGAACATGCAGAGGAGGAATCTGATACACACACACAAAAATTGCACTTAATGAGCTTAGCAAATGTTTGCCATATTTTTAATGAACCCTGGGGCTGTCATTTAGAAATGCTTAGCAACTGCTTTTCCATCCTTGAAAATAGAGCAACTGAAGGACATTAACACTATGTACACCATAAATAAGAGGAGCTATTTAAAGCCACCAGCTAGGCGGAGGGAATGATGACATTTCCCTGTCCACAAGCCAGTGACACTTAACACTTCGGGTGTGGGTGCGCTATGTGACAACATAGTTGGGTGGTTCAAGTTTCCTGAAGGGCACCGCCGGGCGTGAGGTTTTTGCAAAGGGTCAAATAACCTGTTTCTTTTTTTAAGCTAAACCTGTATAGGATTGAATCTCCCAGTCTCCTACTCTAGCCTCTACTGCTTTTCACACCTTCCTCCTGCCCTTTCCGAGTGGAAAGGGCTTTTTAAAGAGGAGGTTATGTGTGTGTTGTCCTTCCCCAGGACTGCAGGCGCCTTGGCCACAAGGCTGGCTGCTCCCTCTGCTCAGCCGAGCGAGGCCTGAACGGCGAGCTTGGGGCGTTGATTGCTCAGAAGATTGAATGATCCATCTTTGGAGCCCTTGGGACTTGGCTCCGAAACCCACACAGTCGGCAGGAATGGGGACTTATTGAAGAAGGCCATGTGGCTGTGGTCTCAGAGCCCTGGAGGAGCCTAAAAGAATCAGGTTTTCCTTAGGGAAGGTTTGATTTGATAGACAGAGCACAAAATGCAAGTCCAATGGATTATAGTTAGAGCAAATGAAGGATGTCTTAGCCCCTTAGCTTTCCACGGAGGCAATTGATTTCAAGGACTTCCTGCTCCCTGCCATCTCTCCTCAAGCCCTGCCTCTCAAGGAGCCAAAATAGACACTACCTCATTTAAAAAAACATTAAGAACTAAGCACGGCCACCTTGCAGCTTCTCTGGAAAATGAACGGCCCTCCTGTGATAGCAGCTGTACTTTTGTGTTGAATGATGGGGTCATAATTCTTTTTAGGAGGAAACTGTAAAAAGGGACTGTTTCTAGTATTGTGCAGGCGCTTCATAAAGTGTACAAAATTGTGAAGTTTCCTTTAGAGGGAGAGGAATAGAGGAAATCCGTGCTGTGGGGGAAAAGGCCCAAATATTTTGACTTGCCGTTATTGTGCTGTTGCTGTTAGTGTTGTTGTTGTTAGTGTGTGTATGTGTGTGTGTTTTGTTAATCATTTGTCATCAAGTGCTCCTTGCCCTCAAGCAACTATTAGAATGCCTGATTGATGAAGGAAGCTAGGGATATTACTGAAGGCTTTATGGCTTCCTGGCCTTAAAATGTTGTCAGTAATAAGCTATTTTTCTTTTGAAAGTGACTAAATTCTTGGCACCCAAACCTGTGGATCAGATGAGTTCCAAAAAATCATTTGTTCAACCAATCCCTTAGGCCACAGGTGTGCAACTCGTACACCCACAGTATCTGCAGGGGTAACATAATTAAATGCACCCTACTAGGTAAGGACTGCAGAAAACTGGAAACCGCACCTGTCCCATCTCCAGAGGGCGATGACCACCTGGTCAAATGCTCTGATCTTTACACTCTCAGTAAGCTTTGCCCTATCCCATTTAATTTCACTGCCTTCTTGGTTTCTGGACTTTTAGCTTGATTTTGAACTTGGTACCAGTGACTCATTCTCTCAACTCGTCTGTTGATTTTAAAACAGGAGTTTGCATTTTTCACTCGACTTCTCTGAGTGCCATCCTAGCCCTGGAGTTGTCAGACGAAGAAAAGCATGAGTGAGTGAGGAAGGAATGTTCTATTTTTGTTTAGTACTGGTGTGTCTGAGTCTCTTCTTCCTTTGCTGCTTTTGTTCTCTTCTTCCTGAATATCAAAGGTAGGGAAGGCATAGACACTATGTCCTCTAGAGACGGTGGTGTAGGAACAACGGCACCACGGTGGGCAGGTGCTCTAGCTGTGACAGGCACAGAGGCCAAGAGGAGGACAAAGCAGGGTCCCCCAGATCTCACCAAGCGGTACTAGAGAAACCCTCAGAGATGGCGGCTGAGTGTATGGTTAGTGTGGGTCGGCGTTTGCCAGCTAGACAGTGTTGAACATGAGGCTGTGTACACTGGTCTCCTTGGAACATGACAGGTATGGCGGCGGAATGAGGTGATTGGGCATAGGAGGCTCGGCACAAGTTGGACTTCCTCTCACAGGTAATGGAGAACCATTGAAGGGTTTGCTAATCTCATATCATTTTCAGGAATTATTTAGCTCTTCAGACAAAAGTCGGCAGCTGCTGATTGAAAACCACCAACGGCTGTAGAACATTCCTTCCTCACTCACTCATATTACAGCAAATAATGCTCCAGAATCTAGTCTCCAAGGGATGGATCTGGGGTTGGTCACTTTAGCAGCTGGGCACCTACAGACGCTCTCCCAGTTCACTGCAGATGTCCATAGGCTATTTCATGCCTCCCAGCTCCCCTGACAGGGAGGCCCACGTGCAGCCTGACTTACCGTCAGAAGTTTTCTTACCGGCCAACCTTCTGAACCTGGCCTGGTTGGGGCCGTCCGTCCGTCTTCTGGACATTTCATCTTGCAGGGACAGTGTTCGGCTATCTAAGGACAATGCTTTTATTTTTGGTATTTCCAAAATATTTTTTCAGGAATCACCACTTATTCTGCGCATTTTAATCAATCCAATAGGATTGATCTGAGCACTCCATAAGGATGTAGCAGAGTCCTGAGTATGATGGAGCTAATAGATTCTCTCAGGAACTTTGAAAGGCTTGTTAGAAAGAGATGGGATGAACTGTGGGGAGATCCAGATTTTTACACAAAAATACCTCAGTTACTTGTAACTTCAATTTTAAAGTAAAAATCTCTTAGGCAGTGTACAAGATGCCCAACCAGTACTTTCTCATTAAAAAAAGGCTAAATAATGTGAATTACGCATCAGAAGCTGTCTTTGGAGTGAGAAAGCTTGGGGCAGAATTCTTAGAGTAGTCTGGGCAGGCTGCGGCACTGCTCTTCGGGGTACGCAGCTGTCCGTGCTCATAAAGCTCTTAAATCAGAGTATCACCACTTAGCTCTGAGTGTCTCTGAAATTTCATAAGCAATTTTAACATAAAGCCAACATCACGGGGAGAAAACATCTTGTGCACCACTGTTTGTGTCTTCCCAAGGCCACGAATGTATTATGAACATGATAAAACTAAGGCGAATATTTTAAAACTTAGTACCATTATTAATTTCATGGATTCCTGAGTTCCCTTAAGATTGATGTGCTTTTAATTTAAAAATCTAATTTTAAAATATTGTGGCCTAGTATACAGTAAATTTTATCATTTTAACCGTCTTTTCAGCTGACTTGTTTCATAAGGGAGAAAGCTTGCTGTTCCAAATCGCTTTTAAGAGGAGATTGTTTTTAAATGTTTACATTTAGGTTGAAGAGTGAAAACAGTTCCTTTTCCAATAATGTTGAGAGAGCGTAAGATCGGAAGTTTGCAGTAAAACTAACATGCTAGCTTTGGCTTCTTCTCTAAGGGGCCCACCTGGCGTGAAATGAGGCAGCCTCGCTGATGGAGGGAGGAGAGCGGGGTGAAGGTTTACAGCTGACCAGTTGGGCTTTGCCTCTCCCTGATCTATGGCCACCCATCCATTGGGTCTTTGGGGGTGGGGGCCATATTTGGGTTATTTATTCTGACAGGAGCCTAGATGCTATTTCCATCTGCCTTAGAGTATTTGAGAGGATAAATGTCTGCCGCATCCTGATGAATGGCTGCTATGGTTCATTGCCAGAAAAACTGAGTTATAGCACCTATATTTCATTTAGGAGAAAACTCTAGTGATCCAAAGTATGCACTGAAGCCCTCCATTTGACCAGAACAGCTAAGTGTTTTTCCATTTAAAGGACAAAGTTTGCACAGTAACATCTTGGGGGACTGGGTGGTAGGGGATAAGTAGAAAGCACTTTGTAAGCCTGGCTAGTAAACCCCACGTCGTCCACTTAAAATACAAATAAATAAATAAATAAATAAATAAATAAATAAATAAATAAATAAATAAAATAAAATAAATTAAAATAAATGAGAAAAAGGAAAAGAATCTAGGGAACAGAACCTAACAATTCTATGTCCTGGGTTAAAAATCATCTTCACTTCCGCTCTCATATCCTCAGTCAGTTAAAAACCGTTCCAAAATAAATCATCTTTAAGAATGACAAAGGAGAAGCATATAAATTTAAATGCTATCAGGAGTATCACAAGATATTTATTTTGTAAGAACTATGAAAACTATGAAAATAATACGTTTTTGTACGTATACCAATTACATGTATCAGTTAGTTGAATGAAAATTTATTCTAGATGCCAAAAGATCTTCAGATACCATGTGGCAAGGACATAATAATTGTAAATAGATTTGTCATAATTTAATATTATACAGAGGCACATATATAGCATATATAGCCTATATTTGTCACTTACTGATATATGGACACCTACACATGTTGAATGCCTTTTAACAATGGGGTGAGGTATCTGTTGCGTGGGCTGAAGACAGACGTTTTGCGGTAATATAAAGAATGGAGGGTATAAAATTGGTACCTCTGGGAACATGTACTAGTCACCAAGATCTCTGGGGAAACAGACAAAATAGGAACACCAGGGATGTTTTGTATTTCTCTTAGGAAGGAAATGAGATAAGGTAAAAGTTCACTCAGGATTTGATCAAAGTGTGGAGAGAGGCCACATGTACCAAAACTGTACCTCTTCTGGTTGCCTGTGCATATTAGGGCCATACTTTGAAGTATCGAAAAAGTTATCATTGTAAGACAAAATAAAAATAACTTTTTACTCAGATAAAATATGATCTGAGTAAATTCTAGTTACAAGTGGTGCCCAGCTCTTGTCTTGTTGGCTGTGCTTTGGAGGATGATCCAGAAAGGAAATTTGGAAAGTTTGGTGCCACAGATTGAGGGGTAAGTCACAGGAGAAAGACTGGAGTTACATGTAAAAGAGGGAATTTAAGTGTATATTCAATTTAAAACTTTAAAATAGGCCTCTCATCTTTCGGTTCTCTGGCTTTGATCAGTTGTAGACCCATACTGCCTTGCCTGACCTAAACAAACTCTGTCCTTACTAAAAACTTTGGAGGAAAGTAGATGGTTATCTCCTGGTCCCTTATATGAGTTTCTGTGGGATTAGAGCAATTGCAGCCACATGCTACCCCTCCATTTTGCATCTGTTTATCTGCGTGTGTGTATGTGTGTGTGTGCACATGTGCGTGCGTACTAAGTTTGGTATCAGTTTGGATTTTTCCATAAGTTTGAGACTGGTTAAAAAAAATACAACTTCAGAATACTGTTTCTAAGATAACAGGACCAGAAAACATGGAACCGAGTCATAAACATGATTCATGCAATAATTAATGTAAAGGGGGAATGGCTAATTATGAACCATGTCTGACTTTCCCTAAGAAACCTTCTCTGACACCTGCAAAATCTTAGCTCCATCTTGGAGTATTGAATTGTTTGCCACCTTTTGCCTATTCTCAAAATATTCTATGCAGGCCTCTATCCTTGTACTTCTCACACAATGACTTGTTTGTTTTTCCAGCTGAACTGTGAATTACTTGAAAACATTTGCATCCTATAGTATTGAACATACTGAGCACATAGATGGTATTTCATTAATGTTGAATGAATGGATGTCTACAAATAAATCTTTCTGAAGCTCAAATGAAAAGTTTGAGCTCTCTCCACATAAGATGGCTGTTTCCTAAATTAGTGTAACAGACCTATTACGAAGCAGAGGACAAAAAAAAAAAGGAAATCATGGTTTCCTGGCATATATTTCTTATTTGATGAGTGATACTAAGTGGGTGTACAAGGGGAATTACTGACCACACAATCGTGCTAATTCTGAGCACTGTGGTCTCAGAATCCAGGTGCATTCATGCATTCAACTCGCTCAACTCTCAAAGAAAGGGCTGGAATAATTATAACTCACGTAGGACAACATGGGTAGTCCCCATAGTCTTACAGCAAAGTAGCAGCCCTTCAGTCATCAGGCATCCGCAGATTCGAATCCTGACATCAGTTCTTGCTAACTCTAGGCTTGTGTAATGGAAATGATAGCACCAACGTTGTGTTAGTCAACTTTTAGTTGCTATGACAAGATACTTGAAATAAACAACTTACAAGGAGAAACAATGTATTTTGGCTCAGAGTTTCAGATGTTTGAGTCCATGGTCAATCTGCTACATTGGTTTTGGGCCTGTGGTGGAGCGGAACATCATGGTGAGAGCGTGTGACAGAGGAAACTGCTTATCTCATGGCAGCCAAGAGGTAAAAGAGGGGAAAGAGAGGGACTAGGGTCCTCATACTTCCTTCAAGGACATGCCAATAGCGACCCAACTTCATCTAACTAGGCCCTCCCTCTTCAATGTTCTACCACCTCCCCAGCAGCACCAGAAGCTGAGGAAGAAGCCTTCCACACATGGGCCTTAGCGGTACACTCAAGATACAAATCATAGCAATGGTATTGCAAATGCTCAAAAGGATAATGCACGTACAGAAGACACGTTTCCTTTTTCTATATTTTGGAAAGGGGTTTGGTTGTGTCAGGTGCTCTGAAGGCTGCACAATTTCCCATCTCCGTTCCACGAAAATCATATTCTACAAAGCAGATTCTGTGTAAGTTTGCAGGGAGACTCAGAAATGCCTCTTCCCCAACCATGCTATTAGAGTGAATGAATTCCCATTTCTTCTTCAGCATATAGCACATATGCTTCGGTGTTCCCTTACCATCCAATCAATACAAATTGATTTAAAAATAATACACTGAAGGAAGCTCCCTATTTAGAGAACTGAGATGCCTTTCTTCTTACTTTGCTTGACACTATTCTCCTGGCCTTGCTGATGAACCTCTCTGGAATCATCCCTGTTCCAGGAAAAGGGTAAGTGGATGGATCTCACTGGAGAGGTTCTGCAGCATCTTTGAACTGGATTTACATTTCTTGGATTGTAGCAACAACTCAGGATTCGCGCATAATTTGAATATTGGAATTCGAAGCCAAAATTCATTATAGGCAGTGTTGTTTTATATCTTTCCTACGAATTACTAAAGATCTGAAAAAGAATATGTAAGTATGGCGGGAGTAGCAGGGCAGAACTCACTGTAACTTTCCAGTTGCTGCCGGTTTGAAGATCCAGTTTGCAATGTTCTTCCCTGTTCCTTGGGGTTGTTTTATTTTTGAGCTCTTTTCTCATCTGCTCATGATATCAGTTGGACATTTATGTGTAATCACTTTGCTTCATCTGCATTTGACATTTTCTACATGTAAATGATCACATTAAACCATACATAAACGTGCTTCACCACCCCCTACAGAAGCATAAACTTTAAAAAAGATTTCTATTTTATTCACATGTGGATTTGGGAATATATCCACTCTAATTCTCCTTTTTGCCTTTCATAAAGTTAATGATTGCATTAAAAGTCACAATTAGTATTTAGAGAGTAAATAGGATCCATTAGATTTTATGCCCTGTTTTTTTTTTTAAAGTGTAGAATTTCTCAACATCAATTCAAATTTGACTTTGATTTAATCACTCCTGAAGGGTTGGATACAATTTCAATTTGAGTAACGCTAATATAGAAGTTGGATCCAGGCCAACATAATTTGAAGGCCAGGGGAGCACATCTAATTATTGTGACCCAACCAGAGATGTGACGCCTTGTCTCTTGAAACCAGCTGAACCGGGAGGAAAGCATGCCAGCGAGAGGCTGTGCCAGTTTGGCCTCACATGCCCCAAACTTGCTGTCTGGGTCGATTCAGCGGAAAGAACACCGGCTTTGTAGACAAACCTCAGATTGAATCCTGGCTGTTGCACTTGTAACCTAGAGGCCTTCAGCATATTACTTAACCTATCTGAGTCTCAGTTTCCTTTCCCATAAAACAGGGGTTATACCTCCCCTGCGGTGCTGTTTGTAAAGATGAAATGAAACACAATAACTCATGTCTGATTGCTGAACCAGCACAGGCTCAGAACTATCCCTTTCTCACTCAAATTAATAGTGGGCATTATCTTTACTAAGTTATTGAAAGTAGCTACTTCCATGAAATGATGCTGAAATAATGCCGTAAAGAAGAATGTTGATGAAGGTCATGGAAAGAGTGTGTGAATTACAGCAGGATCCCTTCTTATAATATTCTTCTCATTTTTCTCCTTGTAGGCAAGAGAGGGCTATTAGCCTAGTGGAAAAAATGTGTTCTGATTTTCCTGCTTCTCTAATGTTTATTTACTGGGGAACTTATTTAATATTAATCTAATTTTAATTTTTTCTTGCCAGAATAGAAAATTGGTATCAGAGTTGTAAGGAACAAAACCAATTCTCTGTCCTCATTTCCCACCCTGGGGGCGACCGCTGGGTTCTCGGAGCAGATCTTCTTTGTGCCAGGCTCGGTCCCTCCTAAATCAAGCAGAAGGATGTGGTAGCATTGGCCAGCGTGTAAAATAACAGGCTGTCCGTATAGAACGCGATGTGCAAAGTACAGTGTCACTTGACATCGTGGCACTTTAACATGTGTTTCCATAGCTACAGTGTAATCCAGACATTTGAGAGGCAGCCTTGCCTCTGCCAGGCCTGTCATTTCAGGGAAATAAATTAAGAAAGCTGATGACAAGGCCTGGATTATACAATTTCGTTAAAGTACAAAGCAGACCTGAAATCTAACCAGGAGTGAACAGAGTTCAGACAGAATGGGTAAAAATCCATTTCCGGTAACCTTTGTGAGAAAATTTGAGCACAGCCGGCCTCCTTTATGCATTTTACTCCCCGACTCGCAGCAGCAGCCTCATATGGTACACCTGGCAGTGGTATTTGTGCCACCATATTTTTCTTATTTTTAAGAGGTGATACCACATTTTTTAAAATGAAAGTTTGGAAAAAATAAACAGATGGAAAGATCCTGGTGGAGGGGGGCCATGGTTCAGAGAGGAGAGGAGAGAAAGATGGAGTGAGGCAAGTGCTAAAGGGCGAAGCTTCCGTACCAGACACTGAGACATTTGCATATTCACAATATGTTTCTGGCCGAGAGCACGTTTTCCTGGCGTTCTGTATGTATTTCTGGGGCTCTATATTTATCCGTGTCTCTGGCTACATATGTAAGACTAAGTTTAGAGTTGGTGGGCTCGCTGGATGTGTCGCGGTGGTACTTGAAGAATTTCATGTTAAATATGCCCTGGCAGATGCAGGAGGCGCTTGCACCTCAGTGGGGAGGTGGAGACTCCGGCACAGCCTGCCAGGAGACAGCCCCTGTCGGCGCCTTTGCATCCAGGCCTTTTGGGTCAGTTCACTTATTTTTGGATTCTCCTCATTCCAAATAAAAGCGGATGACACCAAAATCAGACTAGGCCCCAAGAGGACAACTGCCCTCCGTCCTCCAAAAGACTCTCCTGACACTCTTGTTCGCCTCATGCTCTTAGTGAAGTTAGGGTTGGACGATCCCGGTGGAATCCGGGAGATCCCTGCTTGTTCAAGTGCAGTCTGTTCACTTGTTTATTTTGACACAGGTCGGGGAGAAGGTCATTTTGGAAGAAAAGACCGCAAGGAGAGAGTGAGGTAGAAGGAGAGTCTCCTGAGCAACTGTACTCGCGCAGGGCATATTTAGCATGAAATTCTTCAAGTACCACCGCGGCACCAGCGAGCCCACCAACTCTAAACTTAGTTTTAAATATGGAGCAACTGTGCTCATAAGCACCTGTGCTCACACACTAGCCATCGTAGGCATGCGATTGTCACTTGTTGGCTCACTTGGGTGACCATTTCATCTCGTTCAAGATGCCAACATTGTCCAGAACCCTGGACCAGATAACATTGATTACTCAGCCTGATTGATGTTTCTAACATCACCTATAAAAATTTTTTGGGGGGTGGGCATATCAAAAACACTCTCATTGGGTGATGTACCTCTTCAAACATTACCTTTGCATGAAGTTCTGAATGTAGTATTTTATTTAAAATTGCTTTTCAAAGGAAAATTTGCTGGTGAATTTGCTTCCAATTCGGCGGATGTATCTCTTTCTAGACTGAAAAGCAAAAGATGGAAATTGCAAAGTAAAATTACAAACACATGAAAAGTAAAATTATTGGCTTCAGGGGATATCTGTGTGCATTCACACACACACACGTGCACAAATGGACTTTTAGTTTCATTTCAGTTTACTAGATACAGCAGACTTTAAACTAATATAATAAGGATAATATTTTGAAAAGTTATTATTTTGCTTTAATCCTTTAACTTTACAGTTACAAACTCTCACATGGTTTCTCTCAAGGCATCCACCTGCAGAGGGACTCAGGCTAGAAGGAAATGGAAGATTTTCAGTATGCAAAAGAGGACTATGCAGCAAGGTGAAACTGTAAGGTGGGGCATTGCCCTGGCAGATGATTGGTCCCTTCCCATTAGAGAAGATATAGTTCATGACCTTGGGCGATGAGTTTTGATGTAGTGGATGTGTAAATAATGTGATCTTCTTTCCAGGTCCTAACAATCTAACGATGAGAAGAAAAGAGAGAGAGACAGAGACAGAGACAGAGAGAGACAGAGACAGAGAAAGGGAAGGAAAGGGGAGAAGAAAGCAGAAGAGAGCAGAGAGTAGGTAAGTGGGTGCTGATTTCCAACTTGTCCAGTCCTCCTCCCACCTCCCCTGGGGTCTGGGAGGCCATCTTTCAGGCCATGCTGTGCGTTCTGAACAGTGTACCATCATGGCGGCTGAGGATGTACTGGTGGTTCCCAAGACCTCCCCCAGGTTTGATGATTTGCTGGGAGGACTTGCAGGGTTCACCATGTAGATATCCTCACTGTTATAACTGAATACAGCAAAAAGGTACAAAATAAAATTAGCAAAGGGAAAAAGCACCTGAGTCAAAGTCTGGAGGAACCAGATGTCAGCTTCCAAGAATTCTGTCCTGGTGGAATCACAGAGAATGTGCTTTATTCCCCCAGCAATGAGTTGTGACAACAGGTATAAAAATAGTGTCTACCAGGAAGCTCATTAGAGATTCAGTGCCCAGATTTTTACTGGGAGCTGGTCATAAAGGCAGCTTCTTCCTGCCTGGTACCAAAATTCCAGACTCCCCTCCAAAGTGCAGGTGTTTGGCATGAACAATATCATTTGAACAAACAATCGAGAGACAGTGATCTATTCTTAACAGTTTGAGTGGTGAGAACCCTCCCCAAGCCTAAGTGCCAGATGTCAGCCCGGCCCAACTTTGCAAGTAGAACTAAGGATAGCAGCCTGAGGGTTGCTCTAGTTCTTTTCTGCATGGAGGGTATTCAAACACTGTGGCTGTGGGGACAGCCTTTGTTAGCAGTCTTTAGTTCTCAGATGGTGTGGGTGATACATTGAAGACCAAGGGACTGCCATGGTGTCTGCCATACAAGGTGGGTGATTGTGCAGGAGAGGCTGAGATGGGTGTGGGAGGACTCAGTACAGTCAGGGTCAGCACCCCAGAGGAGTAAGGGGAGGTCATAATGTACGGAGAATACCACCAGGGACATTTATCAAGGCAAAAGACTGGATCATAAGTTCATTATCCCCAGACAACAGCCGGAGAAGCCAAAAGGAAGTATAATGATCAGGGAAAGGTAAGACATCTCTCCAGCAGACAAATATTCAAGGATTTTCATGAGCCTAGTGTTCTCTTTCTCTCAACGTGAAGAGAATTTGTATGGTAAACTTCTTTTCCATGTACCCAGATACTCTTGGGAAGATAAGCAGAGAAGGGAGGCAGGACTAAACATCACAAGTAGACTCTTTAGGTTACAGATCATTGTTGTAAGCTGGATGCATATTCTGTACATTTTTCCCCTTGCAGTGGGTAGACATTTGGGGAGTAAGTCCAGATCACAGAATGAATAAAGAAATTACATTTTCCCCTACATGTATGTGGCAATATGACTTAAACTCTGTGTCCTGGCTAGAGTAGTAATTTTTATTTAATTTCTGAGAGAAGCTATTATTTTATAGCCCAAAGACACTTGTCATTTCATTACCCAGAAGCTCTTTTCTTCTTTTAAGTACTTTCTAAAATTGTGAGTATGTTGCCACTGGGTGGTAAAAGGTTCCAAGGTATGAAGACCCAAAATCCAAGATGCATTCCCAAAATAAAACTCTTCAGAGCCTAGGGAAAGTTCACAGTATGCAATGCATAGATTTCAAAGATGGCCGCCAACATCGCTTACAGCACAGTATAACTGTGCTGATCCATTCACTGAAAGGGGAATGTGTTTTTCTCTATACCTAAATCTGTGTTGACCCTGGTGATGCTCTTTGATCAATTGAATGTGACAGAAAGCACATTGTATCAGTTCTGAGTCTAGCCTTTATGAAGCCTAATAGCTTCCTCTTTCTCTCTTGGAAAATCTCCCATGGAAGAAATCCAACCTTAACACCTCCACACTGTGAATGTGCCCAGTGGAGTATGTGATAAGGCTGTGGGAGAAGCACCAATGTTGCTGGATGGCACCGTGTCCAGTGGTACTGGACTCTTGCTGTCCTGTCTAAAGAAGTGGCAAAGACAACTGATTAATGTGAAAAAGTAACATTTATCTAAAGTAAAAGGAGAAAAAGGAAATAAGATGAGGAGTGCAAAAAGAGGTAAGAAAAGTGAAGATACATCCCAGATGTGGAATAGGCCACTGTGAGAAAAGGAAGATGGCAGGAGCAGCAAAGTCAATGGCCACCATCTTTTATATCCTCTTTTGCTGTTAGAATCAGACCATTGGAAGTTGTACAATGCATGCATCCTGTTTTCCAGTTTTCCATGACTGACAGATCATCTGCTTGCCCAGCCTCCTTTCTGGTTGTCTATGATTGACAAGTCATACCCTATTGTCCAGCCAGATTGCCATGCCCTAATCTCCTGCCTCACCAAGAAACCCTGCCAAAGGTGAGAAGCAAGGCCCCTGAACCATCCAGTGTGTTCTCATTCTTTTATGCCATCTCATTTGAGACCCAAGATGTCATGGAACAGAAACACACTTGCTGTCTAACTTTCTGATCTACAGATTCACAGGCAAATGTGAAGATTATTACTTCAAAAGACTAAATTTTAGGGAAGTTTATTATGTAGCAACAGATAACTGGAACACAATACAAATTAGCGTTTTATTTGCTGACAAAACTAAGTTTTAAAAAAATTAATAAATATTCTTCATCACCTATATGAAACAGTTTTAACTCAAACTTGCAGATTCAAATTATCCTTGGAATAGCCGAATATTACTAAATTTGCAAGTCATTTTGATATCAAAGTATCTTAGGCCTTTTGACAGTACAGATGAAGGAACATTAAAATTTAGTGTCTTTTTTTCCAAGTAAGAATTAGAAAATTTAACATTAATTCTGTTAGTCAGATATCATCCATATTAACTGATTTGGTTAATTACTTATTGGTTTATGGCTAATAAAACATTTTTTACTCCTCATTATTTTCATTACATAATTTTCAGAAATTTACAAAGCTGCATCTATATAATGGATCCCTCTCATGACCTTCCATTAACATCACCAATTACCAACATTCTGCCATTTTCTTCCAAGGAACAAATCTTGCACAAGTTTACTTTCTTCTGGTTAGTTTATCTGACCCACATGGCAAAAAATTGGAAGAGAAGAGTGGCAGGAGGAGAAAAAGAGAAAAATGTTCTTCTATTGAAAATTTGAGAATCCCTTTCCATTCTCTTTAATTGAAAGACTTATTTTTCACTTAGCTCTTTAGTTAATACATACAGAAATATTGACTCTGAAACCAAAATAAAACAATTAGTCTTACTTAATCCCTACCAATGGCTGCAGTTCAGGCTTTAATAAGTGACTCTGATATAAACACTTCCAGAAACTATTTTCTGAAAGAGCATCCTCTTACAGAAAGGTTTAAACAAAATCTAAACAAGGTTTTTAGCATAGATTTATAATAGTTTCATAACAAAAGCTGTGGCTTTAAATATTTTAGGAGTTTCTGTGGGTTTTTGACTGGGGACATAATGTGTGTTATACATTAGCTGTTTAATGTGTTCAGCTGTTGGATCCAAAATTGCCTGGAAGGTTTAAATGTCGGCAGCCATGAAAACAAACACTAACCCATGTTCCCAAGGTCTAAAAGAAATAAAAGCAAACCTAATAGAAGGCAGGCATAATTGTTTTCTTTTCATATGACTAATAAAGATGTGAAGAATCAAGCTTCAGTTTTACATTTAAGCAGTAATTTTCATAATTACATCTGGGTTACAAAGTGGAACACTGTGTTTCTTTTGCATAGTTGTAAAATGAAAACTAAACTTTTATGTATTCTTTGGTCTCTATCAAGTGACCATGGTGGACCTAATGAGAATCAGGCAGTGCACCAAAAGGAAACTTAAGAGAGACTTCTCTTCTCCCCTTTCTGAGGATTTGCGGAGAGTTGGATTTGTCTTGGGGTCAGGGTTTTCTCTCTTGGTTTGTGGCTATGTGGTGAAACAGGATGAAGAAGTAGAAGATTAAGTGGATATAAGTGGATAAGACAGGAATTTGCTGGTCGAAGGCAGGTCAGCGATTTGGCAGACCATGGTTTTGGAAAGCTTTCTGCCAGGCTGAGCTGATATTGTTGCTGCCAAAACCATATTATACCCTGAGTGTTGAGCTGTAGATACCTACATTATAGGAACTTCCCATTGAAGTAAAAGGGTTATATTAATCATAAGTTAGTTTTCAATAGCTCTTAAAAATCTGATTATCTTGGAAACATAAAGAGGGCCATGAAATATCAGCACATCTAGATGCTCTAAATTATTAATGATGTGAAAAGGACATCGCACAAAGAGGGGAGATTTATATGTTGTATAACAAACTAAGATTTTGGCTAATTTTGCTGTACAAATCTTGTTAAGTAGCTACCTGTGTTTAGGAGTTTTGTACAATGTCCAATATCTTCGTTACTTTATATGTGAAATGAGGATAATAAAATCCGTGCTACCTTTATGGGTGATTGTTTTAAAAATTAAATAACATTAGGTTGTGGCTTGAAAACATGGTGAAAAAGTTCAAGTAGAGTAAAGAAGGTTGATTGTGAACATTAGTGTCATTTATAGTGTCTACCTTATGCAGAATAGAACCATTAGAAGTTTCAAAGAAACATTCTAGGTATTACTACAGATATAAACAAGATTGAAATCCTTGAGTAAAAGCCTTTCAAAATCAGGAAGTTCAGCAAAAGTGAAATAAACACACACATTCTGTCATCATTCTTTTCTTGCCATTGGCATGTACTGGTAGACCAACAAGTATTCGCTCTTTCTTCAAAGTATAATATGCCTTGTACACACACACACACACACACACACACACACACACACACACACACACTCATGAACTGGATTTCCAGCAACTAGTAGAGTTTAGCAATAAATGCATAATCTATATGGGCACCAACAATCACAGTCAGGAACAGAGTTCTGTGAAAAAGATTGAGCTCTAACTGGAGATAGATACCATTTACTTAAAGCTCTTGTATTTCTGTTTTCATATTGTACTGTAAAATGAACCATCCCAAAATTTAGTAACTGAAAGCAATAACCATTTTACTGGTTATGATTCTGTGAGTTAAGGCATCGTGGCAGGGTTCATTCAGATAATACATTTCTGTTTCACACAGAACTGACTGGGTAGCTCAGGATCCAAGATGGCCCCCTACCAAGTCTGGTATTTGGTGCTGGCTGTTGGTAGGGGCTCTCCAGCACTCTCTCCCCACCTCCAACATGGCTTTTCTCTCTAGAGAACAGGACTGTATAAGATAGCTAAGTTCAAGTGGAAGCTACAACATCTCTTAATGCCTAGACCTAGAACCAACAGCAGCAATTATCTCCTGCTGAATTGTTATGACAGAAAAATAAGCTCCTAAATGTTTAAACTCCTAAATGTGTAAACTATATTTGTGGGTCATTCTCTTATAAGGCTCAATAAATCCTTCTGTTACAGCTCAGAAGTGTGAAGTATCTAGGGATTGAGTCCTTTCCCCCTGCCTTCTTTGTTGTCCAACCTCAAACCCAAACCCAAAATCTTTCATAAAGCAACCAGAACTGTCACTGTCTAGGTTACCATTTTAAGCAGGATGGGTGAGCATTTCACCATTTTGTTTGCTTTGTTTTCAGTTAGACCCTTGTTAATAAGAAAATTCAATTAAACAGAATATCTCCATTGCTCTGAGAATTACAATTCTGCTCTATGAAGTTGATGAGAAGGACCTGCCCTGTGAATTTCAAAGAGGGTACTGTACAGAAAGAAATGGTATAGGATACAAAATTAGGTGGTAACAGGAAGCATTAATATTCATGACAATCCTCAAAAAACTTCAAGAGAAAGGGAGACAGCCAAAGCTAATGGATTATTTTCATAAACCTTTACCTCACTAAACAGTTGTAGAGAATTAATCTGGCATCAGCATGATCATAAGATCCTAATTGCACAATTTTCCTCAGATGTCTTTGAGAACAGGAATAAACCATAGCTTCTTGCTCAAATGCTTGCTAGTTAAATCGCATCTTAGTTGGATTGTGTGAAATCTGCAAAGTAGCAGGTGTGTGTATTGAAAATCAGAAGACAGAAACCAACGACTTTGGTATAGCTTGGTCTCATTAACCCTCTTCCTCTGGCCTCTGAACTTGGAATGGGATGCTAAGTAGTTAGAAAATTGATCCAAGAATGCGAGAACTTAAAAAGCAACACAACAACAAGAGATCACAGGAAAACGGCTATTATCTCTGTCTTTGTGACCAAACATGTCCTTCCTACAGCTTGCTATTCCTGGAGGTAATCAGCTGAACAGAAACTGTAGATAGAGTAAGATACAGTCCAGTGCCAGAGAAAGGAGGAGCCCTGTGAGGTCCTCTGACCTTGAGCTTCATCCTCCTTTTCCCCATTCCTCCTTGGTGTTTTCCTCCATGTAGACATAAAGTCCAGATACTCACAAATTTCTACCCATGACTGTCTTTATGCCAGGCCTCTGTAATAAGCTTAAATGCACAATCATCTACTCTAGAAAATACCTAAAGAATTAGATCAGGAAGACAAACATCAATACTGCGAACACTGTTAAAGGAAACACTCTCTGTTGACCAGTCACACTTTACACTCATAATCTCAGATGGCTGTGCTGCACCCTGCTTTCTGGGTCTTCTCCTTAGCTTCTGATTGCTCACATGTTTTGGTGTTCTTGAACTTTCTAGTGTGTACTCTGCCTGCACCATTTCCTTGATTGAAGGCATTCTCGGCCCACAGCTTTAATCATCTATATATATGCGTGTAATGTCTAAATTCATATCTCCAGCCAGATTTCCCTCATAAATACCAGGCTCATAGATCCAAGTGCCACTTGACATCTTTTAAATGTTGATAGGTATTTAAGTTTAACATATTTAAAAATCACCTTATGAGCAATCCTTCCCCCCCTTTCTCTCTCTCTCACACACACACTCACACGCCTTTCTCTTGAAAGCCATTCTCTGTCAGTACAAGGTTCCTTCGATCTCTTTTTTATTGTTTACATCTAATACCTAGAGGATATTTCTTATATTTCTTTATTCTTCCACAAATTGATTTTATTAGCATATCCTGGCAATTCAATCTCTGCCATATATTCAGCTCCATCTTCTTGTCCACTTTTCTTACCATTAAGACCTTAGTCTAAATCTCCAAGCTACCATTTTAAATGGCTTGTGCCACTCACACCCTATTTCTTCCTACTTTCTTTGCTGCCTACAATCAACCCCACCTTCAGGACCAGAGTGATCTCTTTTGAAAGGTAAATCTGATCATGCTCTCCTCTGCCTCAAACCCCCCAAAGTCCTTTCAGCACACATGGAAGGAAATCTCTCTACCCAGAGTCCTGTGTGATCTGGCCCTGCCTCCTCCACCTGCCTTGGCCTGCATCTCTCCCCTACCAGTGCTGGGACTCCCATTGCAGCCTTTCTCCAGTTCCTCACATATATCTAGTTTTTTTCTGCTTCAGATCATTTGCATCTTCTGCGCCCTTTGTCTGGAGTTCTTTTCCTCTAGTCCTGGGTGGATTCTTTTTGTACTTGGTCATCATTTTGGACAGCACCCCTGAGATGGCCCTTTCCAGTGACCTACCATGTCCTTCTCATCCATTTTCTCTGAGGGACTTCTCGTTGTGAGCACTTGCTGGGGAGTATCTCCACAGGTGGGACGGAAGCTCTTTTAGGACAAGGACCTCGTTGGTTTTCTTCCCGACTGACTCTCTAACACTGTGAACATTGTCTGGCTTTCTCAATGAGTATTTCCTGAATATAAACTTTCAGATGGAACGTCTAGAAGCTATTCAATGTGTATTTCTTAGAATTAATGTATAAGTGATGTGTGACATTTGTTGGTGCTATTCTTGGAGAATACTCTTCTCACATTCCCAAGCCAGAGGAGTAGAAGTCTTTTTGTGTGTGTAGGGTAATTCTCTTCCATTTCTCTTTAACTGTGCAACGTATTTTTCCTGCCTGTTAACAGAGGCCTTTAAGTATTTTGCCATTGCAAAAACGAAGTGTAGTTTTGTTTATTTTTTAAATTCATGACAATAAGCCACCATGATTTCTTTTTTTAAATATCCACAGTGGGAAAATTTAATACAAATTCACGTTTAGAGTAGTCATAGCCAAGGTCAAACTCAAAATTTGCCTAACTTGGTATTTTGTTTTTCTTCAAAGAATACTTTCTTAAAACTGTAGATTACTTGGGTTATCTTGTATGACAAAGTGAAAAAAGATAAACAAATTTGTGTGAGATTAGAAAATACTACAGATCCTGATTTACTTGTAAACTAAGAAGTTTTGATGTTTTATCTATTTAAAAACCCACAGCTGAGCTGGACGAGGTGGCCCAGCCCTGATGTCCCAGGACACGGGAGGCTGATGTAGAAGGAAGTGGACTTCAAAACCAGCCTCACCCACATAGAGATTAAAACCAGCTTGAGTTACATAGTGAGACCCTGTCTCAAAAACATCAAGAATTTGTGCCTATTTTAAAAAACAGGAATGGGACATATTCACAAATACCATGTATACACATAAACATGCATATAAAATATTACTTAGACTTGTTTCATGTTTTTTTCCAAATGTTATAAGCCACTTATCAGAAATCTTCAAGATTCTTTAATTAATCAGCTAGTTTAACCTTTTCAGATAAGAGTACTGACAAAAGAAATAGGTCAAAAGCATTTAAAATTCTATGTAGAAATGATTAATATTGTAAATGATATTTTGTTCCTAGGTATTCTTCCTTGTCAAAAGTATCATAATTTGTTGGAGAACAGCATACATTCTTATCACAATTCCATGACTGTTCTGGTTTTGGTTGACAATGTCTCCCCAAAGTCTTACATGTTCAGAGGTGGGGCCTTTGAAGGTGATTGGATCACAGGGATCCTATAGTCACTACTGATAAGTTCATAACTAAATTTACTATTAGGAGGTGAAGCCTGGTTGGAGGAGGTAAGCTGCTGGGATGAATGTGTCTTTGGAGGGTATAGCTTTTGGTTTTGTTCTCTCTCTCTCCTCCTTTCCCCTTTCCCTCTCCTTCTCCCTCTCCCCCTCTTTCTCCCTCCCTCTCTCCCAGCTACTATTGGTTGAATAGCTTTATTCCACCATGCCCTTCTACCATGCCATTTCAGCCTTGGAGTCAGTCAACTACAGACTAAGGCCTCTGAAACCATAAGCCAAATAAATTTCTCCTCCTTTGAGTTGAAGGTGTCATGTATTTTTTCCCAGGGAAAGTGACTAATACAAAGATATTATGGCAAGAGACTAGAAGAAGGGATCTAAATATTGTGGTTTCTAATCCTACCCCATTACTAATCCTTTCCATTTGTAGATAAGCTATAGTGTTTGGGTATCATCTTTCCCAATTTATTCTTCAGAAGATTTATGAAAGAAATTAATACACATTGCATTAAGAAAAGTTTTCAAAACCAAAATGTCAGGGGAACATATTTTATCCCTGTAGTAGTTTTGGAAATTTATTAGGAATAGTATCATGTTAAAGTTGTAAGTATCATTGAAAATGATTTAAAATACTAGGCATTTCCCAAATATTTTTTCTGTTTATAGAACTTTCATTTTCTTCTTTTCTTCTCAACTATTTAAATTTTTTCTGAATACCTATCAAATCTTGTAAATCAAATGTTTTGCAATAACCCAACTGATGTAACCTCTTATTGTGAAGCTTCTTTCAAACCCTAATAGTCTATGACTCTATACGAAAATTATAAAAATAATAGCTTAGAAGGAACTAGCACATTCAACTTTCAAAATTATCTTAAATCTATTCTCATAATGTAATATAAATAGTCAATAATATAAGAAATTTCTCTCATCACCTATGTCAACCATAAATAAAGTTTGTTTTATTTTATATAAAATAGACAGATAAGGGTAAGTGATTAATCTGAAAATATGTAACTATTTTTCCCATTTTTGGGATTTGATTTCCCTATTTGGTACCCTAAATAATATGTTTGTTACCATATTGCCTTGAAGAGGAAAAGAATGACGACTTAAAATAAAATGTCAGAGAAAGTTTCATAGGAAAGAATCATTTGGAAAAAAGTTCCATCTTTCTGCTCATATTATGGTAGAATTGCTGTGGACCCATTAGAACTAACAATGCCTAACAGGCTCAGTCATTTTTGTACATAAGTTTTATCTTCTTGGGTCAGTACTCTTCAATAAGAAATTAGTCATCTGTGTGTCTCAGACCTTAGTTCAGGCATTAGGAATATGAATACGAGTAAGATCGTCCTAACATCCTAATAAATATTGTGATGGACAAATGTACAGGGTGTTGTCAGAATCCAAAACCCAGTGTAAGTGTCCACATGTCAGGAAGAAAAAATTAAATAAAAATATAAGACAAAGAGAAAAATCAAAGTAAACTAAGGAAAAATCCTGCAGGGGAGGCTGAACGAAATTCACTGGAAGACAGGGGAAGTGGAAGATGCCAGACACGGTATCTAAATAAAGAAGTGCCAGGAAGAGCAAATCTCAGTAGTTAATATGCCTAATTTCAAGGAACCATATCAACAGATCTTAGACTTTAAGAGAAAATGATCCTTAAAGCTGATTAACCTGCTCATTGGATAGACGAGGATCCTAAAATCCAAGGTCCCAAAGCAGCTTCAAAGTTGGCAGAAACAAGACTTCCAACTCTGAGCTCACTTCTTCCCCATTGTGACATTATTTGGGGATCCTATGATTCTTCCCCCTATGATACAGGATTTGAAGTCCGTAGACCATTGCTTGTGATTTACTGTAATGAGATTTGAGCTATTGCCTATTGTGCAGCAATTTTTACAAGACCTATGTTAGAGGAACAGAAGTTCAACCTGTGCATGGATAAAATAGCACTTAATAGAAGATTTAAGGCACATGAAGAAGGAAGAATTGTGGCCTCCTGTGATCTGTGGAGGTGGCCAGTGGAAAGGAAGGAAGACATCCACGCTAATTCCATATTTCATTTTCCAGTGACTGGAAGAATGTTGATGCCATTGGCAGCTGCAAGAGGCCGGTGGTGGGGGGAAGAAATGCTGATTCTGTGAAGGGAGAACAGGGGGCCGGGACTTGAACATGTCTGTAGAGAAAGAGTACTGGATGAGAGGAATTCTCCAAAGGCAGTGTCAGCCTTTGGAGACTACAGACTGTGCATGACCAGCAACATGACAGGAATTTAAAGGTCATGGCGATGATGTGGGAAGGATGTACATCTTGTTGTAGGGATAGAATTCAGAAAAGTCCTCAGAAACAAACATTAGCACCAGTTGTACGTAGCAGACTGCTAAAAATAAGCATAAAAATTTAAACCAGAAGGAATATTGCAGGTAACTGGATTTTACCCCTTCTCTGCAAAAAATACTACTTACACTTCAATAATGAATACAGTTTATGATGCGTCCTATTTTTAATAACTTCCTGTCACAAAATGCTTGAATACTGAGGGATCATTTTTCCCAATAAATCATTCTGTATGCAAAACTCTATTTCCCCCATTTCTATTTAGTCCATTTCCTTGAATATTACTGAGGACAGATAATCACTGAGACATTTTCTGCATTTTTTTTTTTTTCTAAAGGCATGTGGGAGACAGCCTTCCAATCTCAGGACTAAATTTTCCAGTTTTGTCAAGTTTTCCTCATGGATGCGATATGCCAGCTTCAACGATGTTATTTTACTGGTCTGGCTTCCATTTGTCTTTATAGTACTTTAACTGAAGAGGCAAAACTGGAGGCACTCTCTTGTAAACAAAACAAAAACGAAAACATGCAGTATTCAGATAGTGGATAAGCATATTGTATTTTTTGTAAATTCCAGCCTTTTTTCTGTAGCCAGAAAGAACTCTTTTGACTTCCTAAAAAGAATGATGCATATTTTCTTTAAGGTTAATTTGTTATACAACATTTAAAGTTGCTCATTAATCTTTCCTCAATAAATAAAAATTCCTCATCCCTTCTTTGCCAGACAATTGCTTTGGAGTACATGAAAATAACCAGTCGAAATACATTCTTAGACTCCTCCCTCAGCTCTGTAGTTTTCTTCTCAATTTAAGGACTTATTCCAGGACCAGGATTTTCATGGGATAATGGAACACATTTTCCCAGTAGCACAGAAATGATAGAGAAAACTCGCATGGCTTACAAAGCTTTCTACCTAATGTTACTTTCAAAATCTACGTAAAGAAAATTGAGCCATTGATAATTTTAATAGATGCCTGAGAAAATTAAAAAAAAAAAAACTATCAAATTCCTGACAATGGCAATATTCATTGCTTTGCTTCAGTGTATCAGCAACTCTTTGGGGTCTCTCATTATGGAGATAGTACAGATATGTTCAGGTGAATATGAGAGAGTGTAAGTTATTTGTTTATGGGCAATTCAAATTCTTTCTGCAAAGAGTTTTTACCATCACACGCAAAAGCTAAAATGCTGATATTTTCCCATTCAGTCCTGTACATCCTTTTAAATTCACTGTCCCTAAAATCCTTGTTTCTCCCACCAAACTTCCAAACAAATAATTCTTTCACTCCTTCAAATATATTCTTAAAAGCTAAGCTCTTTCCTGTCTGTGCGCATTAGTTACTTTTCCAGAGCTGATGTTTTGCAAGACAGCAGATTTAATACAGGACATTTACAAGTTACAACACTCACACACAGCCAAATGCAGGAAGAGTGCAGAATGTCTATCTATGCACTGGAGACCCGAAAGATTCAATTGAGGGCTGGGTGCCCAGGGCGATGTTCCATGTACATCCCTGTGCCCACTAAAAGGCTGAGGAAATCTATACTGAAACCAAGATACGATGCTCACAGCAAAGATGAAGACCAGAGCTCACCTGAAGCGAGCAGCAGCCATCCCCGACAACAGCAAGGCCCCAAGCTCCTTCTGGGAAGAGAACAGCTGAGTCCCTTTTGGGAGAACCAGCCACAACAGAGCTGAGAAACAGCAGGCTCCTGTCTTCTGCTCCCGTTCTCCTTTATGTTGTGTCAGCAACAATCCTCAGGTGGATCTTCTACACCCAGAACCCCTCCAACTCGGTCCAGCTGGGTGTTCCTGCTCAAGTTGACCACATCGGTCTCCCACACTGTGCAAAAGTAAGATAATTGTATTAGTCTTCTAAACTTTTGATATCTTGCACTTTGATCTTATTTAAAGTGTGCAAATATTTAATTTGTGAGTAGTATCAGTAATGTAAATATCTATTTGCTGGTTCTATTCTGTTTAAAAGGTGCCAGTTAGTATCTTATTTGCTGTTGCTTGTTTCTAGAACCTTAGCAAAAAACGCTATAAATACTGGAATAAAGGAGGAGCGGTGGGGGATAGTTAATATGTCTGAAGAGCTGAGCGAGTTAGATCAAACCGATAACTATTCCTGGTGTGAAAACTTCACTGTGTTGCTGGCGTCACGCAGCACAAGTCCCTCTTGGGAGGGGTTACCTGTCTAAGGTATCTAGAGCAGTGTTTTTCAACATATTTCGGGGAAGCACCTTCCACAGAAGTATCCTTTGTGAAATTGCGCGTTCTTGTGTCCACCCGATTCTAATTACATCCATTGCCAAAAGGCCCTCAGAGCCCACATTTTCAATATAGCAGCTGAAGTTGTTCTTCGTACGTTGAAACACTTGAAGATCGCTGGTTTACAGCATGCTTATACGGCAGGGTTTCCATTCCACCCAGTTTGTCCCTCTCGGCCCTGAGAAGCTATTTGTGGAGGAAGGCTCCGTGGCAGTCTGGTGCTCGCTCACCTAGCTCCACACTACCCAGTGCGAGCCTCCCCTTCTGCTCGTCCGGCCCATCGGAAGCCTGCCGGGACTCTGCCTTCCCTGTCCACACTCTCAGTTCTAGCTTCTTTCGGTTCGGGCCCGCCTCCTCCTCGTTTCCTCCTCTGACGAGGTATGATCGCTTTTCCTCCAGAATGCCGCACAGTGCGTCCCTCCCCTTTCAAGCCCCACAAACGGCGCAAGACCACAAGACGTGTTGGCGGGGCACTCTGTACGTGTGCAGGCCAAGAGTCTTTCTGTTATTGTTTGTACAAAATTGAAAC
The DNA here is from genome assembly GCA_004026905.1 of Hystrix cristata. NCBI lineage: Eukaryota > Metazoa > Chordata > Mammalia > Rodentia > Hystricidae > Hystrix > Hystrix cristata. The sequence goes on from PVJO010001143.1 coordinate 186,466, forward strand.
ACAATCATAAATTCTTGGTCTATTCTGTCACCAACGAATGATCTTAGTCATAAAATTCTCCTTGTCACAGAACTGTTCTTCCCAATCCCTTTGCCATCCTGCTTGTCCCACTGTCCTTTGCACATGTCTCTATTCCTTTCCTGTGCCGTTTTACATTTATAGTTGTCTGTTTACTCATTTGCACACATTCCTAAACCCTGAGCTCTTTACACATTTTCTCTTTCCCAGATCCAGCATTGGATCCCTTTGAAACATAGAGACTTAATAAATATAAACTTTGCATATTGGAGTCAGTCGACTGTAACGTTATAGACAAAGAGCACATCA